>VZTG01004402.1:18219-82735 GCA_013397845.1 Melanocharis versteri
GAGCCGCCCCCCGCACACGTGTGCGGGGCCGCCCCGCAGCCGCCCGGCGGGGCTATAAAAGGGGCGGCGGCGGCCAGAGCAGCCCCGCACCGCCGCCCCCAGCGCCCCACCATGAGCTACACCATGGAGCCCCTGGGCAACCCCTCGTACCGCCGGGTGACCGAGACCCGGGCCACCTACAGCCGCGCCAGCGCGTCCCCATCCAGCGGCTTCCGCTCACAGTCGTGGTCGCGGGGCTCGGGCAGCACCGTGTCCTCCTCCTACAAGCGCCCCAACCTGGGCGGCCCGCGGGCCGCCTACGGCTCCACGGTGCTGAGCTCGGCCGAGAGCCTGGACGTGAGCCAGTCCTCGCTGCTCAACGGCGCGGCCGAGCTCAAGCTGAGCCGCTCCAACGAGAAGGAGCAGTTGCAGGGGCTCAACGACCGCTTCGCCGGCTACATCGAGAAAGTGCATTACCTGGAGCAGCAGAACAAGGAGATCGAGGCGGAGCTGGCGGCGCTGCGGCAGAAACACGCCGGGCGGGCGCAGCTGAGCGACGCCTACGAGCAGGAGCTGCGGGAGCTGCGCGGGGCGCTGGAGCAGGTGAGCCACGAGAAGGCGCAGATCCAGCTGGACTCGGAGCACATCGAGGAGGACATCCAGCGCTTGCGGGAGCGCTTCGAGGATGAGGCGCGGCTGCGCGACGAGACGGAGGCGACGATCCGCGCCCTGCGCAAGGAGATGGAGGAGGCCTCGCTGATGCGCGCCGAGCTGGACAAGAAGGTGCAGTCGCTGCAGGACGAGGTGGCCTTCCTGAGGGGCAACCACGAGGAGGAGGTGGCCGAGCTGCTGGCGCAGCTGCAGGCGTCCCACGCCACCGTGGAGAGGAAGGACTACCTGAAGACAGACCTGACGACGGCGCTGAAGGAGATCCGCGCCCAGCTCGAGTGCCAGTCCGACCACAACATGCACCAGGCCGAGGAGTGGTTCAAGTGCCGCTACGCCAAGCTCACCGAGGCGGCCGAGCAGAACAAGGAGGCGATCCGCTCCGCTAAGGAGGAGATCGCCGAGTACCGCCGGCAGCTGCAGTCGAAGAGCATCGAGCTCGAGTCGGTGCGCGGCACCAAGGAGTCGCTGGAGAGGCAGCTCAGCGACATCGAGGAGCGCCACAATAACGACCTCAGCACCTATCAGGTACCGGGGAGGCGGCGCGGAGCTGTCCCGAGCCCGGCGGGGCGCGGGGGGGCGGCCGGTGCCGGCTCCGGGCAGAGGGGTGCGGGAGACGCCCGGTGCCCGCTGCAGAGGGAGGGATGCGGGAGGTGCCCGGTGCCGGCCCCCGCCGAGGGATGGAGGGATGCGGGAGGTGTCCGGAGCCGGCCCCCGGCAGGGGATGGAGGGATGCGGGAGGTGTCCGGAGCCGGCTCTGGCAGCAGGAAGTGCGGGAGGTGCCCGGTGCCCGCTCCGGCGGGAGGGATGCGGGCGGCGCCCGGAGCCGGCTCCGCAGCGAGGGATGCAGGGATGCGGAAGGCGGGGGGAGGATGCTGCGGAGGGCGGTGGGAGCGGGTGGGTCCTGCTCTGATGCCGGCCCTGCCTCCCCGAGCGGCGGGAAGAGTTTCTCAAAGTCCCCTCAGAGAAGTTGTCCCCGCTCTGTCCGCGCGTGCAGCGGCTGTCGGTGTCATAGGGGTTTTCTGCGTCTCCCTTGCAGGACACGATTCACCAGCTGGAAAACGAGCTCAGAGGAACGAAGTGGGAAATGGCTCGTCACTTGAGGGAGTACCAGGACCTCCTCAATGTCAAGATGGCCCTGGACATCGAAATTGCTGCATACAGGTACAGTGGGATCTTTGCAGACATGTCTGGAATATTAATAGCACTGCGGATGCTGCTGGCTCGGGAAGCTTTACCACAGCTAAGAAATATCTGCATGCAGTGAACACGGGTGAAATGCGAGCTTGGCTAAATCGCTGCAGCCATTAGCCAGCCCAGCGAGAGCCCAGAGGGTCATTAGGGACCAGCTAATCAGTGGCAGAGCTGCCAGCGAGCCCCGTGGGCACAGCACAGCGTGACTCAGTGCGGCGGCTCCCGTGCCGCATTCTGTCCTTGGCTGCACGAGCAGGAGATGCAGCGAAAGACGAGGTTATTTTTAATTCCTGTCTGCCTTGCAGACGCCAGGCATGCAGGGTTTGTCACCAGAGTTCCCTTTTATCGCCTGGGAGAGACAGTGAATTTGCTTGATCATGGTTTGAGGCAGCGAGTGCTGATCTGCCTGTCACAAACACTTTTGCTTTTCTTGCTCAACTTTCCTTCAGAGGCATCTGCTCTAATCTAGAGCTGAATGTTGCTTGCTGTTGCCATCACCTGGCAGGTTTTTTTAGTCTCCTCTGTATCACTTCAGAACTCTCACTGGAGAGCTCCTGATTTTTCTGGGTCACAGGCTAAGATGAAAAACATTTGAATAGAAGAAAAAGAAAAACAACAAAAATACCACCCCCATCTGCAGATCTGTTGAAATTCCTGAGGTTGTTCAGACACACACCCCAGGGGCTGTAGCTGACTGCTGCCAAAGTCAGCTGAAGTCTCCCGTTCTCATATTCCCACAAAGAAAAGGTGGATGCCCAGATTATCAAATTAGAACACGTGCTGTAATCAGCTGTGACTGTCTCAGACACAATATTTGATTTGGGTCTTTGGCTGTGTCAAATTCTGTTTGCCTAAGTCCTAATGAATCCTATGAAATTAATTAGTTTGTCCTAATCCCTGCTGACTTATGCCATAATGAAGTTTTCTGACATTAAAGAGGAATCTTAACTGATCACTGAAGGTGTCACACTTGCCACAAGCAAACCAAGCTAAAAACTGCCTCATGTGAGTTTTGCAGAAGAGCAGATTCCAGGAAAGCTGGGCTGGGGCTGTGGGCAGTGGATGGCCCTGGTCAGTTCCAGCACATTCCACAGCAAACTGGTTCCGTCCTGCTGGCAGGGGAATATTATAGCAGGGAGATGTTATAGAATCCTGGAATGGTTTGGGTTGGAAGAGACCTTAAAGCCAATCCCAAAGCAGGGACACCTTCCACTACCCCAGGCTGCTCCACGCCCTGTCCAGCCTGGCCTTGGACATTCCCAGGGATGGGACAGACAGTTATTCCCATAACTATCCCCTATTTTGGTTTTTTTATGCTCATTTTCTTTTTTTCTCTCCTCCTGATTTCCTTAGGAAGCTGCTGGAGGGTGAAGAGACAAGATTCAGTGCCTTCTCTGGAAGCATTACTGGTCCCATATTCACACACAGACAACCATCTGTCACAATAGCATCCACCAAAATCCAGAAAACAAAAATCGAACCACCAAAGCTGAAGGTCCAGCACAAGTTTGTAGAAGAAATCATTGAAGAGACGAAGGTGGAGGATGAAAAGTCTGAAATGGAAGATGCCCTGGCAGCCATCTCAGAAGAAATGGCAGCCAAGGCACAGCAAGAGGAACAGGAGGAGGAAAAAGCAGAAGAAGCTGCAGAGGAAGAAGTTTCTGAGAAGGCTCCTGCAGAACAAGAGGCTGCACCTGAGGAGGAGGAGAAGGAGGAAGAGGAAGCAGAGGAGGAGGAAGAAGCTGCAAAATCTGACGCTGCGGAAGAAGGTGGCTCCGAAAAAGAAGAAATTGAGGAAAAGGAGGAAGGGGAGGAAGCTGAGGAAGAGGAGGAAAAACCTGAGGCCAAGGGCAAAGCTGAAGCGGTACCAGCAAAGGCAGAGAAGGTCAAAACACCTCCCGCAAAGTCCCCCCCGAAATCCCCCCCAAAATCCCCTGTAACAGAGCCGGCCAAGGCTGCCCCGAAAGAAAAAGCCGCGGAAGCAGCGAAAGAGCAGAAGGTGGAGAAAGCGGAGAAGGTGGCCAAGGAGGAGGAGAAGGTGACCTCCCCAGAGAAACCTGCCACGCCACAGGTGACCTCCCCAGAGACACATGCCACGCCAAAGGTGACCTCCCCAGAGAAACCTGCCACCCCGGAGAAGGCTGTGACCCCAGAGAAGGCTGTGACCCCGGAGAAAACCGTGGCCCTGGAGAAGCTGGCGCCGCCGGAGAAGCCGCGCTCCCCCGAAAAGCCGGCGAGCCCGGAGAAGCCGCGCACTCCCGAGAAGCCCGTGGCTCCTGAGAAGCCCCGGTCCCCAGAGAAGCCTCCCTCCCCAGGCAAGGATGCCAAGGCTGTGGTGGAGGAGACCATCACCGTCACCAAGGTAACGAAAGTGAGCGCTGAGGCTGAGAAGGAGTCCAGGAAAGAGGACATCGCAGTCAACGGGGAGGTGGAGGAGAAAAAGGAGGAGGAATCCAAAGAGAAGGAGGAGGAAGACAAGGGAGTGGTCACCAATGGCCTTGATGTGAGCCCTGTGGATGACAAGGCTGAGAAAATAGTAGTAACCAAAAAAGCAGAGAAAATCACAGGGGAGGGTGGGGACAGTGGGACCACATTTATCACGAAGTCGGTGACCGTCACTCAGAAGGTGGAGGAGCACGAAGAAAGCTTCGAGGAGAAGTTGGTGTCCACCAAGAAAGTGGAGAAAGTCACTTCACATGCTGTAGTAAAGGAGATTAAAGAGAGCGAATAAAACCAACCATAGCTAAAATTCAAACCAATTCAAGAGCTTGGGTCGGTGCAAAAGGTTAAGCCATAGACAGCTGCAAAATGCATGTGGGTGACGGCTTCAAAGCAGATCGGGTTCTCTCATGGAGGCTCCAGACACACAGTATTTTACTTTTTCGTGCAATATAGGGAAGGGGGGGGGAATGCATGCAGGCTCAAGATGTACTCCCTCCACAGAGCTTGGGAATCTACAAAAAAATACTACTACTACTAGTGCATGAGATGAAATGTGCAGAGGAAGCTTTTCTGAATTTCCTGAGCTGTTGGAGGGACATATCTGAGGAACGAGTTCAGATGTATTATGCAAAGAACCAACTGAGCCAAAACCAAACTGAAAACAGTTATAGAGTATTCATGAGAACCAGAACTCTCCTAGCCTTAAAAAAAAATAAAAAAAAGCTACTTATAACTAATTATGTTTACCTCACTGGTGCAATTAGGGTGGACTTTTGCTCCTGGGAGAACCTTGTTGACATGCACAGTACGCAACCTTTTGTTGTTTGATGTAAAACAGTCACAGCAGTTCTTGCTCAATAAAGGTCAATATGAGAACATGACTTGTTCTGGTGACTTTTTCCCAATTTAAACCCTTCCCAGAGCTGGATGTTCTCTCCTGAATGAGAATGCAGTTGCATGGGTTGAAAATTGCTTGAGTTTTTTTCCTTAGTGTTCTCATTTGTCCAGGAGTTGGACTTTGATGGTCCTTGGGGTCCCATCTGACTCAGGTTTGGGAACTGGCTGTGAGGGACGAATTTCCTGTAACAACACAGAGGCTGGATTAAGAGAACAAGAGCCATATCCCAAATTTTCTAGAGGAGAGAGGAATCCACAGAACTCTTCTGCCTGGCCTTGAGGTGCTCAGAGGGGTTGTGGTTGCTTTTTTTAGGAAGGGGAAGGTCTCAAAGCCCTCAATCCTGCTTGTGCTGAGCCAAAAAGTGTTAAAATCTGCTGTAAGTATCGTTTTCCTCCTTACACCCCAACATCCACACGTAAAGAGAGCCAATTTCCAAATAATTCCTTGATTTTCCTGGGGAGAGAGGCTGTACGAACCACAGCTGGGTGTGGCATCTTCTGTGGAACCAGTTTGTCACTTAATTGAGCAAAAACCCATGAAGGGAGCTCAACCAAGCCACCATGAGGTCCTCAAAATGGGCTTGGTTCTGGTCATTTTACCCCCTCTTGCTTTAATTGTGTGGGAACCTCCTTGTCAGTTCTCTGGCTCAAATGATCAAGGGGTTCAATCTGCCTCTAAACACAAAATTCTAAAATCAAAAATAAACCCAAGGGTTATAAACTAAACATCTTCTAATTTCCAATAGAAGAACCTCCTGTGTGGTGGCCTCTTCCAGGTGGGCTTTGTTCAGAACAAAGCCAATCAAAAATTCCTCTACATGGAAAATAAATGGAGACAAATGGAACAAAGGGAAGAGGATAAAGGCCCCAACTCCAATGTGGGAACTAATTAGTCATTATGGGATTAATATTGTGTTTATTTCCCATTTCAAAAGGAAAATGAAGATTTCAGCTGCTGCCCCACCTCCCATAATTCAATAAGAAATGCAAATAATTTTCAAGCCTGGATTCAGGCCATGGACTGCCCTGAAATCTGTAGCCTAATTGAGGGTCTGATCAAAAATCTATGATTTCCATGTGCCTTCGATTCTTCACCCCATCAATAATTGAAGATCAAGGAGTTTTTAACTGAAAGGGTTCGGCGTGTTCTTCACTGGAGACATGGTGGAGAGCCCACAGCAGAGAAGGCTTTCAAATAAATCTGGGTGTCTTTGTGGAGCAAAGCAAGGGATGTTTCTCCTGCTGCTATCAATAATGGGAATCTGTGCTCGACAGCTTGGCTGCTGAGTGATGTTTAATTAAAGTGGAGTTAGCAAATTAAACAGCAGCTTCTCCGGAGTCACGCGTGGGTGTGACACAAAAATACCTTTAGGAATAAGGTGTTCAGCACTCCCTTATTTTTGGTGTCTGCACCAAATTGTGTTAAAACACAAAGTGCCCAAAGGTTTGTGAGAATTGAAGGTGTTTTCCCCTTGGATTTAAACTGAGTTTTCAAGAGAACACCATGACTCAACCCCGAAACTAAACCAGAGACAAATATGAACATGAAATCATGTTTGTATGATTTCAATTAAGTTCTAGAAGCTGCTAAAATGTGCCAAACTGCAAAACTCACCCCTCATAGTGGAAAGTTGGGAATCTTCAGCACAGAGAGGAAGAAGGGTCACCTTGCACAGGGAATTAAATGTTGGTGTCAGCAGGAGACTCGAGAACACTTATCATCTGCAGGTGGGATCCCAGCCTAGTTATTTTTCATGTTGGACTTCCTTTCCAGCTTCTTCCTCTCCAGCCCTGGTAGGATACAGCTCCAGGGATCCCAAAATAATCAGTTGTGTTCTTTAGCACTTCAACAATCCAGGATTGCAGTTCCTGGGATGAGGGGCTGGACCAACCCCAGGGTGCATCCATTCCCTGGATGGTTTTGGGAGGCAAACCCTTGGCGTGACGTGTTTCACAACATTCTCATTTCCCCCTCTTTCCCACCCAAAATATCTCACAGCTTTTAGTTATTACCCACAACTATATTTTTCCCCTGCTCTAACACACTGAATTCGTGAATTTAGCCCATTTCCCACTGCAGATGTTCCCAGCAAATCCTAAGAGGAACAAGTGAGTGGTTAACACATTTCTAAATGTTTATAAAACTATAAGAACTGATTAATATTTAATGGTGCCAGGAGGTTTTGTCTACTGACATCTGCAATCAAAGAGTTTCAAAGGAGAGCACAATTCCCGGGCAGAGAGGCATAAATAGGATGTTATTTGCCTGTTCTGCACCAATTACTCCTCCAGACTGCACAGAATCAGTGAAAGGAATAATTATTTTCAGACAGAGGAGTTCATTAAACAATAAAAAAAAATCCATGAAGGGAAAAACAATAATTAAAAGAATTTATAGTGAAAATTTGTTCATGTTTTTAAAGGTGGGACATTAAGACCACCGTGGCTTCAGGAGCTGGAGGGCTCTAAACCAGGATCTTTTTCTTGTGCTGGGCTGTGAAGATGCCAGAGTTATTTTTCAGCATCCCAGAACAAAATTCCAGGTGGGAACAAACTGGGAAGCGTCACAAAACACAAATAGGATGCATTTGCCAGGGAGCTGAGTCAGGCACCAGAATTTTCTCCAGTCACCAGGGTTTGTGCTCTCTCCATTCGTGTGTGGGCTTCATTCCTGCTTTTTTTTTCCAGGATTAAAGTATCGTTAACTAATTTGGGAAGGCAGCAAATGATGAAGTGTTAATTATTTAGTTATTAGAAGGCAAATTTCTGGAATTTGGGTGTTCTGTACAGGTGTTCCCCTTGCTTTGGGGAGGGGAGGGGGTGTGTGTGCATCTCAGGGAGAGCGTCCAGCACATCCCTGTGCATTCCCTGGGATAAGATCTCAGCCTGATCCAGACCCAAAGAGCAGGAAAAACCCCCAGGACACTCCTGGCTTCACTTGCAGCTGCAACTCGGGTGAAAGTTTCTCCTGAGCCTCCCTCTGCCAGCTTTTGCTGCATTGCGTCAAAGCCAGCGCCTGGATTTGCCAAGGTGAGGCGAGGGCTGGCAGCAGGATCCGTCCCTGAGCCCTGGGAGCAGCCGGGAGCGCAGGAAGCCAGCCCGGCCTCCCGCACCGGTGCGGGCAGCGGGGCAGCACCGGGGCCCGGCACACCCAGCCCTGCTGCAGCTCCTGCTGCGGCTGACTCAGCCCTGCCGAGCTGCGACGCATTAAAAATAACCCAGGCAGCAGGGATCAGCCTGGGAACGGCAGCAGGAGAGCGGGGAGAGCTGCTGGAGCCCCAGCGTGCTGCTCTGGAGCAGCCCTGGCTGCACAGGGAGCTTCGCTCCCCAGAGCAGAGAGGGATGCAGAGGGAACGAGGAGGTTGTCAGGGAAAAAAAGTTGTGAAAGAGGAAGTAAAATTGGGTTTTGGAGAGTTAAAAGGAGCTCAGAGTGCTGGAGAAAGGCAGGATTCAGTGTATCATGGAATGGTTGGGTTGGAAGGGACCTCAAAGCCCATCCAGTGCGGCCCCTGCCATGGCAGGGACACCTCCCGCTGTCCCAGGCTGCTCCCAGCCCGTCCAGCCTGGCCTGGGACACTGCCCGGCATGGGGCAGCCCCAGCTGCTCTGGGGATTCCATCCCTGCCCCTCAAGATCCTCTGAATAAAGAATTCCTTCGCAATATCCCACCCAAACCTCCTCCCTGTCCGTCTGAAGCCGTTCCCCTTGTCCCGTCCCTCCATCCCCTGTCAGCGCTCTCTCCAGCTGAGCTGTCCAGCTGTGCTCTGGCTTTCATGCTGCTGATGGGCTCTGACCAGGGCTGGAAAAGGATTTTTCTCCCCAGGAGCAGCCCCTCTCTCCCAGCTGAGTGCCAGGCGTCACCTCCAGCTGGAGCACTCGGGGAGTTTCGCAGAAGCAGCTCTCATTTCTGAGAAGCAGCTCTCGTTTCTTATCTCCGAGCAGCAGCCCCAACAGTCTGCCGGGGGAGCTGGAGCTGTCACACCCCGGGGGGAGCAGGTCCCCTCCAGCCCCTCAGCAGCTTCCAAAGCTCTCCGTAAAGAGTTCCCCCAATTCTCCTCACCACTGGCCTGGAGAGGGAAAAGAAAATCTGCTTCGTAACAATACCTCTGTGTAAACACAGGGAGAAAAAATTACAAGCCATTAAAAGCAGGAGGAAAATATAAAAAGAAATATTTAAGAGGCGCTGTTGAAGAAAGTGAAAATTATTTTACTTGTTTTCCTTCTGGTTCTCAAAAGCATCCAACTCCCCAGTAAAGTAGGGAAAAAAGTTTTGGAAATTATATCGGAGCTCCCTGAGTTACTGGAATTACTGCTTTTCTGAAGGGTTTGACCAAGCTTCTTTTTCTTTCTCCTGCTGCTTTTCTTGGGAATGTGGAAGAAAATAATAATTTTAAGTGCTTACTTCATCCACCGTAATCTTTTTCATCACCCTTTAAACACTGAAAAGGGAGATACTTTTGGAACCCTCCCCAACATTTGTATAAAAAAAGAGATTTCCTTTCTCTCTGAACAAAGCCATCGAGGACAACCAATGCAAATCAACTGATACCTCATCACATAAAATGAAAAGTTACCCCAAAATCCTGTGCAAAAATTCATCCAGCCACATATAACTATAAAGTTGTAGTTCAGCCATGTCACGTGTATTTGAACCCAGGTTTCCATGGGTTTAGTTTCTTTAAACTGGTTTAATTTGCAGCATTAGCCCAGTGCCTGCCCTTACAAGGTTTAATTTTATGTGTCAGCTTTAGGTAATTGAACGTTGACAGGCTCGGAGCACAGGACAGTGCCTGTGGCATTGCCAGGCTGTGCTGCTGCTGAGATGCTCCTTTTTGTGCCTTTTTTAGCTCAGTAAAAACTTGCAAAGGCCCTGGGAAATTCTCAGAAGAAAATGAGCCTCTGCAGCCCAGAGAGGGCTGAGTTCAGACAACACCTGGCAGCTCCTTCCCCCACACCATCCATCCCTCTAACTGCTCACCATGCTTTGATTTTAATGTTATTTTTGAAGATTACTCATTGCTCCAAGCCTCACCTACACCCTCAATCATTCATCCCTCTCCACACTGATCCACCAGACACTGAATAACTTCCTGCCACCATTTAGCAGCCACATTTGCTTTTCCCCTCTGTATTGGTTTGGTAAAATTCCCATTTTTCAGAAGGGAGCTCGTGCTTGTTGCACCCCCCAGCCAATGAGACCCATCCCAGCCACCACCACACCCCAGGGTATTTTTATAAAATGCGTGAAATTTTACACCCCCAAGAGATTTTTCCAACTTCTCATTCACAAGATGAGTGTGATAAACCTCTTTATCAACCTTTTAAGGGCATCAGTGACACAGGACACGCACGAGGAATCTGTGTAAGCATTTCTGAACTTTATTGACTGCTTTATTGCACGTACTTAATGAAGCCTCCATCATTTCCCCCACCCACCGTTTCCATAACTATTTTAATGCAAGTTAAAGGTAACCTTTCATTCCCACCACTTATTTTCCCCCCATTTTAAATGTTAAGGTTCTGGGTCACCCAGGAAAGACAGAAGCCCTGAACTCATACGTGGAACCATGCGGCACTCGGGGAGCAAGCCTTGGGTGCTCTGCAAGCAAACTCAGACTCTGCACAGGGAGAAACATCATAATCATGAACTGGAACCTCAGTGGTCACTGAATTAAATAGGTGAGACTGCAGCTGGAGCTCAGTCAATCGTTGGTTCTGATGGAAAGCTGCCCTCAGATCAAGCCTTCTTCTTGCCTTCGCTCTCTTCCTTTCCTGCTGCTTCCTTCTCTTCCTTCTCTTCCTTCTCCTCACCAGCTTCCTCAGCAGCTTCCTGGGACTCCTCCCCTTCTTCTGCTGCTGTTTCTTCCCCTTCTCCTTCCTCTTCCTCACCCTCTTTGCCTTCTTCTGATTCCTCCTTAGCACCTTTGAAGGACAGAAAGATATTTCACATCCAGGAACAATTCCTGATCCCAATTCAGTGGGATCCCCCTTCAACCCCACACATTTTGGCCGCCAGCTACAGCAAAACTGCACAACAAATTTATCCTGGATTTCAGGGGGAGTGACACACCTCATAAAAACAAGTCATGGCCTTGGAAAACATTGATTCTGGACTCACTGCTGAAAGCCTTATCCAAAGACTTGAACAATCTTTCACTGCTCCCCAATTGGCTCTTTAGCTGTAATTTCACTATAATTAAACTTTACACTAATGAGCCCCTCATAGTTCAGTGGCCACCAGTGCATTGCAGAGCTGTGAGGCTGCCGTGCACTGAACCCAGTAATTCCAGCCCCACACACCAGCTGATGTTCCCATTATCTCGGGCTGCTCTCTGGGAATTCATATTAGCTCAGGATGTCTTTGGGCCTTCTTTTTGAGGTGTCTGTAATATCTGAATATTATCACTGGGGTTTTTGGAAACCTATCATCTGCCTGATTTGAACACTTGACCTTATCCTCCGTTCAATACTCAGACTTTCCTGGTAAATTCCATGTGATTAACCCCACCATCCTTTGGCTCATGGGAGTAGAAAAGGAAAGAGCTTTAGCTGTAAGTTTTCATCAGTGTGATTTCTGGGGTTTATCCCATATGAATGGGGATGGATATATTTCATGAAACATGAATAAAAGGCATTTTGAAGTAACTCTAAGTACCTTCCTCCTCTTCTTCAGCCTCTTCTCCCGCTTCTTCCTCGCCTTCCTCCTTCTCTTCCTCCTCACCCTCTTCTGCAGGGGCTGCCTTGTCTTCTCCCGCTTTCGCAGCCTCGATGGTTTCCTCGATTTCAATCTGCTCCTCCTGGACGTGGCTGGAGTAGTAGGTGGGGAAGGAGCGGGTGGTCATCAGGTAGGAGCTGGACTGGAGGCCGCTGTAGGCGGACCTGCCGAAGGTGGGGGCACTCTGGCTGTAGCCGCTGGTGATGCTGCCCACGCTGGTGAAGCTGAGCCGGGTCTCTTCCCCTTCCAGCAGTTTCCTAGCAGGGACAAATAAAAGCAAGGAGAAAGGAGTTGGTTGTGCTGCAGCAGGACTCAGCATCAAAGCCCTGCAGACTGCACATTTGGTTATTAATTAAGGGCTCGTTTTGCACTATGTGCCAGTGCTACCCTATTTTCTTGGAATAATTTCTTTCAGACACGTCCATTACGGGTGAATTAATACTTTTCCTTGTTGGAAGGAAAAGGAAAACCCCTCTAGAACCAGGTTCCTCTAGCAGGTGAAGCTAGAGGTGTATTTTGCCACCCTGCAGCTTGCACAGAGCAGTGCAGCTGTAGCAATTTGCTGATCAGCTGTCAGATGAGGTTTGGAGCTGCTCTCTCAGTATTCCCCCTTGTGGCTTCCACAGAAATTCTGTTCCCGCATTGAAATCTCTCAGTATCTGGGACAAAACATCACAGTTATTTAGCAGCAATTCTACTGGAAAATATTTCATTTGTAGATTTGCAAGTCAGAAACCAACCCCGTTCTTGAGGGCATTTGAGGGATTTCCTATTTTGAGATTCAGCCATTGGTATTGAGGAATTCCACTGATACAGAATCTCCTCCCTGAGTACAGAAGAGGTTCTTTTATCTGTCAGAATGGAGATCATTTATTGCCAAGCTAAAACTTCCATGTGCTCATAGAGAGAGGAGCTGATTAAACTCTGCCACAAATCTATGAAAATTTCTGCTGGGGGAATGATAAATAACCTGAATTCTCCTGAAGAGAAAGTGAGCTGTTTCGAGTTCTGGCTCTTTTAAACATCCCCTACCATACCTATAAGCTGCGATTTCGATGTCCAGGGCCATTTTCACATTGAGCAGGTCCTGATATTCCTTCAAGTACCGAGCCATCTCACTCTTTGTGGTTCTCAGCTCGTTCTCCAATTTGTTGATTGTATCCTGTTGGATGGAACAATATTGACAGCGTAAAATTCTGTTCGCTCAAGTCTAGCAATAATCACAAGGAATTTCTCCAATTCTTTTAGCTTAATCCTGCTCTAGCAGACAGAAACTGCACAGCTCCCCCTCCACCCACAGCCAAAATGCATCATTTAACACCTTCCCTGGCAGGTTTTCTACACCACATTATTCCAGCCCTATTTAACACACAGAGCCCAATTTTCTGGTACCCAAGTTCCAAAGCATCCATGAAATTTGTGTATCGTTTCATTTTGATTTTGGTCTCTACATGCTTTTTCTAATTTTAGCTTGGGGATTTCCATTGATGATCCTTGCGGGTCCCTTCCAACTTGGGATATTCCATGATTCCATGATTTTTGGTACACTATAGTTCAGGTTTTATCAGTCCATGGACACATTATATTGGGCTTTATCAGGGGCATTTTGCCTTCTGATTTATAACCCTTCACACTTTAGATAAGCAGTACCAGAAGCAATATCCCCATCTCTGGGACGATTTTGGTAATTCAGATCCTGACTGGGGTCTGTATTTCCACACCACACCCTGCTCTACAGCTCCGTGGCACTCCGCACTGTGGTTTTAGGATGCCTTATCTGCAACACAGGCACAGCACAAGCCGGGAGTGATGCCCCTGACAACCTCTCCCTGCAAACCCTGACCCCCCTCACCTGCAGAACGCTCCAAACCCCAACATCCATCCCTTCCCCTGCAGAGCCCAGCAAACCCCAACCCCCCCCACATGCAGGGACCCCACAAATCCTGAAACCCCTCACCTTCAGAGGGGTCTTCAAACCCCAGCATCCCTTCACCTGCAGAGCCCAGAAAACCCCGACCCCCCTCACCTGCAGAACCTTNCCCCCTCGCCTGCAGAACCCTGCAAACCCCATCATCCCTTCTCCTGCAGAACCCTTCAAACCACAACATCTCCTGACCCGCAGAGCCTTTCAAACCCCATCCTCCCCGCATCTTCAGAACCCTTCAAACCCCAACACCCCTCACCTGCAGAACCCTGCAAACCCCATCATCCCCTCCCCTGCGGGACCCCGACCCTCCTCCCCTGCAGGGACCCTTCCGGCCCCCTCCCCTCACCTGCAGCGCGGAGATATCCGCGCTCTGCTTCTCTTCCAGCTCCTGCAGCTGCTTCTCCAGCGCCTCGTTCATGCCGCGGGTGGCCTCGATCTCCAGCGTCTTGGCCTTGAGCAGGCGGCGGCTCTCGGACACCTCGTCCTTGGCGGCGCGCACGGCGTCCGTGTTCTTGGCCGCGCTCTCGCTGAGCACGGTGAAGCGGCTGCGGAACCACTCCTCAGCGTTCTGCATGTTGCGCGCAGCCAGCTTCTCGTACTGCGCGCGGATGTCGCGCAGCGCGGCCGACAGGTCGGGCTTGGCCGACACGTCCATCTCCACGGACAGGTGCGCGTACTGGATCTGCGCCTGCAGCTCGGCCAGCTCCTCCTCGTGCACCTTCTTGAGGAAGGCCAGCTCGTCCAGCAGGCTGTCCACGCGCTTCTCCAGCTCCGCCCGCGCCAGCGCCGCCTCGTCCGCGCCCTTGCGCACCTCGAGCAGCCGCGCCTCCGCGTCCTCGCGGCTCAGCACCTCCTCCTCGTAGCGCGCCTGCAGCCCGCGCAGCGTCTCCTCCAGGCTCTCCCGCTCGCCCTGCAGCGCCTGCTTCTCGCTCGTCGCCTCCTCCGCGGCCAAGCGCAGCTCGCGGATCTCCTGCTCGTACAGCGCGCGGAAGCGAGAGGGCTCGGCGTGCTTCTGCCGCAGCACCAGCAGCTCGGCCTCCAGCACCTTGTTCTGCTGCTCCAGCTCGTGGACGCGCTCGATGAAGCAGGCGAAGCGGTCGTTGAGGTCCTGCAGCTGCGCTCGCTCCTGGCTGCGGATGGATTTGAGGTCGTTGCTGATGGCGGCCACCTGGCTCAGGTCCAGGCTGTCCACCGAGTGCAGCAGCGAGCCCGAGGCGCTGGAGGTGGCGTAGCTGCGGCGCACGGACACGGAGGACACGGGCGCGGACAGGCTGGAGTACGCGGAGCGCGCCGAGCCGAAGCCGCCGCCGCTGCGCACCGACACATGGATGCGCGGGCTGTCCGCGTAGCGCCGCTTGTAGGACGGGAAGAACGGGTCGTAGCCGTACGAGCTCATGGCTGCGGGGGCTCCGGCGGCTGCTCTGCGGCGGGCGCCGCCCGCACCCCGATATTTATGCGCGGGGAGGGCGGGCGGAGCGGCCTCCGGGCGGGGACGGGGCGGGGCGCGGCGACATCGCCGCGGTGAGGTGACGCCGGGAGTGGTCCAGGCATCGCGGCGGGGAGGATGCTCGGAGTGGTCCCGGCATTCCCTCACTGCTGTGATGCCCTGAGCGGCACGGGCCGCACCTCGCCTCGGCGGTGCCTGAACAGCTCCGGGCATCCCAGCAGCGGAGGGATCCCTGAACAGCTGCGGGCATCCCAGCAGCGGAGGGATCCCTGGACAGCTCCGGGCATCCCAGCAGCGGAGGGATCCCTGGACAGCTCCGGGCATCCCAGCAGGGGAGGGATCCCTGGACAGCTCCGGGCATCCCAGCAGGGGAGGGATCCCTGGACAGCTGCGGGCATCCCAGCAGCGGAGGGATCCCTGAACAGCTCCGGGCATCCCAGCAGCGGAGGGATCCCTGGACAGCTCCGGGCATCCCAGCAGCGGAGGGATCCCTGGACAGCTCCGGGCATCCCAGCAGGGGAGGGATCCCTGGACAGCTCCGGGCATCCCAGCAGGGGAGGGATCCCTGGACAGCTGCGGGCATCCCAGCAGCGGAGGGATCCCTGAACAGCTCCGGGCATCCCAGCAGCGGAGGGATCCCTGGACAGCTCCGGGCATCCCAGCAGCGGAGGGATCCCTGGACAGCTCCGGGCATCCCAGCAGGGGAGGGATCCCTGGACAGCTCCGGGCATCCCAGCAGGGGAGGGATCCCTGGACAGCTGCGGGCATCCCAGCAGCGGAGGGATCCCTGAACAGCTCCGGGCATCCCAGCAGCGGAGGGATCCCTGGACAGCTCCGGGCATCCCAGCAGCGGAGGGATCCCTGGACAGCTCCGGGCATCCCAGCAGCGGAGGGATCCCTGGACAGCTTCGGGCATCCCGGGAGCGGAGGGATCCCTGGACAGCTCGGGGCATCCCAGCAGGGGAGGGATCCCTGGATAGCTGAGGGCATCCCAGCAGCGGAGGGATCCCTGGACAGCTGCGGGCATCCCAGCAGCGGAGGGGTCCCTGAACAGCTCCGGGCATCCCAGCAGCGGAGGGATCCCTGGACAGCTCGGGGCATCCCAGCAGGGGAGGGATCCCTGGACAGCTTCGGGCATCCCGGGAGCGGAGGGATCCCTGGACAGCTCGGGGCATCCTCGCGGGCACGGGGGGCTGTGACCGGCCTGCCCTGCACCGGCCCCGGCTCGGCCCCGCCTCATCGTCTCAGCCCTCCTGGGGCGCAGCCTAGGACCCACCTGGGGCATCTCTCGGCCTCCCTTCGGGCTCACCTCTGGCCCTTTCAGAGCCAGCTCCCCTCAGGCCTATCTGCACCCCCATCCCGCCCAGGCTGTGTTTAACACCCCGCTCTGCTTCCCCACAGCTGCCCTGGCAGAAGCCTTGGGGCTGCAAACCCCGCGTTGTGACCAAGGTCCCCTTGGTGAGGGTGGGGGACACCCGGCCCTAGCTGCAACTCAGAACCCCCAGACATGTGTAAATACCTTTTTTTTCCCCTTCAGTTTGCGGTTTTCACAAGGCGTGAGTGCTCTTCGAGCCCCTGCATCGTCACCATGTCCTTTGTTACAAGTGGTCCCTAATAACCAGGTAATTACAGGGTCATGGAATCCCAGGATGGTTTGGGTTGGGAGGCGCCTTAAAGCCCATCCAGTCCCACCCCTGCCGTGGGCAGGGACACCTTCCACTATCCCAGGGTGCTCCAAGACTGTTCAACCTGGCCTTGGACACTTCAGGGGAAGCCTGGCAGTGTTATTTGTCCTTTCATTACACGAAAGCAGCAGCAGACACAGGGTGGTTCTCAGTCCTGGCAGAACACACAGATACCTGGTTTCTTGAGATTCCCTGGAGCCAAGTCTGTCTGAGACACAGATCACAGGGACAGGGTATTTATCCTTGTCTAATCTGGCTAATACAGAGATTAAATTGGACAGCTGCATTGCAGCTACCTCTGGGCCAGGTTATTACCACTGGTTGATTAAAACAAAGCAGGATTTATGTAGCAGAGATTTGTCAGAGGTAAATTAGAGATGTATTGAGCACAGACTGCATGGGAGGCTCAAAAAGACAATGAGAATTCACCTCTCGGAGTCAGAAGGGCAAATACATCACAAAACAAACTCTTCAAAGTTTTCTCAAGGAAGGAATAAAAGTCAGTACAGATTGGGGGACATTTATTAGACAGGTACCACAAAAATGCTGAGGCGCATCCCAAAGAAAGGGGAAGGACCTAGTAATGTGAATTAATGTGCCTGTCACTAATTGCAGTGGTAATTGGGTATTTCTGGTAGAAATAAATGTTTACTCAATACCAGCCATTTAGGAAAAGTAGAGCAGGGTGGATTTAATGTATTTCCCACGATTTTCCAGTGATCTCACACAGAACCTCATCTGTTGTGTGGCAGCTTCTCCGTGAGTTTCAGGGTATTTAAATATGAGGATCATTGAGCTGTGAAGGGCAACGGCCTCTCAGAGGCACAAAGCTGCAGTCCCTGATCATCTGAGCTTATTCTGGATGGAATGAACTGTACCAAGAGCTCATAAAGGCTTAAGTGTCACTTACATCCCAGCAGAGCTGCTGGGAGACTTTATTCTGCAAATCTACAGAGTCCTCCTGAAGATCAGTGGAGCTGCTCTCAGCAGCCAGCACTGCAAGCCCAGCTTCTGCCTCGATTTTTATTCACCATTTGGTTTTTAAATTTGAGTCATGGCTGCATTCATGCATGTCAGAGCAGCCATTCATTATTCAGAATATGCAAAGGAGAGCAGCACAGGTAGAGTTTTCTGTGCTAATCTATTTTATCTTTAGCAGAGATTGGGCTTGAAAGGGGAAGAAATGAGGAATAGAGACATCGTAGAGAGGAGAATTCCCAGCAGGTTGGTCAGGGATTCAGAGAGCTGGTATTTTCTGGGATACTGAACTCCTGCAAACTGAAATACCTTGTTTCATGCCAACGGATTTATGCTAATTTGCCCTACAGCAACCTGAGCATAAGATTTAATTATTAATGGTATCATTTATTATGCCATGTATTAATAAAGAAATGTACCTCAGCTTGTAAAAACTACTGCGCTTCAGATCCCAGCAAAACAAGGTTTATAACTGTAGGCTTTTAATATTCCTTCTCACTTTTTTTCTGAGTGGGAAACCGCTTCCTGTGTGCCAGGAGGGTGGGGAGTGTGTCTGCAGACAGCCCTGCAGTGTGGAGTGCCCACAGGACTCAGGGTGAGGAAGGAGTTTTGGTACTACAGGAGAAGAAAGCCACTCCTGAGGGCATCCTGCTCCCAAAACTCGAATTTCCAGGCACAGGGAGTGCTGATGGATTCCACCATTCCCTTTGTGTCCCTTTTGTTGCTTTCTGCCATAATGCAGAGGATGATTAGAGGATGTGTCACTGTTAGAAAAATCAATGTTGTGAGCAGAGGAAGGGGATAAAGCAGGGCTGGTGCCAGCCAGGGTGGAGTGGCCTGTGCCACTCATCTCACCTGCAGCAGCTCAGCATTGTCCCCTTTCCCCCTGATGGAGCTGAAGCTGCTCCCTTACTGGTTTAACTGGATGTGAGTGCTCCCAGTCCTTCAACACTCCAGGCAGACAATCCCAAGCCCGCATTCAACCCTTGCAAACCTCCGCTGGGTGACCTAAACAGTGCACATTATTCTGGGGATGATGCAGAATTGAAATGATGCTGTGCCCCATCCCTGGCAGTGTCCGAGGCCAGGCTGGAGCAGCCTGGGACAGTGGGAGGTGTCCCTGCCCATGGCAGGGGTTTGGGACCAGACAACCTCTAAGGTCCCTCCCAACCCAAACCATCCCATGACTCCAAATCCCACTGCTGGCCGAGGAAAAGCAACAGCTCCACGACAAAACATTCCTGTTCATTCCCTTTCCTCTGCTGCATCCATAGCTCACACACCCCGACCTGCAGCTGGCGTTTCCTCAAGGAACAGCTCAGGCCTGAGCCCTGTGCTGGGGCCTCGCTGGGCACCAAGAAATTACCTGAATGCACCCAGGGAACTCTGGGGGGGTTTGCCTTTTTCCTTTTTAATCAAAGAATTTCCCATCAGAAACTGCAACAGGGACATTTTGGGTGGAGCCTGCATTGTCTGCTGCTGCTTTTATTGCAGAAGCAGAGAAGGAACCGTGCCTGCTTAGTTGGGATTTACAAAGAAATCAAGCAGTCCTGAGTAAAAAAAAAAAGCAAAACCATTGGTTTTCCTTTTTAAAAAAATTATTTCTACCTCATAAAAGCGCAGCTCTGAGGGAGTGGGGAATCAGGTACTCCCACTGCTAAAAACATTCAATAGCTCTGATGTCAGGTCTTAGGTATTTGTCTAAAATTATATCAAGGTCTCTGGATGAGTTGAATTAAAATGGGCAAAAGAAAATGCTCTGATCTATTTTGATGAATCGGAACAAGATCTCACATTTTAGGAATTTCTCTTCCTATATTCCAAACAGTCCTTTTAATACGAGGCAACACTCGCAGGAATTCCCAAACCAAAGCAGAATTTTGTCTGTGAGGACTGAACTACAGTCTCTGGGAGACTCAGAAGAAATGCAAATAATTGTTAAATTTCTTTCCTTTGAACCACTACTTGCTTTGTTGGTGCCAGATATAGCAAGTGCCTGGGCAGCTTTCATAATTTTATTATTATTTACACCAATTTCTGCACAAAGTAACAGCAATTTGCTCACTCTGAGTTTGTTCTGTCTCTTGATTACAGGAGCTGGAGGAAGCAGGCAGCCAATTCTTTCATCTGAGCTCTATCAGGGAACACTTAATTAGAAGACTCATTAATTAGCTTTGTTTACTTGTTGGATCAAGCCTCCAAACTAGGCCGCAACATCTGATGGGAGATCCAAGGGTTGGTTCTCATCTCCCAGAATCAATTAAATGGATGTTCTGCTTTTGGTTCCAGCAATTAAACACCAACTGAGGGGGATTTGGGCCAAATCCTGGAATGGTTTGGGTAGAAGGGACCTTAAAAAACCTCTTTTTCCACCGCCTGCCACGGGCAGAGCACCTTCCTCTGGACCAGGCTGCTCCAGCCTGGCCTTGGGCACTGCCAGGGGTGGGGCAGCTTTTCTGATCAAATGAAACTCCTGAAAAAGCCCTCCCAGCCCATTTGGAAGGAGATCATTTATTAACTTGGAAAGTCTCATTGCTTTAATTGGGTTTCTGCCCATGTGAGGAGCAAGGGCCACACCAGGAGCTGAGTCTAAGCCTGCCCTGGCTTTAGGCTTCACTGGAGCCCCCACTAAAGGCCACCTGCTGATCTGGGTTGAGCTGAGCTTTGTTGTGTCCCACAGAGCTGCCCTGGGAACCCGCTCTATCCCTGCTGCAGAGATTTCAGTGGTCTCTAATGATAATTCTATTTTTGTGGTGTTGGTTAAGGGCTGGGTGCTGAAGGAACGTGTGCTGAGCAAGGGCAGCTGGCAATAACAGGAGGAATTTAATATCCCTCATGTTTTGGGAATTGGATCCTCATAGCAGCAACAATATCCAGGGGGAAGCAGTGGAAATATTTCCCTATTTTCCTATTTTTGCTGTACCAGCTGCAGTAAGTCCTGTTGGTGACAGGGCAAACAGAGAAAACTGCATTTACAACACAGCTGAGAGCACATGAAGGCTCCTAATGCAGCCAGAGACTCCATTTCCCTCCCCAAATTTTCCAGAATGAATGAAAATAAAGATAACACATGGGTCCAAAAGAGCATTTATTTGTGGGCTGCGCAGACAATTAAAAAGGAGACAGATTTTACAGCTGTGGTTTTATCTGCAGGGAGCTGAAGCAGAGAATTCCAGGATGTTCTTCCTTTGGTCACAGAAAGGGGATGAACAGCTGAGGAATACTTTCCCTATAATGCAGTTATTTCAATCTTTGGGATATTTTTTCCCCTCGCTGCAGAGGCAGCAGTAAAACCCATGTGGGGTGTTCACACAGCCACCCTTGAGCGAGTGAATCATCTCCCCACACGCACAAGTGAAAAGCATTTCTTGGGAAGATGTAAAAATCTCTTTATTTCCCAGCCTGGCACGAGCTGCTGCCCGTAAACCACAGATTCCAGGGAGCAATAAAGCTGGGAGAGCTCTGCTGCAGTGAGGTGGCTCAAGGCAGCTGAACGTGCTCAGCTCTGCAGTGTGTGAATAAAAATCCCTGAATTCTGCAGCCGGAGCACCTCAGCTCCCGCCCCAGACCTCCCTGCAGGCAGCACGTTCCTGCTGCTGTCCTTGGGAATGGGAGCCCAGGGTTGCTGTGGGATGGAGTAGGAATCACCTCCACCACTCTGGGTTTATTTTAATAGCATCACTTAATTGAAGGGTTTGCAGATGTCTGCAAATATTCATCTCTGTTTCAGCTATTTCATCCCTGGCACTTCTCCTCCTGGAGAGAAAAGGGCTTTGCACCACTCTGAGGCAGAGCTTAAATTATAAATTCCCCAGCCTGGATGAGAGGCTCTCCCAGCAGAGGTTACTGGGAGAATCAGGGACTTATTGGTGCTACAGATAAGTGAAGATAAGGAGTTGCTGGTTTTAATTTTTGCAAAGTTTTTGAGGGAAATATTTTTGTATATTTTTCTCTGTGCAATTTTTCGAGAAATATTTCACTTCCATTTAAACTGCAGTTGGGTTTTTCCTTTTTTTTTCCTTTAACATGTACCTCAGTCCTTTCCATGACTCTCAATAAAACCTTAAATGGTAAAACTTGAGTATTAAAACTTCAGTTTCAGACATTTTATTTGGATCCTTTAATCATGCTCACATTAATAAATCTTTACCAATTCTTTTCAGTTGGCTTGATCATCATAATCATATTTTTCTGGTTTGTTAAATGTACATTCATTATTCTTCCCACCATCTTTCCTTCTGTCCAATCCCATTCTCAGGGTGTGTCTCCTCTAGACTTAATTGATGCCAAAAGGAGCTCAGAGCCTGTTTTTCTGGAGAAGACCTTAAGGATATTCAGTATTTTTTAGTATTCCAGCACTTGAAATGTTGCTATTTTAGACTCTTTAAAAGCCCTCAGGTTGGTAGAAACTCACAGCATCAATCTGGCTTTTACAGAAAAAAATGTATAATTGAAATAACAACGTCACTTGGCCCCAGTAATTGACTAACAGGGAGGTGGGACGTTAATTGTGGGACATTTCCCAGACTGGCCCACTGCAATGGGGTGCAATTCCCCCAGCAGCGCAACGGCTGCAGTTTTGAGGCCTCCATAGCAAAAAATCAGAGATAAATCTTCAAGGCTCTGCTGATTCCCAAACAGGGCCACCAGAACTGCCTGGAAATGGCTTTAACTCTGCTTTTCCAGGAGAACAACCTTTAACTCTGCTTTTCTGGAACAATCTTTAACTCTGCTTTTCCAGGAGAACAACCTGGCCATTTGTCCTGAGGCAGGACGAGGCACCTGAGCTGGGGCTGCAGAGAACAGGCAGGGGATCGGGCAGGATGAGGCAGATTTATCCTTTATTTCCCGTTTTCCTGCCTCTCCTCATGGGATCCATGAGAGGCTCTTTGTGCAGCTGTAAAAAGGACCTTCCAAAGGCTGAAGGAAGCAGGGAAGGTCCCATTTCACCTTCCAGTACACAATCAAGCAGCTGGGCAGCGTTGTTGGTTTGCCAGGGAAGGTTTTGGGGCGGATTCTCCCCGATTTGTGCCTAGTGCAGCTGGAATGACCCTTGGGAAAGCTGGGAGAGCTCCCTGACCCACAGCACTGCACTGCAGTGGTTCCATGCCTGGAACCAAGCTCTTTCTGTGGGATAAAGGCTCCAAAGTGATAAAATGATGGGAGCAAGAAATAACCAGGAGAGAAGAGATGGTAGCAAAGGGTTTTCAAGTGAGGAATTCACTGAGCCGTCCAACCAGGAGTGTTTTGTGCTGTGGTTTGAGTTGTTACACGTGCATTATAAATCCAGCCATGGTTCTCTCTCCCAGTTCCGTGCTTTGGGCTGGAATTCCTGGAAATCTTCAGTTGGTAGGAGATAAAACACTTTAAGTCCTTTGTGTTACTACACCACATCTGATAATGTGAAGGAGAGGTTTGAATCCCTCTGTGACACCTCAGAAGGGCTGGGGTGGGGGATCATGGGCTGGCTCTGTTAGAGGAAAATCCTGTGTGGTTTTGGGAAATGTTCCCTTGGTGTTCAGAGGCTGAAGAGGCCTCTCATATCCTGAGAAAAGCAGATTTAATCCATAGACACCCCAAAAATGGTTGTTATCAGACTGAAGGAAGACTTTGGGCGAGTCAGTCACTCCTCACACACCTTGGCAGTTGCTCTGGAAAGCAGCAGCTTTGGTGTCTCAGATTTCTGGTGAACATTTCCCCTTCCCAGCTCTTGTTTCCCTAATTCCGCTGCAGGCTCTCTCTCAGAATTGATGCCCTTTACAGAATCCACATGACTGATGTGGCTCTACGTGTGGCAATAACAATAAACCATGAAAACGGCACTTCATGGCCAGGTAGGACAGAGGTTTGTCATCCTGAGGGGAGATGGGTTTTGAAAGGTTTCAAGGAAGATTTTGTACAAGCTGCAATTTTGAATTACTGGGAAAAAGATTTCAAAATAGCTTTTTATGATTTCAAGCTAAATTTTTAGATTTCAGGAAAAGGTGCTTTGCTTTTTATGCCTGTTGCATATCATGGAAAGCAGTTTCTTGAATAGTTTTTGGGTTTGGTTTTGATTTTCTTTATTTTAGTTTGGCTACAAGCAACTTGTTTTTCATCTCCCTTTTTCTTTTGAGTGTGCACATGAAGAGAGCAAAGAAGAAATTGTCCCATTCCCCAGGGACATCTCTGTGAGGCTGGGATGCTCCTTCTGCTGGATTTATTGATTTGGGAGCGTGGCAGTGCTGGTTCCCTCTAATCCGAGCACACAAGTGGCACAACCTGGGCTGTTCCTGTCACTAAAATCACCTTTAATTTTGGGAACACCTGAATATTTGTTTTAAGACCACAAAGCTGGGTGGATGCTCCGACTCTGCAGATTTGGCTGCAGCAGGAGGAGGTGTTTTGGCAGCTCCTGCACAGCCAGGAGGGAGCAAAGGCCCAGCACAGGCAGGTGCAGGAGCATTTTGGGGCTGTTTCCTCCAGGTGTGCATGTGGAAGAGCTGGGGGTGAGCCAAGGGGAAGGGAGGAGTTATTCCTTGCAGAAATGCAGCTGGTGAGTGGGACAGGAGGCAGCCACGGAGCTCAGAGGAGAGAAAAAAACCCAACCAAAAACCTCCTGCAGATTTCATTTGGGCTGGGCAAGAGTGTCCAAATCCGGAGTTGCCATCCTTCTATTCTGACCCAAGTCATCCCTCGGGAGCTTGTCACACCCGGAGCAGCCTGCACGGAGCTGCGAGATGCTGTGGGAAGGGAAGGAAAAGGATGCAGCAAGGGTTAATCCTGGATTTGCAGGTCCCTGGGGAAAAACTGCGGGAATTTGGGGCTCCTCCAGCGCCTTCTTCTGAGAATTCGCCCCCTGGCAGCTTCAATTTGGGGAATAAGGGAGGGCAGAGAGGGAGCAGAAACTCCTTTTGCTGGACTTTTTGAGGGGAAAAACCTCCTGCAGGAGATCCAGGGTGTCCGGAGAGCACCAGAGGCGGCCCCAGGGCAAACCTGGAGCCGAGTATCTCTGCATCCTTGGAGACAGAGGGGACGTGGGAAAATGGGATTTGGCCTTTTTCCAGTGGAAAAGGAGAGCAAACTCTGTTGCAGGAGCCTTGGCAGTGCCCTCTGCTTTGCCCAGACGCAGTGCTGGGACCCTGAGCTGCAGCCAGGGATTTATGGATGTTCTGGGGAAGAGGGAGGAGGGATGTTTGAGCCCTGCTGTGGAGAGGAGCCCCGGGAGGGCATTTACTCCACCTGCCTGCTCCCTCCTCCCTCTGGAAAGCTGCTGCTGCTCCTGCAGCAGGTCCAGCTCCTGGCAAAAGTTCAACGCTGCACCAGCGAGGCAGGGGGAGAAGGGAGGGAGAGAGGAGGAGAGTCCCGCAGAAAGGAGGAGCTCCGCTGCTCCCGGCCGCCCTCGGCCAGCAGCAGAGCTGCTGCCAGCCACGAAGGGCTGCAAAGAGCCGCTTTCCCTTTTTCGTGCAGCAATTCCTGCCGTGCCCCAGCTTGCAGAGGGTTAAACAGGCTTTTAGCACCTGCAGGCCTCACCCCAAGAGCTGCAGTTTGTGTTTTCCACCACATAAAACTCGCCCCAAGGAGCCAAAAATGCTGCAGCCAGAGGATTGGGACATCCATGGGAGCAGAACAGTTTTGTCCCAGGGAAGGTGGTTTGGTTTTTAATGAGTGAAGTGGCCAGGTAAAATGGGGTGAGAGGAGAAAAAAAAGTCCATTTACACCCCAAATCAACAACACTCAGGAGGAAGGTGTTAAATAAGGAAGAGAGAGGTAGGATGGGAACAGATGGAAAATCAAGAGTGGGTTTTGTAGCAGCCTTCGGGCTCTTCTCCCTCGTTCCTGACACCTTTCCCAAACACTGACACACGGCAGAGCCCGTGGACACCGAGTGCTGCCCCTCACCACGTCCAGGCTGCAGGAGCTGGGCCCAGTCCTGTAGCAGCAGCGGGAAGAGCCCAGTTCCCCACTGTGGGATCGAGTTCCCCGCTGTGGGATCGAGTTCCCCACTCTGGGATCGAGTTCCCCACGTGCCCTCGCACCCCTGACAAAACAAACCCACGTGCACCTTCCCGTGTTCCTGCTGCAGGAGAGCAGCCTCAGGTGTGTGGGTCTGGGAATTTGTCCCATTTCCCCCCCTTTTTTTTCGCTCCCATGACAATTATTAAATCAATTACGATTCTGTGAGGATTTGGAGGGGTGCAGGATGAGAGGGATCAGCTGCTCTGGATGGGTGGGAGGTGAAATGGCAGAGTGGGAGTGAACTGCAATTGCTGCGGATCCCGGGAGTGTGGTGGTCTCCCTGGATTGCAGAGGGATTCCTGCTGATGCTGTCCCTGCAGGAAATGGGAACACCCCAGCTTTGCTGCTGCTGTCCCGGCAGGAAGATGGGAACACCCCAGCTTTGCTGATGCTCTTCCCGGAGCCAGACCCTTGGAAGGGGCTCACAGTTTCCCCGGTGGCAGCGGTGGCTTTGGAGGGCGCTGGTTTTGGCAGGGAGATTTTGGGGCAGGGGCGGAGCGGCTGCCCCGGGCGGGGGTCTGGCGTGGCCGGGGGTCTGTCCCGCAGGGATTCGGGCTGGAGAAGGGCAGGAGCGCTGCCGCGGCCCCGTTTTGCCGCAGGAGGAGGATGGATGCTGAGTCACTCCTCTGCTCCTCCAGCTCCCCAGCCTCTCCCGCAGTGACAGTGATGGAGACAGCTCCTTCTTCTCCCACAACCTGACTTTTGTTTCTCTTCCTCTCTCGTTCCCCAATCCCCCCCGCCCCCTCCCAGTCCCAATCAAAAGGAATCATTGCTTTAGAATAAAGATCTACGGCTGCAGCTGCCGTGAGGTGCTGCTGAATCCCTTCTCCTTTGTTAATGGATCTTCCCGTTCCTCTGGAGAGCAGCAGTAATCTTTGATGCACACAGAGAATGCTGCAGCAATTTTCTTCTTTGAAGGAGCCCTCTCGGGCACTGAATGAGTCAGCAGCGATTCTCCATCATTGGCACTTCTTGGAAGAAGGGCTGGGCTGGGGGAAACGGGTTTTTTTCATTTCTTGCAGGAATTGGCAGCAATAAAAAGCTCTCTGCTGCTGCTTTGCACTGCCTGCTGTACAAGATACTCCTTTAAACTCTTTTGCCTCTGAGATTCCTGCAGAAGAGCTCAGTAAAACTCTGCCAGTGTGCAGCTGTGGGGGAAAGGGGAAGGGAAAGGATGCACGGAGGCCGGGCTGGGTGGAGCAGCCTGGCCAGGGGAAGGCTCCTGCCCATGGCAGGGGCTGGAATGAGGTGCGATTTAAGGTCCCTTCCAACCCAAACCAGCCTGGGATTCTGTGGATCATTCATCGCGTCCAGCTCTAGTTTTTAAATCCTACTTTCATTTGTTCAGAATTCTTTATATAATATTAACAATAAAAAACCCCCAAGCCTAACTTTTGCTTCAGAATCTCTTCTGTCTTCCCATATTTTATTTTGAAATGCAATAATGTGAACATTATTGCACGGTCATGTCTTGTTTCCCCATGACAAAGTTTTTAATTAAGTGATAATGCACAATTTTTTTCCAGAGCATTTCTAGATTTATACAGCAAACTGAAGTTTCGATATTAACTTTTTAATCCTCTTTCTGTAGTGTTTAACCCCATGTAGTGTTTAGAAAATTCTTCATGCAACACCTTTAGTTTTTATGGGTATTTTTTCCATGAAAATCACACTGTAAATAATTGTAAAATGCATAAAATTGTGAAATAGATGCAAAAAGAAACATTTTATCATTTGACAAACCATTAAAATCCAGTTTCACCTCCATTTCAGGACAACCCAAGGCCAGGTGTGGGTAGTCCAACAATAAATCTGCCTCATTAACAATTCCTGGCCTGGAATCTCCCTACAGAAATGAGAATGTCCATGGGAGCAGCAGGGCACCACGGCTACACGTAAAAACCCTGATCCCTGCTCCTGGCATTTGTAACTCTGGCTTTTATTTCAGTTTGGTGGCCACAAATCCAAATCTCACCCTCATCCTTGGCTCTAAATCTCACCCAGCCCAACTCCTGACTCCTGTGGGAACACGGCTTCCAGAATTTTCTACAAGGACAGGTACTTGAAAATTTGTTCCTGAGCTCTGAAATTCCAGCTTTTCATGAGCTGCTGGTGAGGTGCAGCAAAAACCTTTTCCACCGTGCATGGAATCTGCTCACGTAGTTGGTGCTCCCTCTTTTAAATCCATGTTTGACTCAGCTGCTCGGCTGTGGGGAATGCAGTGATGGGGGGGAACGCTGGAGCTCAGAGCTGCAGTGGGGGCTCGGAATGAGGAAATCCCTTTCCTCCAGCCCTGTGATTTCCATCGAGCTGTTTCTCCAGACAGAATTGTCCGTGTGACATCAGGTACAGCAGGATTTCATCCGAGCAGCCTGAGGGGGATTGATCAAATTACCAAGGAGTGTGTGGGAAGGTGCAGGTCTTCCCTTCTCTCCGTGTCTCTGCCTTCCTCCCACACTCCTCATCAGAGTCTCCAGGGCTGATAAACTCCTCTGGAACATCTGGAACTGATCCCTCAAGCCTTCTCTGGGAGCAGCTCATTCCCACCACACCGTGCAGCTCCAAAAGGAGCATTAAAACCCAGGCTCTTGAAATGTAAGTGTTCATCAAAGAAATAGAATTAAAGGATGGAGGAAAATGAAGAGGGGAGGAAGCATAAGGTTTTCCCAGTGATTTAATTTCAGTGGGTGTTTCTATATATGATAATAACAGAGGGAAACATTGCCTTGTTCTGGAGCTTTTCATCTGCAGATCTCAAGATGCATCACAAACATGAATCAGCTTCAAAGCAGATTCAGATTGTCCCAGCTAAATATTGAGTTAAGATCGTTTCAGTGGCCCTGGCAATGGTTCTCAAGGATGTTCCTGTTGCATTTGCTCATTAAAAACACCACAGACACCCACTGGCTCCTCACGAGCTGCTCCAAAATTAAACCCCTGCAAAATGAACCCCAAATGGGGACATTTCTCTCAGTGCCTTGTGTTACTGGTTTGATACTGATCCTGCTGCAGAACCCGAGCTGTGTCTTTCCAGACGGGGATTGCTGTGTGTGTCCTGCCTGTGCCAGCCTTTGCAGTGACCACGAGCAGAAGGACAGCTCCTTGTTACACCAGATGTGCAGCCCCGCCTGTCACAGGAGGAATTTACACAACGAGGCACCGAAGTGGCTTTCCAGCCCGGATAATTGGGATGCAGATCCGCCATCTGAGCCCCTGCTGCAGCCACTGCTGCGCGGTGGGACCCGGGAGGGAGGGCTGGGCTGGGGGTGAAATCCTCCCATCACAGCCCAGACTGGGCTGGGGAGCTGCAGCTGGGTCCCAGTTAAACCCAGAGCATTCCCAGTGCCCTTCATGGGGAGCAGGAGGTGGAACAGGCCACGTTTATTCCAGCCTTTATCACCCCAATTTAGAAAAACCTTTATATTGTCTTGGGGTGTTTTGTGGTACAGGTTATCAATGGTGAGCTTATTAATGGAATTATTATTAATGAGTTAATTGATTAATTACTGCACTGGGAAGGAGGGAGCATGGGCTGAAATACAGACTTGGGCTCTGGCTATCAGAATGTTAATGAAAATGTTAAATTTATTAACATTTAAGGGCATCTCTGTATTATGGAAATGACACTGTCATTACCTGTGCCTTGCTCAGGGCTGCTTTATTTTAAAATAAAATCTCTGAGAGTTTCAAGGTGGCGGAGCAACAGAATGAGCTTGGTCCCAAGGTTGGTGTCAGTGGGGATTTATTTCTCTGGATCAGGCCCTCCCTGGACAGGCAGTTGTGCAGCCTTGACACAAGAGCAAATCTTCACCTGTTCCAGAAAATCCAGGCAGGAACGGTTTTAGGAACAGCACCAGAGATGTCCGTAGGTGATTTCCTGAGCACATTCACAGCAGGGCAGGGACCTGAATTC
The DNA here is from genome assembly GCA_013397845.1 of Melanocharis versteri. Taxonomy (NCBI): domain Eukaryota; kingdom Metazoa; phylum Chordata; class Aves; order Passeriformes; family Melanocharitidae; genus Melanocharis; species Melanocharis versteri. The sequence continues at coordinate 48,060 of VZTG01004402.1, forward strand.
AGCCCCACCCCAGAAATCCTCTGTTCTCAGGGAACATAAATAATGGCTCCAATAAAAAAAGAGAGAGGACAAAAAGCTGCCCAGCTGCACCCCCACAGAGCCCAGGCTCGTGATTTCTCTGGGTTTATACCTGCTTGTGGTGCAAGGCAGGGGTGCTCTTGTCCACTGCCCCAAATCTGCACCACTTTGTGATGCCCCAGCCTAGAACAACCAGGAATAAAGCAATAAATTACTGCTGAAGAGCCTGGAGATTCTATTCCACATGCAGCTGCTGCAATGTTTTTAATTCAATTTCTTAAAGGATATAGACATCAGCTGTATTAAATTATCTGCCCAAGAGGAATGGGGGGATGGAGGGACCATGAGCAAATGCCATTTGCTGACCTCAGCCTCGGCCACCGGGGAGATGAATTACGAACAAAGACACATCCCCCATCTGTGGATACCCAGGAGGAAGAGGCTTAAAGGGTCAGCACATCCATTATTCCTGGGGACCAGGGGCTGGGCTCTGGGCGAGGGACAGATGTGAGATGTGATGGGTATTCCTGATTTCAGCCCCAACAACGGCTGAGCAGGAGGATCCTGCTGGGTTTGGCTCACCCTGAGTGTAATGAGCCTGATCCGCCACCTTCGCACCCAGCAGGAATCGTGGCACGGATTGGAAGGAGCAGGACGAGGCCCAGTGCTGGATGTTGGGGACTGTGGTTAGGGCACAGTTTTGCTGCTGCCCTCGAGAGGGGCAGAGCCCCCAGCCCTGCCCGGGCTCCTGTCGCTGCCCAGGGAGGGAGGGTGGCACATCTGGTGCTCTGCAGTGACAGCCCCATGCCTGGAAAAAATCCATCCGCCGTCCTGGCTTCCAGGCTCTCCCTCCACACAGTCCCTTCCTGGCCAGAGAGAAAAACATCAGCTGTTCTGAGGCTGCTCTAATTAATCCTTACCTCTCAAAATCTGGGAGTAAAATCCAGATTTATTGAGGGTTTTTAGATAATTCAGATTTTTTTTACCGGCAGATCCATATTCCAGCCCAGAGAGCAAAACTCAAAGTGTTCTGAGGCTGCTCTAATTAATCCTTACCTCTCAAAATCTGGGAGTAAAATCCAGATTTATTGACATTTTTATAGATAATTCAGATTTTTTTCTACCAGCACACATATATTGCAGTTATTTGATGACACATTTTCCTCCGAATGCTTTTTATTGGAGTGTTTCAGGCCTGTTCAGACCGCTGACCTTGCTGTGCTTTTCAGAGTATTCTGTAGCTCCCATTACGTGTTCCCGGTTTAGGGCTGAACCCCAGCGTGCTCCAGAGGATAAATAATGCATGGCATCAAGCAGGAAGCTGGCTAGAAGCTGATTATTTGGGGTCCCGTTTAAGTTACGTTTCACTCCTGAAGCCAATCCCACAGCAGAGCTCGTGCACGGGAGCTGTTTGGGGATCAGATCATCGCTGCTGGTCCCCACCCGTGGTCTGGTCCATCGATGGAGTGTGCAGCTGAGGCCTCAATCAATCAATCAATCAATCGATAGGATCAGGCCCTGCAGCTGATCAATGCAGCTTTAAAAGCCTGCAGATCCCATTACAAGGGCACCTGCTCCTGCGGGCTCAGCGGATGTGGCTGCGGGCTGGGATGGGCACGGAAATGGGACTGAAACCGAGCCAGGCTGCCCTGCACCCCACCCTGCTGCTTTTTCTGGGGGGGTCTGTTTAAAGCCCTTTTTGTGTGGTGGCTCTGGCACAACCAGAAATTCGTTCGGGTTCTTCCTTCTATTCCGTTCTTTGCACAAAGCAGAAGAAATTTCCCATGGGAAAAGCGGCTCCAGCCCTGCCTTCACTGATCAATGTCTCTGCACACGGTGACTAAATAGCCACTGGGAAAGCAATTAACTTCCATTATTTCACCTGATTCCCATCCTGGAGGCACCAAGCAGTGTTGAGGAAGTGCAGCTGTGATGGAGCTGAGCAAGTCAGGGGATCTTTTACCAGCCATGACCAGGATTTATTTCCTTCCATTTGATGTGCAAAAATGTGCATTTTATTTTTGTCAATCAGCCTCTCTTTTGTCACTTGTTCACATTCTCATATGTGACGTTTTGACATATCAATAATATTCTGGAGCCTCATCCCAGTGGAAAGATGATATTAAAAAGCTGAGAATGAAATATCCAGGTTTGTGGAAGTTTTGGAGGAGAGCTCTACAAGCACTGATTCCTCCTGAGATACTGAGAATTTATGAGGCAAGTAAAGGATGGAAGATTTGCCCAAACCGACACAAAGCAGTGAGGAAGAGCAAGCTGAACCTGGACGTTATTCCCAGTTATGCACTGATTACTGTCCCTCCTTAAATCCCACGTAATAATCAAGGAAATTCCACATAATTCCATACAGGAAAACATCTCAAGCACTGTGATCCCACCCATCGAGAGCTTAACTCCATCTTTATCCACAGCATGCCCTAATAAATCCCTACATCCTAAAGCAGCTGAGGAAATTGGGACTCTTGAATTCTCCAGACTCATAATTAGGGACCTGCCTTTAATTAGGGACACAAACCTGCCTGAGTCTGTTACAATTCCACCCAGTTCAGGAGAATATTTTTGCTCCTGATTTCTCAAGCCAGCAGGAGTTTTCTGTGGAATGGGGACACTCCTGTGCACCCCCATCTCCTCTGGGAGGGGCAGAAATGAAGAGAAACTTTTGGGGGTTTATGCCAAGTGCTTTTCATTCAGTAACAACCATGGCTGGGCTCCACAGACATTAAAATAACCTGAATATCTCTTGATTTAACACCTTGTTTCAGCTCAGGGATCCTTTTTTCTCCAAACCCCAGTGCCCTCACCCTGTTCCACAGCTGATGCTTCCTCCCCATCCCTCTTTCCCTTTTATAGCAAATTTGTTCTTTTGAAATGCAGAACAGTGGCAGGAACTGTGGTGGAGGGAGAACCCTGAGTCTGTAGCTGAGGAATCTTTATTTTAATAACAGGGGGCTCACGAACATGAAAGGAAAAGCTTTGCAGGAAGAGGAGCTTGGCTCATCCTTACCAGGCTGCTGCTGATTCCTGCTCTCATCCAGAACTGCTCAGAGCCAGCCCATTGCAGTGTACATTGAATTCCAGCCTGATTTTTGATAGATCCTGGCAGTAAGGAAGGGAATATCAGACTCTTGACCATAGGAACACTGCAAAGCTATAAAATGTTACAGGAAAAATCAAGACTCATGGAATGGTTTGGGTTGGAAGGGACCTGAAAGCTCATTCAGTGTCACCCCTGCCATGGGCAGGGACAGCTCCCACTATCCCAGGGTGCTCCAAGCCCCTCCAGCCTGGCCTTGGGCACTGCCAGGGATCCAGGGGCAGCCACAGCTCCTCAGGGAATTCCATCCCAGCCCCTCACCACCCTCACAGGGAGGAGTTTCTTGCAATATAAGAATCCTCCTATACCATTTAAATTTTTGGTACCAAGGGCCAAATTCTGCTTATTTTCCTTCTATTTTAGCCACAGGGTGTTGTGTAAGGAGAGATTCAGGATAGATTTTGCCTGTTATCCTTCCCAAGACCATTTCTGCCCAGCCTGACTTGGCACAGCTGCACAGTGACAATGCCTGAGCTGTCTGGAGATCGCCAGTGACAGCAGAACATGACACAGATAACAGCAAACAAACTGACCTCATGTATCCCATGTGCCACTACACCAAACCGCTCTGTTCTGCTGGAAACAACTGGGTTTTTCCCTGCTTCTCCTCCTCTCCCTGCTTTTCTTGTCTCCACTGTTCTTTAAACGTCCTTTATTCCTCTCCAAAAGACTCCCAGCAAAGATTATTTATTTTGTGCAGTGCGAATTCACTCTTTCCCTATCACACTGTGTTTCATGCTTGTCCTATGTGCTCCTCACTTCCTGTTCCAGCCACCTCAGGATCCTGACCTCATCCCGTTCCCATTTTACATCCAATTACATCATGCCATGAAGTTTCTTTGGGAGTTTTTTTTGTAGTTTGCTCCTTCAGGTACTGGAAGGCCACAGTGAGGTCACCCCAAAGCTTCTCCTCTCTGGGCTGGACAATCCCAGCTCTCCCAGCCTTTCCTGCCAGCAGAGCTGCTCCATCCCTCTGCTCATCCTGGAGCCTCCTCTGGGCTCTCTGCAGCAGCTCCAAGTCCTCCCTGTGCTGGGCCCGGGGCTGGGGCAGCTCTGCAGCTGAGGCCTCACCTGAGCGGGGCAGAAGGGCAGAATCTGGGAATGTTTCCATGGTTCCTCTGGCCTGGCTGGGACATTCCTGCAGGAGCCCCGGCCCTGCCACCCCCCGTGCTTCCCTGCCACTCCAGCCTGACTCAGCAGCGACAGCCGGGCTCACCCACGGGGCCAAAAACCCAACCAAAACCCCTTGCCAGGCTTGTACTCCTGCTCTGCAGCTCCAGGAGCTGCTGTGGGCACAGCAGAGCCCAGTTTGCTGCACCACGCTCCCGAGCCTGCCTTCTGCTGGAGGTCTCAGTGTCACCCCTGCATCTTCCCGGGGTGTTTGTTCCACTCCTGCCCTGCATTTCCCGGGGTGTTTGTTCCACTCCTGCTGTCCCTAACTGGGGACGTTTCATCCTTCCCTCACCCTGCCCTGCATTTCCCCGGGTGTTTGTTCCACTCCTGACCTGCATCTTCCCGGGGTGTTTGTTCCACTCCTGCCCTCCCAAACCGGGGATGTTTCACCTTTCCCCACCCTGCCCTGCATTTCCCGGGGTGTGTGTTCCACTCCTGCTGTCCCAAACCGGGGATGTTCCACCTTTCCCCACCCTGCCCTGCATCTTCCCGGGGTGTTTGTTCCACTCCTGCCCTGCATTTCCCGGGGTGTTTGTTCCACTCCTGCTGTCCCTAACTGGGGACGTTTCATCCTTCCCTCACCCTGCCCTGCATTTCCCCGGGTGTTTGTTCCACTCCTGACCTGCATCTTCCCGGGGTGTTTGTTCCACTCCTGCCCTCCCAAACCGGGGATGTTTCACCTTTCCCCACCCTGCCCTGCATTTCCCGGGGTGTGTGTTCCACTCCTGCTGTCCCAAACCGGGGATGTTCCACCTTTCCCCACCCTGCCCTGCATCTTCCCGGGGTGTTTGTTCCACTCCTGCCCTGCATTTCCCGGGGTGTTTGTTCCACTCCTGCTGTCCCTAACTGGGGACGTTTCACCCTTCCCTCATCCTGCCCTGCATTTCCCCGGGTGTTTGTTCCACTCCTGCCCTGCATCTTCCCGGGGTGTTTGTTCCACTCCTGCCCTCCCTAACCGGGGATGTTTCACCTTTCCCCACCCTGCCCTGCATTTCCCCGGTTTCCCCCGTGCAGCCTCGGGCTGTGAGCAGCAGGGCTCCTGGCCTGGCTCTGCAGTTCATCCTCCTGGCTCTGCAGTTCATCCTCCTGGCCCTGCTGCAGAGGCATCAATAAATCCCAGAGCTTCCTCACGCGCCGGAATCTGGGCTGCCCTTCACAGGGGAGTGAGGATAATGCTGCTCTGGCTCTTCCCAGGTTCAAATCGGTTCTGACCTCGGGGACTGCTCTAATTTATTGTCTGTGGCAGCTCTCTTGCACACCAGTGACAGATCAAGTGTAGGGGACTGCAGAATATCTCGCCCAGGTTTCCTCAGATCCTTGCACTGGGCTTTATCCAAGGAAGAGCAGCAATGCAAGTGAAATATCTGTGTGGAATAGGTGGATTTATTTGGTGATCTGACACAGATTCTTATCCTGGAAAGAAATTCAGGTCAGTTGTGAAATTAAAAGTCAAAGACATTCCTTTAGGAGATGTTTCTCTGATTAACTTCAGCAAAGTTCCACTTTTCCTTCATCCTTCTGGCCAAAAGCCTTTTTTGAAGCAGAGCTGGATTTACAAATAGCTGATTTTTCACCAAAATCAAAGCTTGTGAGAGAATTAGTGGGGACCCTGTGCCTCAGTTTACCAGATAAACCAGCTGGGCTTGGGAAAATTGCAGAGTCACTCCTGCCTTGTAGTGGAGCTTTGCAGTGAGGATCCAGGAAGGCAGATTCCCAGGCAGGCATTTCAAACCCTGCTGTCTGCAGCAAGGAGAGAAAAACAACAAACAAAAATATCCTTTCCATGCCCACATGCACATAAATATCTCTTGAAACTTTGTTTGGAGGAAAGGGGCAGTTACAGAGAACACAGATCACTCCTGTCTGGAGTTTCTGGCTCAAACCCTGCGGTTTTTCTGCCTTTTTTTTGAGGCAGTTTGCCCTGAAAAGAGTTAAGTTCTGGGTTTGACGCCAGCATTGCAGCAAGGGGATGGAGCAGAGCTGAAGGGCAGCAGGATGGATGTGCTGCATCTTTAACTGGGTGTGCCCAGCCACTTGCTGCAGTCTCTGCTGCAGTGAGGGCTCTGCTGCCTCGTTAAGCCTCTTCAGTTAATGACAATTGCAGCTGGTGTCACACGCAGACAGAGAATTTGTCTGGAGGTTGATGAGAAACAAAAATTAGCCCGTGAAGGGTGGGGAACTTCCCCCAGCACATCCCGCAGCTCTGCCAACACCCAGCCCAGGGAACTGTCCCTGATTCTTGCTTCAGGGAGTTAAAAGGCGCTGCTGGGCACAGAAAGGAGCCAGGCAGGGATTTCAGCACCCTCAGCATCTCACCCTGTTAGAACTTCCCACGGTCATCAAAGATTTCCTGCAGAGTCTGCTGGATTTGGCACTTTCAAGGAGATTATCGGGCTGCTGAGCTTCCTTTGGATTTTTAACAGTCCCTTAAACTCATTTGATGTGTGGTCATGAATGGCGCTGCTTCTAAAAGTCCTGAGAAGCAGCTTTTAGAGGATTAGGAGAGAAATTATTTTGAAATTGTACATTCTGCCCTCAGAACTGCAGTGGCAGCTGGGCTGGGCTGGGCTGCCACTGGTGCTGTGAGGGTTGGTGATCCAAAGCTTCCCCTGGGATGGTTTGGTGATCCAAAGCTTTCCATGGGATGGTTTGGTGATCGAAACCTTTCCCTGGGATGGTTTGGTGATCCAAAGCTTCCCCTGGGATGGTTTGGTGATCCAAAGCTTTCCCTGGGATGGTTTGGTGATCCAAAGCTTCCCCTGGGATGGTTTGGTGATCGAAACCTTTCCCTGGGATGGTTTGGTGATCGAAATCTTTCCCTGGGATGGTTTGGGTGATCCAAAGCTTTCCATGGGATTGTTTGGTGATCCAAAGCTTTCCATGGGATGGTTTGGTGATCCAAAGCTTTCCCTGGGATGGTTTGGTGATCCAAAGCTTTCCCTGGGATGGCTCGGTGATTCAAAGCTTTCCCTGGGATGGTTTGGTGATCCAAACCTTTCCATGGGATGGTTTGGTGATCCAAAGCTTTCCCTGGGATGGCTCGGTGATCCAAAGCTTTCCCAGTCTCCTGAGGGCTTGTTCTATTCATGTAAAACCAGCCGCCTGTGACAGAAATATCATATTAAAATCCTGGGCAATTTGTTTGTTCTAAACCTGGTAGACAGTGTTGGCAGTTATTTTTAGAGCCATTTCCTCAGCAAACCTTGCAATTCCTCACTGCTCAGACAAAAATGCTGCTCTCAGAACAATCCCAATGTCACCAGCTGCACTCACTGCTCCAAATCTCATCCTTTTTTAATTGAGGTTTTGATCACAAAATGCATCTGAGGTTTGATCTTCCTTCTGAGAAGCTGGAGATGTTTTTTTTAACCTAAATCCGAGAGTGATACTTAACCACAATAAAGCTATAATTTCGTTGCTGCTTTAATAGCAGCTTGCACGTTCTCACACATTCGTGTCTGGGGCTCATGGGTATGCATGAGCTCCTGCAGGATGTGTGGGATCCAGATAAAACCTCCCTGCTCCTGGCGAGGGCTGATTGCAAGATCAATCCCTGCAATTAGGGGAGGGCAGACATCACCTCTGCCTGCCCGCGGAGTGCTCGCTGTACTTTCGGCACTGGGAACGGGAGAAGTTGTTCCGTTCCCTCTAATGCTGTGAAAATTCACAATTCTCAAGCCCCGTGGAGACTTCAGAGGGGGCTGCAGGAAGGCGAGACATTTCACTCAGGATTAAACAGCACTGACATTTCCACAGGAGCTGCAGAGCCAGGATTGGGAGCTCGGGGAGGGTGGAACAGAGCGAACCGTTCCGGACCCCAGCGAGCATCAGCAGCGAAATGCTGCTGATTCATCCGCGCTCCCCTTCCCTCGGCCGAGCTCTGGTGCCACCAAGTGCCGGTTCCCCGGCCAGGAACCAGCCCTGCCTGCCTGATTCACGCTCCCAGCTGATCCTGCCCAGGGAACGCAGCGATCCGTGTGGGACCAGAGCTAAAATAACCCTGGAACAGCACTAGAAGGGCTTGGGTTGGGGATTTACACCATGGATTCTTGCACAGCCTTAAACCTGATCGCAAATTAGCTGTTGATAAGTGATTTAGCCACGTTCTCAGCTTAAATGCGGTGACTGAAATGCTGGAAACAACGATTCGGGAGTTGACACAGCAGATGTAGATCCTGCAGCAGGGTTTAGACCCAAAAAAGTGCCAGGTGCTTCATTCCTGACCGTGTCCTTCTCCTCGCCCAGAGCCTGGGCAGGTTACTCACAGAAACGTGCAGGGGCGGCCTGAGAGCCAGCGGGGGGGTGCTGGGCTGGGTTTTGCATCCAGGGAAAGAGCTGGAAAAAGATTATTCTGTTGGCCTCCGAAATCCAAATCTAAACAGAAAAGGAGGGAAGGTACAGCCTTAAATCGTGGCAGCTTTAAAGCTCTGATGGGTGAGACAATGACACATCCTGGGGATGCACTGATCTTATGTAATGTCAGATGCAAGAGTGCCAGCACTGACGTAAACTGGGAGCTGGGACATTTTTAGGTAGTCACTCCTGAGTCTCAAGTGGACTGGCTCTGCCAGCACTCTCTGTGCTGCTCGGCTGTTTTTCTCCACCACTCAAGGTGATTCAGGCTTGTCCTGCACTCCTTCTGCTGTGCTCTGGGAAGGGAATAATGCTGGGGCTTCAGAGCTCAGCTGATATATAAATATAAACTCTGGCTGCTCCCTTCCCATCAGCACAGCTTTGCTGAATTGCGCCATCTCCAGCAGTTGGGTCTTTTTTCAGCCCTTGATTCCTTTTGAACAAAAAACATGGAATATTTTATACTGGCTAATGATGGTGTACTACTACAGCAGGGCTGTTAGTAAGACTGGAATGCTTATATGTGAAATTAAAGCTGTATTAGCAGTCAGCTCTGAGTGTTTGCAGCACATCCCTGCTGGAATGGGGGACTTCAGTGGAGAATTTTTCCCCACAGTGGATTTTCTAATCACTATTTCCACTGACATTTCCCAAGTCAGTGAAGTCTGGAAGCAGCCACAGGACAGATAAGGCTCTCTGAATTTTCCTTTTCTGCTGTAGAAGAAAGGACAGAGTCCCTCAGTCTTGCCAAAGTGGATCACGAACCTCCCCAGGAGCTCAGTCTGCTCCTGCAGTGCTGAACAAAACCCTTCCATGTTCGCAGGGCTGGGGATCATCAAATGACAGCTCCACTCTGCTCTGCCTCTGCCTCCCTGCGCTGAACCCATCCTCTGATGTGCCTGAGCCCAGCCCCCAGCCGAGGCTCGCTGGCAGCTGAATCACGGCCCTGGACTGACTCAGAGCGGGGCTGCAACTGATGGATTTGTGTCCTGTGAGGAACATTCAGAGCTGGGAGAGGTGGCAGAGCAGGAAGAGAGTGGGGCTGATTTACAGCAGCTCAGCTCCTCCACTCTCCTTGGCTTTCCAGTGCACACTTTGGATCAGTAATTATAGATTGATGGATGAAATGTGCTCATTTTCTCCTAGCACAAAAGGCTCCATCCTTTTTGTGCAGTTTTTTTCCCATTTCTTAAGTAGTGTGACTCTAATTCATGTCTGAAGCCTGCGTTAATATTCCAGGCTGGAGGCTCTCCTCTCTCTACTTCCCTCACCTCACAGCTTATTGAAGAATGTGCCTGGATCTGGAATCCCTCAGAGCGTAATCCTCCACCCTGAAAGCTGCTGCTGGGTCAGGCACTTTGTCTTACACTGATCAGACTTTGATTAGGAAAGCAATAACATAATCAAGGCTTCCTGTCTTTCTCTGTGCAGCTTTGGTGAAATTAGGCTGCTGTGTTAGAGATAACTCTTATTTGGGCTGAATTACTGGGGCAGGGTATTGACAAGCTGTTCCTCTTCCATATCTACACTAAACCCAATATTAAAATCCCAACAAGTGTGAAGCCACAGAGAAGCTTTTCCTTACCCACTACAGTGAGGTACAAGATGCCAACAAGTAATTCTATTTTCTTTTGCTTGCTCGGTTGATTCCTTGCTCCAGGCAGTGGGTACAGCTCTGAACGCCTGGCAACAGCGAGCTGACGTCAGCCCAGCACTCCTGAGCCTCAGAAACAGAGCTTTGTCAGGAATTCTCCTTGGAGAGGGCCACATCCAGCTCCTGCAGGCACAGGCTGGGTCTCGCATTCCCTGGGAGCAGCGAGGTGGGAGCAGCGTGCTGGGTGTGCCTGGATGGAGGGTGATTAATCAGTGCTGGTGGTGGGCTGCGAACAGCAAGAGCTGCTTCCCGGCAGGAGAAAGTCCCTACTTGTCACACGATGACACCTTCTGTGCACGGCAGAGCAGCACAGCCACTGCTCTCACTATATTCTGTGCAAGGCCGTGGCTCCCAGCTGTTCCCAGTTCCGTAGGACCTGTGGAGTGAGTGACCACTCACCCAGAGCCCCCTCCCAGTGCCCCCTCCCAGTGCCTCCTGCCCTCCTGGGCTCCCACAGTGACTCAGAATAGGCGATTTTACTGAAATATCAATAAATATTCGTGTACGACATCCTCAAACCGAGGCGGGGCTGGGTCCGGAGGGGAGCCTGTGGAGGGGATTTGTCACGGGGCTTGGAAGTTTGGGGTTTGAAAACCCAGTGCTTTGTCAGTCCTAAAGCTTCAGACAGCCACTGAAGGCTTGGGAAAGAGAGGGTGTTGGGGGCTGTACTCCATGTCCTCAGCTCGAAGGGACCGTGGCAGAGCATGACTCTGCAGATGCGCTTCTGCCCCCGCACGGGAGGACGGGATGATTTTCCATCCCACCTCGTGTCCCTGTGCTGCGGGGGTGGATTTCCATGCGGGAGAACATTAAACCTCTGCTCGCTCTCGCTGTTTGCTGCAGAAGCCTCAGAGGCGAGCAGAGACTTCAGAAATCCCGGCAGGAACTGAAGCGCCGCTCGCTGCCCGCAAACTGCTTTTCCCAGGGGTTTATGGAGCTGTTGCCGCCCCTGTCCCGGTGCTGCCGGCAGGGAAGCAGCCCCTGGCTCCCCGGCACCCCAGGCTGAGCCGGGGCTCTGCCATCCCCGCTCGGGGCGCTGCCATCCCCGCTCGGGGCTCTGCCATCCCCGCTCGGGGCTGCTCCCATCCCCGCTCGGGGCGCTGCCATCCCCGCTCGGGGCTCTGCCATCCCCGCTCGGGGCGCTGCCATCCCCGCTCGGGGCTGCTGGATCCCCGCTCGGGGCTGCTGGATCCCCGCTCGGGGCTGCTGCCATCCCCTCTCGGGGCACTGCCATCCGCTCTCGGGGCTGCTGGATCCCCGCTCGGGGCTGCTGGATCCCCGCTCGGGGCTCTGCCATCCCCGCTCGGGGCTGCTCCCGGAGCTCTGCCATCCCCGCTCGGGGCTGCTGCTCCCGGGGCGCGGCGCACCCTCCGCCGCAGCCTGGGCTGCTCCTGCCCACGCCGAGCTCGGGGTGGCACCTGGCGTTTGACAGCGGCAATAGCAGCTCCTCCCGGCCCCGGGGCAGCAGGATTTCCTAAGATAAAGCGGTTTAGGTCTCTTTGTGCGGAGAATATCCAGCCCCGCCCGCGGGCTGGAGGCTCAGACCTCTTAAAAACAGCTGTAGGTTAGGGGGGATTGGCCCGAAGCTGAAGGAGGGGAGCTTTAGGTCTTAGAGATCTTGAGATCTTAGGGAAGGAATTCCTCCCTGTGAGGGTGGTGAGGGGCTGGGGAGGAATTCCCAGAGAAGCTGGGGCTGCCCTGGATCTCTGGCAGTGTCCAGGGCCAGGTTGGACGGGGTTTGGAGCGCCCTGGGACAGTGGGAGGTGTCCCTGCCCACGGCAGGGGCGGCACTGGATGGGATTTAAAATCCCTCCCAACCCAAACTATTCTGGGATTCTGTGATTTCTAATTCCTTCTCCTCCCTACATCCTTTTATTTTGGTATTTAGTGAGTCCTTTAAAAAATTCTGACCATTAATTCTCCCTCCTGGGGCTTTGGGATCTCCACTGCCCTCAGCTCTGCTCTCCCCGGCCCCACAGCAGAGATTTCCCTGCCTGGTGCAGCTGTCGAAGTTCTGCAAGCAGGGAGCACCAACATCACCCAATATCACCCAATATCACCCAATATCACCCAAATCTGGATTTCTGGAATGGAGGAGTTCCCAGGAGAATCCAACCTCTGGAGAATCAAACTTGAATGTGCCTTTGCAATCAATTTCCTTTAAAAATTAAAGCCTTTTCCAAGCCAGAGAGAACTGATTTATAGAGGACATTGAAAGCTCTCGAGTCTCTTATCAGCAGCACTGCAAGCAGCAGTATCCTGGAAAAGAGATTATTGTGTTGCTTTTGTTTCTCAATATTGGTTCTCTTTCTTGGGAATATGTCTCTCTCCTCTTTCTCAATGGGACAAAAGGGAAATAAAGTTAAATAAAAAAAATAGAAAGATAAAACTCATAAAAGGAGCCAGCGTTGGATGAATGGAGAAATTCTTAGGGCTCTGAATGTATCATTGATGTGCTCATTTATTCCTATGCAAATGCAGCTGAGTCATAAAAAGCAGACAGACTTAATTTTTTTAATTCTAAAATGTGCTTCTGCTTTTGTCAGAGCATTTCTTATAAAGATCTCTAAGCTGCTTATGCAAATAAATCAAACCCTGCAAGCAAATAGAGAAGTTGTGTTCAGCGAGGATGCAAAGATGCTGCCCCTAAGTTGTAAATTAATACCTCTGCAGAACTGCACAGAATCACTCATTATTCACAGCGAAATCAAGCCCATCTGAGGTTTGTAGCTCCATCCTAAGTGGAGCTCAGTCTGAGCCACAAAATCAGGTTTTTGTGTGGTTTTTGGGTCCTTTATTGTATGTGATTAGGCACTTGAGCTCATCAGCTCCAAGATCTGTATTTTATTTTTCTTTTTAGCAGCATCGGTTTGTTACTGAAGCAATAATTAAACGTGACAGCAGAGATAAGGAAGCAGCAAATCCAGGGAGAGCACTCAGGTCCTTCCCTGCTGCTCTCTGTCCATCGGAATCTAAAATTCCCATCCTAAGCCAAAAGTCAGTGACTTTTTTTTAAGAAACAGCCCCTAAACCAAGGCTGAACAAACATTTTTTTGGTATAAAATGCATCTGAATTCCTTAGGAAAAACACTTTAACTCCTCGAAGGGGCTGGAGAGGGCCTTTGGGATGTGTGGCACAGGATGATCTTTAAGGTCCCTTCCAACCCAGACCATTCCATGATTCCAAGCACACTTCCAGTTTAAATATGGGATTTTGGCTCTCTGCTCTCCTGACTGCCAAAATCAGAAGCTTCATTTTATAGCAACACTTTTCACATAAACCTCCCAGGAGCACAGGAAAAAAAATAAAGATTACTGCTTTTAAAAAAGGGACTCATTGATTGCCATCTGCTGAAGACACGCCCCAAGAATTATTGGGAGCTCATTTCCCGCCTTGGAAATGTTGATTAAATGTGACCACACCACCCCCCTGCTGAGGACATTTTCGGGAACAAGGCATTAAAGATGTAAGAGCTGCATTAAATATAAAATAATCAATACCCAGGCCCCAGCTGTGATGGATGGACACCACGGGCACTGCGAGAGGGCTCCTCCTAACAGGCACTTCGGAATTAGCCAGGGGTTATTAATGAAAACCCTGCCAGCACTTCCTCCTTTTAATCTTCCCCGTGATCTGGGAAGGCAGGGAGGGAGGAGCAGAATTACTGACACAGAAAGGAAAATGTGGATTTGGAGATTGGAATTCCCGTGGCACCCCTGGGTTTAGGGCAGTGGTGCCACCATGGCTCTGCTTGAGGGTACAGAGGGGCAGGAATAAGGAGGGGACTGGAAAAACTCCACCTGGGTTCACACTGGTGTAAATAACCAGAGCTTCCGCCTAAGATGCCAAAAATCTCACTGAAATTTCATTTTATTAGCCCAACCATCACTGCTGACTGTCTCAGCTCCTCAAGTGCTGGCAAAACACCTTTTTGTCCTTAGTGCTAAACCCAAATCACTCCAGCTCTCCTTGCTGTGTAGGAATTCTCTCATCTTTTCCTTCATCCTTGAGCCTTTTTTCCAGGGAAATTCCTCCCCCAGGTGGGTGAGAAATGCCACAGCAGCAGAGTTTCATCAGGAAATGAACTGAGCTCTGTCCTATGGCTCTGATTATAAACCCAGTTTAATTTCCAAGCTAAATGGGAACAACAGAACAGAAGCAGCCCCACAGAACCTCAGCACTGAAATTCAGTATTTTATCAGCAATACATTCCTACAAAACCTTTATTTCCCCAGTAGTTACTGAGGCAGAGAGCACAGGGGGGCTCAGGCACATTTTCAGTGTCATAAACCTCATCTTGCCCTGGGGACACTTCTGCTGCTGTTCCAAATCCAGCAGAATTCCCTGCTTCCTTTGACAGTTCCAAACCATTCATGGAGCTGTTCTGTGGAATTCCCTGCATGGAAAACAATATTAGATAATGTGTGAATGTGGGATGTTTAATATGGTTGGAAACAAGGGGCCAAACCCAAGCCTGTGACCTTTCAGTTCTCTAGAAGTCAAGAGTTGGATGAAAGAAAAGTTAAAGGAAAGAGAAAGAGAATGAGAAAGAGAAAGAGAAAGAGAGAAGAAAAGAGAAAGAGAAAGAGAGAAAAAGAGAAAGAGAGAAAGAGAAAAAGAGAGATCTTTATCTCCAAACATTTTGTAATAAAAGCTGGGAGTACTAAAAGTCCAAGCTTGTTCACTCTTTCATTTCCTAGAAATAGTCACAACTTCCAGCCCAAGAGTTTTGATGATGAAATTTTACCCAAGGCCACTGACTTGCAAAACCTTCCATCAAACTCTCAGCAGACAGAGGGAACTGCAGCACAACCTTCTGCTGCCCTGCTTGTGGGATGCTCAAAAGCGAGATAAAACAATTCTGCTGCAGGGAAGGATCTTGGCATCACGACTTCAAATGCATCAGGCAGGTGGAATTCATGTCACAGCCCTCCCTGACACTGCTGAGACCAAGGCTTGGAGTGTGAAGTGTGAAAAAAAGGCAAAATTATTCCTTTCACTGAAGCTGTGCTGATTTCCACCCCCTGAACGAGTCACTGATCTGAGGAACAAAGCCTGGCTTCCAGCAGGAGCTCAGTCAGGAGCCCAAGGGCTCCATTTGCTGCTGCTCAGGAGCCTCTTCCCCAGTGCCTGGGGCAGCAGCGAGCAGAGACAATTCACAGCTGAGACCTCTGCATGCTCCACACCTGAGGCGTCGTTTCCCATCACGTTTCCCTTCAGGGATATTGGATTTGGGACTTCACACCTTCCTCCTGTCGCTGCTGGTGGTCTCCTGTCCCTGAGCTGGTGCAGAGAAGGAATTCCAGCATTTATCTCACTGGCACTGGCAGCACGGGATGTGCTCTGAAGCACTGCACGTGTGCTGGGGCACCCTGCAAACACTCCCCTGAGCTTTGGTCCTAAAGCAAAAGCTGGTTCGTGTGATTGATGCTCCGGCTGCACGGACAGAGCTCGTGCCTGAACAAAGGGAAATCACCATCTGGGGAAAGTGCTGACTGCATGCAAAGGTTCTTCCGTACTTCCTTGGAAAGGAGCGGGTGGAGCAGGGGCCGGGAAGCCGAGCTTTGAAATTTTAATAAACTCAGCCATAAAATACAAAGCGATTAAAATGGAAAGGCCAACTGACAATTCCTCAGAAGCTCCTCTGACTGCAGGATACATCAAGGCAGAAACTTCCCCAGCTGCCCGAGGGCTGTTGCAGTCCCCACTCCTGTTTAATTGAGAGGAGTCAAGTTTCAGGAGTCAGGTGGCTTTGAAAACGTTTGCACGGAATCACGAAATGGCAAAGATGACATTTCAGGGAATATTCCTCTGGAGGAAAAGCCATAAACCTGTCTGACAAATCATTTCCCTGCTCAGCTCCGTGTTACCCAATTTAACAGGGGCAAAATTGTCCTGAATCAGCAGCTCTGTCCCACTGGGGCTGAGGGAGCGCAGGCCTGACTGGGAACCCAGGGAATTCCGTGGCACTGTGGCAGAATTCCACACCATGTCCTGCTGATAAAGGGAATTAAAACCCTCTGGACCTCTCCAAAAAGTCTGTGCCTGTCTATTGCTGGAATGCAGATCCCGAAGTCACTACAACGGGGAGGTTTTGGACGTTGCTGAACCCAGCTGAGCTGTGAGGACCCAGTGGTGGAGCCAGCACCCCTGGAAGGGTCCAGAGGAAGGGTGGGATTTGGGGATGCGGGGTGCTGGGCATGGTGGGACTGGCTGAGGTTGGGCTGGATGATCTGGGTGATTTTGTCCAGCCTTGGAGGTGTTTTCCAGCCTTGGAGGTGTTTTCCAGCCCTGGAGGCCTTTCCCAGCCTCAGTGATCCCGTGCCAGTGCCTCTGCAGCTCCTGGGTCTGGGCTGCTAATGCTGGGGACGTGCAAAGCCAGGTCATTATTGGCTCTGACACACACGAACAAACCCAAACCTGAGGGGTTCCTGGGGAATTTACTGCTCCCACATTCATTTCAGCAGCAATCCGAGGTACTTTTGAATTCCTGCAAGGCACCTTTCAGCATCATTAAGCACCTAAACACCTTCACAGATCTGTCCCCAGGAGATCTCCTGTCCACATCCAGCATTTTTTGGTAGTTTTACACAAAAGCAACAACTTTTTCAGGAGCACAAATCCTATTTCCAGCCGAGGAACAGGCAGAGGACCAGGTAACCCACAGTTCATGCATTGCTGCAAGGTTTCTGTCTCCTGGAAATCCATTTCAGTGTGTTCCACCTTCCTGCAGGGATGGAGAGAAGTCATTTCTTTACTGGAAGAAACAACAATTTTTCTCTCCCCTGTCCAGCTGCAGATGGGGATGAGTTTGTCCCACCTTGGCTCTGTCAGAGCTGGGTCGTGGTGCCTGTAAATTCAGTTTAATTAATGAACTCTGCCCTTTCTCACAGCTCTGCTGGTGCCAGCGGAGCTGGTGGCAGGTAAAGAGTGGTTTTGCTGAAAAAATGCTTAGAAATATCCCTGTCACCTCAACAGAACAGCAGGATGAACTGACAAGGGGGTAATGCAAACCGAGGGACAAAATCAACATTCTCAGAAAATGTGGGTAACAAAATGTGCAGTGGAATATTCAGACAGAATGTATCTGGGCAATGAGATTGTCAGATAACACCTCAAACATTGTTCCATGATAAAACACGTTCGGGCAGATGGATAAACCCTCTGCTTTCTCCTTTTTGTGGGGTATTTGCATATTTAATTGCTTATCTACCCTACTCTGCTGCTTTTTCTCTATGGTTTCTGCTGGGGATTGAAAATTAAGAGTTCAATTCTTATCAGACCTGATCATTCATCTTCTAGAGGGACTGACTTATTAAATTAATGAACAGATGGCTTTTGTTGTATGAGTTTTTTACTTGGCTTTATTATTCTATTTTTTTTCTCCACAGTTTCCATGTCCTTTCTCCTACTTTAATACAAACTGGTTTATTCAAGGGCCCACTTTGCTGGTTGTACATGCACAGAACCTGGATTGAGAGGATCCAGGCTGATCCAGGGGAGTTTTTAAGTGTTATCCCAGCAAAAAACCTTTTTTTCTTTCTTTTCTCATCGTTTTAGTGACACTTTAACCGCTGTAGTTTTAATTTGGACACAGGAGGGCACCAGAATTCCATTTCTTAAACTTCAGTTGTGCCACAAAAAAAAAAAAACCACAGGATTTCAGAAAAGTCTGTAAGACACAGGGCTTCTTTTTAATGACTTCAAGTTCACATTTAGAAACTTAGAGACATTTAGAAATTTAGAGAAAGGTTCTACTTTTGCAGCCTGATCGCTTGCAAAGATGCTGCTCTTTCAGCTATAAAGGACCCAGGAGTAAAATGACCTTTTGGAGCACTAAAAATGTGGGTGAACCTCAGTCACCCAAATTCTCACCAGCTTTGATATGTCCCATGACCTCAGAATCGGGGGGTTGATGTGGCTGGGAGTTAATTTCTGCTGTAGCCTCAATTAGAATTTAATTATTTATCCTGCTCACAGCAGAGAAGAGCAGGCTCCCCATCAATGGCCCTGTGAAACAACAGAGAAATAGAGAAGGAAAACATGGATTTGGTGATAAGAAATGAAATAAAAGACTTTCTGAAATAACCTCTCCTTTCAGTGAGGGCTGAGCTCGCTTCCTGACGTTTGCAAATCCTTATATTTGATGGAGCATTCCCCAGGCTCCCCCACTCGGGTAAAACCAGCCACTCCAGTTGCTACTTGTCTGCCTTTCATGCTTTGCTCTGGTTTTCATTTGCTGCCAAGAATTTGTTTCACCTGGGCTGGAAAAACACTGGCTCAGCTCAGGCAGCTTATCTAAAAATCAGGGATCTTACAGTAAAATCAGGGTCTGGGCTGTCAGTTCCACTCCTGAGCAGAGAATTGGCAGCCAGAATTCAGGAGGGCTTGAAAAAAGCTCAGTGTCTCCATGAAAACTTTTCTTCTTTAATGATGTGGCCCCAGATCTCAGCATGTTCCCCAGTCCCCCTCCTGTCCACTACAGGACACTTCTCATGGAGCTGATTCTCCTCTTTTTTTGGGGTGGTGCTGCAGAAATCAATGCCCAGGCCAAGTGAAATAAAAGAAATAAAGAAATAAAACTGCCTTTCCCAGGAAAGAAACAGCTGGTTTTGCCCTGCTGAGGAAAAATATTTTAACTGATTTTGGCTGTTAGCACGCACAGGGCACCTTGAATTTCAGCACAGAATATTTCATTCAAAGCACTGGAACTTTTACAAGATTTAACACTTTGTGTGTTGCCACAGCAGCCCTGGAGGGGTGGGTGGGTGTTGGATGGAGCATTCCCAGGCTGGAAGGGAATGCAAAAACCCAGTCTCCTCTGCTTCTCTTGCTGCCATATAGTGCAAAAAGGCCACAGAAAAGCCGCATCCCAATCGTAGCAGGGAATATTTTGAAACCCAGGTGGTCCAAAATCAGACCTAGAATATCACGGTTTATTGTCTTGATATCCCAGTGACATTGCTCCTCATGTGAAGGCCTCAAAGCCCTTTGCAATATTAACTTGCCATTAAAAAAGCTTGGGCGAATCTTTCAGAGCAGCAGGATTTGCCAAACACATAAATATTTTCTCTTCACAGCTGGGACGCCCCCATCCCAGCGGGAGGGGACCTGGCAGGGCCTGTGCTCTCTGTGAGCCCCCAGCTCCAGGGAAACACAAGGATTCTGTTCAGTGGCACCACTCGATTTTAACCAGAGGAACTGGAGCCTCTTCTGCATGAGAACAATGATTTTATGTGCCAGAACAACATCTGAGCGTGGCTGGCTGCGCTGAGTTAGTGTTTTACAAACAACAAGTCAGTTAAGCAGCTCCAGCCTGCAAATCTTGTCTCCTTTTCTGTCTGTCCCTCCCTGCCACACTCTGTGCTGGGGCCCCAGGTGCTGCAGGAGTTCTGCAGGAGCACCTTGAGCTATTGGGCTGCCTTGTCCAGAGGCACTCAGGGGCAGCTCCGGGAGCATCTCCCCACCAGCCACCCCCGGGAGAAGATCCAAACGGAATTTCAGGGAAGGGTTTGGCTGCCTGCTGCAAACTGGGTGTGACACGACTGCACATCCCGGGTGAGTAACGCTCTGCGTGTGTGACAAACCCAGCTCCGTTCTTGGGAGGTGACAGATCACCACCCCTGATCCAAAACCAGTGCATTGTACAGCGACACTGTGGCTAAGAGTGACACCGAGTGTCCTGTGTGCAGCTTTCTGCTGCCAAACCACAGCTTTATTTGTTAGAGCAAATTGCTGATAATTAATTCTTATTTATGCTGCTCTGCCCCTTACAGGCGCCAGTGAAGAAGAACGAAAACTGAACTTACTGGAAACACAGGTGGGAGAGGAGGGAGTATGGAAAACTCTTCCTGAACACGCCAGGCTGGAATCAGATCCAAAGTGATCTGCCCAGGGCACCCCGAGAGCTGGGCAACAACTCTGCTCTGGTGCCTCTCACTTGCAGGGTAAAATGATCAAAAATGTGATGTTCTCTCCAAATCTTCACACTTTAGTGCAATTAAAGAAGTGGTCAGATTTTAAAATATTCTGATTGATCATTGTTCTCTTTCCTGAGAGACAGAGGTGTCCTGTCCCTGCCAGGGGGCTGGAAGGAGGTAAGACTGAAGTCCTTTCCAGCCCTGCTATTCCATGGCTCCATGGGCTCCACAGGCACTAATAAGGACCAGATCCAGTTGCTACAGCCCTGGAGAGATGGGGAGAACCTGGATCTCCTCTGTTTGGCCCTAAGGCTGGGTGAACAGTGTGATTTAACACCTCTTTAGGTGTTACTGAGCACCACCCCGGGCACTTTGCCAGCACAGCCCACACACCTGCAGGATCCAGCCAGCCCGGTTCCGGCCCTGCAGGACCCAGTTCGTGCTCAGCTGGTCCCGTGTCCCCAGCTCGAGGTGCTTTAACTCAAACCCCTTTCTGGAGTGGCAGCTCCCAGCCCTGGAGCGGAGCTTTGCGTCACCGAGTGCCGAGTCGATCTCTAGAACATCGAGTCTCCTGTGAAGCGCAGCCCTGTGACCACTTCCCAGATGCCTGGAGTGCTTTTCGAGTAACCTCTTTGTTTTCTTAGCTATTAATGAGTTACTTTTAACAGCGCAGCAGCCTTGCAGCAGACTGGGCTGGTGGAAGGGGTTGGGATGAGACGGGCATTAAGGTCCCTTCCAACCCAAACCATTCCGTGATTCTGCAGAATCACAGAATATCCTGAGCTGAAGGGACCCACCAGGATCGAGTCCAACCCCTGCACAGACACCCCAAAATCCCACTCTGTGCACCCCTGGGAGCGGTGTCCAAACGCTCCCGGAGCTCCGGCAGCCTCGGGGCCGGGCCCATTCCCTGGGGAGCCTGGGCAGTGCCCGCACCCTCTGGGGAAGAACCTTGCCCTGATCTCCAACCTTTCCCTGATCTCCAACCTTTCCCTGATCTCCACCCTCTAACTGACCCAGAGAAACCCCACATTTGCAGCGGCAGCGGGGCCATTTCTGCCCGCTCCCACCGCAAACCTTTCAAGCAGCAGTAACGAAACCATGACCCGGCTCTGTCCCGAGCGCTTCCCCCGCGGCCGCTCGCGGTCCCGGCCGTGTGCCGGACCCAGGGCGGGGCCGTGCGGGGCAGGTGATGCCGGCGGGGCGGGGAGAGCCGCCCCCTCCTCCTTCTCCTCTCTTCTTCCTCCTCCTCCTCCTCCTCTTCCTCCTCCCCCTCCCGNACGGGGTCGGTGAGTGAGTGCCAGCCGGGATAGCCCGGACCTGTGCGCCCCTTCCCGTACCTTTCCCCTCCCTTTCCATGCCTTCCCTCTTTTCCATCCTATCCCATCCCTTCCCGTCCTTTTCCTTCCATCCCATCCCATCCCATCCCATCCCTTCCCCTCCTTTTCCTTCTCTCCCATCCCATCCCTTCCCGTCCTTCCACTCCCACCCCATCCCTTCCCGGAGCGTTCCCCGCGCTCCCCGCTCCGCTCGGGCGGTTTGGTCCCCGTTCTGGACATCCCTTTTCGGCTTTTCTCGCATTCCCAGGCTGCGCTGTGCCGCTCGCAGGTCCGGCGGTGTCCGCTCCCTGCGTCCGTCGGGGTGGATGGAGGCGGTGGTGTGTGTCCAGCGCTGGCTTCCAGGAATCCCTATAAGTTCAGGACTAACTTCTATAATTTTGCCTCTCCAGCATGTTTTACACTGAGAAAAGCTCTTACACAGCAGAAAAAATCTGTCTACTGGTGTGGCTGGAAGGAGATGTGATTGGAAAAGGATAAGGAGGGTGTCATGGGCGAATTGAGGGCTCTGGGTGACATCTTTGCCAGGGGTAGGAAATATTGATTTAGGGTGAGGGATGGGGAAAGCTTGACTGGAAGAGTCCCAGGCCAGGCTGGATGGGGCTTGGAGCAGCCTGGGATAGTGGAAGGTGTCTCTGCCCGTGTGAGAAGTGAAACTGGGTGAGCTTTAAGGTCCTTCCAGCCCAAACCATTCCGTGATTCTGTGATTGACACCTTGTACCTCCTGCCCTGTCCGCTGTTGAAAAGGATTTTGCTGAGTGCTGGCTCACTTGTCTCTAATATGAACAGAGCCCTGTAGTGTTGCTGATAAAATTCTGCTTTGCTTGAGAGTTTTAAACCCACAGTTTTGAGGTTGGTGGCGAGAATTGGGAGCCACTAATGACACAGAGAGCTTTTGATCGTTTATTTTACCAAGAGTGATCTTCTGTGCCACTGGTGCTCAGCAGTGGACTTCTTGACGTGAGAAAAAATTACTAATTTCATGCTTGCAAAGTGTTCATTGCCCTAGCTCCCACGAGGGTGTTCAGTCTGCGAGTTTGGAGGTGAAAAACCTCATCCTGCGTGATTTTCACAGCGAATTCGAGCTGGGTGACCCCTCCACTTGAGAGTGGCTTTGCAGGGAGGCAGCTCAGCTCCTCGCAGGACTGTGGCTTGAGCTGCAGAGACATTTCACACAGCACAGCCTTATCTGGTTTCTCCAGGTAACTGGCAGGGTGTGGAGTGCTGACACCCTGAACTTTGTTTCTTGCTGTTTATCCATGGAAGTGCGCGCATGGCCTGCTGAGATTGTTCTGGGCATCCGTGATTTCCAAACTTTGGTGGATAATCAGATAATCCATATCCTGCCGGGGCGATTGGCTGGGCTGGTGTTTTCTGAGCACACCTTTGAGCGAGGCTGTTCCACAGCCCAGAATGGCCTTGGGCAGCAGATGAATCAGAGGCACTCCTCTGGCTTCCTCTTTATTTATTACCTTCCGGGGTGAGTTTTCCGTGCTGGCCTCAGCCAGCTGCTCCTTGTGACAGCTCCTCTCCCAGAAAGGGCTCTGGCTTGTGAGTAAGCAGGGTGGAGGGAAAAAACGCCTCTTCCTGCGTGTTTCCACTCAGAATGTGTGTGGTGGGTACTCTGACTCCTGGGTGATCAACTGGGTGGAAAAGGTGCTTTTTTTCGCCAAGTGACACAGGGGCTGTCATGCTGCACCTCTGGGGTTTAATTTGCAGCCAGGACTGATCAGGTCACAGGCAGTGACAGAATTATTTAGGCACAGCCTGGCTTTATCAGGCAGTGTTTGACACCCTTGTATTGTAGTTTTGTCAGTTTGGTGTTTGCAGGCTTGACGAGTTTCTTATCTGCAAGTGCGTCCCGTGCCGGGCTCAAGGGCCCGGTTCTCACTGCTTTGGGGTCACTCTGGAGGGGTCGATGAGCTTTGAGAGGGAGGTCTGAGCTTCTGGGGCTGGGACTGTACCAGTGCTGAAGTGGCTGCAAGGAGGGGAATGCCCCGGGTTGTGTGGGGCGGTGACAAATCCCAGCCAGGCCTGAAGTGCAAAGACACAACTTTTGTTCAGAAAGAAAAGACTGAGGGGGGATCTCATCAATCCATAGAAACATCTCCAAAGGGTGTCAGGATGGTGCCAGACCCTTCCCAGTGACGGCCATAAAATAAAACACGACAAGTTCCATGTCACCATGTGGAAGAACTTTTTCCATGGAGGTGGCAGAGCCCTGGAACAGCTCCAGGGAGGGCCTGGAATCTCCCTGGCTGGTGACATCCCAAACCCACCTGGATGATTCCTGTGTCACCTGCTCCAGGTGACCCTGCCTGGGGAGGGGCTTG
Source organism: Melanocharis versteri (assembly GCA_013397845.1). Lineage (NCBI taxonomy): Eukaryota > Metazoa > Chordata > Aves > Passeriformes > Melanocharitidae > Melanocharis > Melanocharis versteri. The sequence continues at coordinate 71,961 of VZTG01004402.1, forward strand.
GACTGGATGAACTCCAGAGGTCCCTTCCACCCCTAAATATTCTGGGATTCTGCGAAAGAACACCCAAATTGGGACTGCTGGTGATCTCTGCTTTGGAAACTACTGTAGAACTACTTGGATTTATTTTAAACACGACCCTGGAAGTCATGACAATGAGGTGGGGAATTCCAGGAAGTCAGCAGTGTGATTCAGTGTCACTTGTCTGATTTCTGCCCTTCAGGAGGGTTTCTGTCCTGGGTTATATTTCATAGATCCATGGAGTGTGAGTTCAGATGGGTTTGCTGGGTTCTAGCTCTGTCCTGAACTGGTTAAAGCCTGGGGGGGCTCCCTTTACCAGAGATGGCAAAGGGCTGAGTTTGGAATGGCAGCAGCAGGGAGAGCAAAACTGGGAATTGCAGTGTTTTTAGGGAAGCAAACGTGAGAGACAAGCAGCTTGCAGCTCTTGCAGCTTCTCCCTCAGAGTGAATTCTCAAGCAAGTGACAGATGGGATTTGGGGAGGGACAGAAATGCTGGGTCTGACAGAGCCTCCTTGCCACAGGCTTCACCTCAGATTTTGGACTGAAGGAGCATCTTCGTGGGAAGCTGATCAGTTTTTGGGCCAAACTGAACAAAATGACCCATTCTGGTCACGTGCTCCTCTTAAAAAGGAGTTGTCATTTGCAGAAATCCTTTCACAAAGACTTTCCAGTCAAAAAACCGTGTTCTGAGGGAAAGAACACCTGAATGACTTCACAAGGTTTTTAACTTTTGTTATCTATTTGTTTTAAAATTATTAACTTAGAGCATAAGGAACCAATGAGGTAATGGCTTTCTTTTTCTGCTGACAGTAACATGGATTTGCACTGCCTTTGACTCAAGTGCTACACCTGGGTCGTAAAAGCAATTCTGTCATTACTCATCAGCTGTTCCTCACTTTATGGACTGAAGACTGTTCATGGAATGAGAGAGCCTGGAGTCTGTGGAATCCTAAATTAGTCTGCAATAAATCCGTTGTAAACAAGCAGCCAGATCCCTTTTCCTGACTCGTTCCTCAGGGCCAGGGCAGGGGCTGACCCGGCTGCAGAGCAGTTCAGGAGTGGCAGTGCTGGCTTTGGGGCCACGGTGGTTTCCCGGTGTCTGCAGTGATGATGGATCAGGCACACGAGGTTCTTGTGCCACCTCTGACTATGATCCAACAGGATGTGAAGTGTTTGTTCATCCTCGTGCAGCCTGAGCTGAAAATGCACCAATTGTTCAGTGAATACACAAATCTGAACTTCCAGAGTCAGGAATTATTAACTCAGGTTTGGTAGGAAGAGCTCTGAGATGTGAAAACCAGAATAATTTGAATTTTGCTGGAGGTGGTGGCTTGCACCTGGATGCAATGGTGGGGCTCGGGGGGATTCCATTGCCTTGAGGGAAGGGCTGGAGCTGTGTCAGGGGATTTAGGTTGGATTTTGGGAAAGGTTCTTCCCCAGAGGGTGCTGGGCACTGCCCAGGCTCCCCAGGGAATGGTCCTGGCCCAGAGGCTGCCAGAGCTCCGGGGGCGTTGGGACAGCGCTGCCAGGGGTGCACAGGGGGGATTGTTGGGGTGTCTGTGCAGGGCCAGGAGCTGGATCAGTGATCCCAGGGGTCCCTTCCAGCTCAGGACATTCCATGATTCCATGACCCTCGTTTCTGGGGCTGTGTGGCTGTTCCACAGAGCTCGTGGGGCGGGACTGGGGAGGGACCTGGCAGCTCACCCTGGAATTACCAGGAATGACCAGGAATGACCAGGAATTACCCCTGCCAGGTTTTGGTGGCCTCTCATACCCATGGCTCTTGTCCTGGCTGGCAGGACCAGGACAAGCATTGGGCTGCTTTTTTCGGAAATAAGTGTTGAAGTCTTTCCTTTGTCAGACCCCACATGGTGGTTGGGTTCCAGTCGGCTCCGTCACGGCTCAGGAATGGCAGCAATTCCTCAAACACGAACCAGGGCCTGGCAGCCCCTGGGTGATTGATGGAGCAGGGAGGGAGGGAGGGAGCTGCAGAACCAGGTTTGCTCACTGATGCTTTGGTTTGTGGTGGCTCCTGGGCCATCAGCTCCTGGCTCCCTGTCCCCATTCCAGGCACCTGCAGAGCTCTTTCCACAGGCTGGGATCAAAGCCCTTCACAGTGCTGGGGGTTGTGCATTGTGTCAAATTAGAGCAAAATCCGTATTTGTCTCAACTTGCTCCTTGCCTTTTCCCCACCATTCCTGTTCTGACGTGGAGCTCAAGTCTACTGTTGTGCCTCTGGTTCCTTGCAGGGGCTCCAGGAGGATGGAAAAGCCATTCCCCCCATTCCTGCTGCAGAGCTGACCACCTTTCTTCCTGTGGATGCAAACACTCTGCTCATGTCTCCTGCTTTGTTATGATTCATGGATAAAAATTGTCTGATGGCAATGCCAACAAAATTCCCAATAGGGAAAAGCAAAATCTTGGCATTGTTAACAGCAAAAATTGAACCTTCCCAGCAGATGACACTTCATTTCTGATCTAGTTTCCCAGTTTTTATTGCTGTGTCTGCAGTTGATTTGACGTGAAATTTGGCTGTGCTGCTTCTTACTTCCATACTCCTTTCTATTATTTTTTTTAATCCATATTAGCCAGGGCCTGTCTTCTCTTATTTTTGATGATTTCTACTCCATTGCTTAAGTCATTCCCTGTGAAATTAATCCTGTGGACTTCAAAGGCATCACTGCCACGAATGAGACTTGTAAATGTTCCTTATCTTACTCTTACTTTGAAAAGAAATATTTCCCCAAGTGTTTGTGACTTGTGGGTGCTTCAGTTCGTGACCAACATCACCCTGGTGTTCAGGAACTGTTCCACAGTTCATCTTTTTAACAACTAAATCCCTTTATGGAGGCTCTAAAGGGGCATCCAGAGCTGCTGGGTGCTTCTGGAGCTTGGGCTGAGCTCTGTCCTGCTGATTAAACGTGGTTTAATTGTTCTGAGGTGTCAGGAGATCATAGGAACCAACTTCCCCCAGAGATGGGTGTGGGACCAGTGCTGAATTTCACACCAATTCTTGATTATTCTTGTGGTTATTCCTCTGTCACAAGGACTGTATTTGCCAACACAACTGCTAATGAAGTTACAGAGAGGAAAAGCAAAATAAACACTCACAAACTGAGAAAAACTTAACTATATTGGTCAAGAAACAGTGACTGTGTAATACTGTATAATATTCCTTCTCTTTTATCACTCAGATGTTGAAAAATGCACACCCTTTCTACCTGCAAATTTTGAAAATACACATTTTTTGCTCTTCAACTTGCACTTTACTTGACCGATAGGACATTTCTCTCAACTACTGCTTTTGGGGAAAAAATCCTATTTCTGCCAGGACATTAAAGACATAACCACGGCCAAGCTTCAAACCACATCAGCCCAAAGCCATAAACACCTTTCCCCCCTTGCTGCCAGAGCTGAGGGGATGTTTTCAGGTCCAATGCATTTAACTGCTGATGGAATGCCTGAAATCCTGCAACGAATTTGGGTACATTTGCCAGGAAACCTGTGCTAATAAAACCAGCCCATAAATACACGTTACTAACAGCTTTTTGGGCTGTCAGTCTGTGGTTGCCTTCAAAACCTGATGATGTTGCAGAGTTTTAGTTGGAGCAGTTGCTAAAATGATAAAAAATGTCTTTTTGGTGCAGTACAGGCTGTTCTTCCCAGGGAGATCTCTGGAATAGAGGGGGAAGCACCGTTTAAAGGATTAATTCCTCTGGCAGCTCTTTCAGATGATGGCTGGCACATTGTCACAGAATGCAGCTGAACCCAGCAGTGCTTGTGCTGTGGGGAGGATTCTTTGCTCACTGGCACAGAATTTTTGGGAGGTGTTGGTGCAATCCAAGTGCCCCTCGTCCTGGAAAGCGCTGAATCTGAGCCAAAAGTTCATTAAGGTGCAGTGGAGATAACAATTCCTGCTCTTGGGAAGTTTGGAACTTTGATCTTCCATGGCAATAAAACCATTTATGGCTTCAGCTGTAAAGTTCTGAGAGTGGATCAGAATGTCACGGGCAAGTAGTGGCCAGCTGGTTCTGTAAAAGTGCTTTTTTTTTTTTTTTTTCTGTTTTAGCTTATTTCAGGCCTTATTTTTGCAGCATTTCCGTTCTCCTGCTCTGACGATGCCATGGGGGCTTCAGGCTGCAGAGAGATAGAGTTTGATGTAAAGGAATAAAGTAGGGAAGGCTTCAGTGGTTAATTCTTCATCTCCTGGCATCTCATGCAGTTTAATTAACACTTATTGCAAATTTTGGAGCAGTTTGTTCTTCATTCTTCTTGGCAACAAAAGGATCAATATTCTTGTTTGGCTTTCTGCTTCTGGTGTAAGATTGCCCCATTCCCAGCCAAGATTTCCTGCTCCTCCTTTTAATACTATTCCCCTATTTCCTGTTACCTGGGATAGGTGGCAAGAGGAAAATGCCTTGGGATTCTCATTTTCTGGAGATGAGAAGCTGTGAACCAGTCTGTCTGCGCAGTGCCAGTTCTCTGACAGTTTGTTCTGTAGACAGGATCAGTGAGCCCCGGGCCATTAAGGGAAGAGCAGTCTGCCCCAAAGCCCGCCCTGAGTGAGCAGAACTGGAGGTGCAGAATTCAAATCCCTCGGTTCTGCATTTTAGAAATGCTCCTTGTGTTACCCATGCCAGCTCCAGGGAGCTCCAGCATTTCCACAAAGGTGTTTCCCAGTGGAGCTGAAAACTTCCTTGGCACTGAATCCCAAATTTCTCCAAGTGGGCTGAGCCATGCTATGAATTCTTTCCTCAAATAGTGGGAGAGCTGCTCTGTGTCCTCCTGAGCCCCTGGCTGGGAAGGGGAAGGTGTTGGAGCCCTTGTTACAAACTCCCAGGTGTGATTCAGGTGGGGTTTGTTGGCCGCTGACCAGGTGGGGTCCCTCAGCTTCAGCCTGGGTTTGGCATTGGGTGGTGGTGGTGATGCTGAAGTTTCAACTCAGGAGAGCTTTCTGGTGAAGTTTGGCCCAGAGCTCAGCTGGACTCTGTGCTCAAATGTTTCACTCCTTAAACCCCTCATCTCTGCCCCGTCCCTGCCCCTGGAATATGCAAGCAGCAGAGCTCAGGACGGAGCACTCACAGCTCTGGGAAGTGGCATTTCCAAGTGTTCCTCCTCCTGCTTTGATCTTCTGCCCAGTGAGAACTGGGACAGTAATTTCAAGCCAGTGGCAAATTCAATTAATTCTTTTGAAAGTGCCACATGCTTTCAAGTTGGAAACGAGCTGAGCAGTCCAATTTATGGAGTGGTGGGGTTTTGCTTTTACAAATCTGCCTGAAAATTTCACTGGAAAAGGTTTTTTTTGTACTTAAAGTATCCAAGCACAAATTGCACGTTTTGCTTGGAGAAAAAAAGGTAATTACAGCCAGACTTGGTAAAATCCAGTTGCAGTTGTGTGGGTGTTGTAAACAAACACTGCATCTTCACAGGCTGTGAAAATGGAAATAAAATCAGAGATTGCTTTTGGGGAATTGGATTTCAGAACCCTGGTAGGTGTGTCAGTTACTAAATCAGAATTGGTGCTGCAGTACTGTGGGGTATAAACCCCTTCTTGTGGAGGGCACAGCCCCAAGAATGGGTTTGTGCTCTCCCAAGTCTCTTTGTCTAAAGGAACAAAGGAAAACTCTAATATTTGAAGTGTATTGAATTGCAGTGATGGCAACAGGCTGGGCTGAACACAAACCAGGTTCTGGCCCCTCGAAAACCAGTGGCAAAACTGTTTATTCTGGGGTCATGTTGGAACAATTTCATGGGGTCAGGGTGATTATTTTAAATGTTTTAATGTATTTTTGGGACAATACTGATCCTTCGGGCTGGATATTGGTGCTGGAATCTCAAAGAGGCAGAACAAAGCTGCAGGGCTTGAAGGAGCACATCAGCACCTTTAACCCTGACAGGATCCCTGGCAGGGATTGCCAGACCTGGAACACTCTGCAGCCTTAAAGACTGTTTGATGCTTAGGCTAAACTTCAGTATTTATCTCCTGTTTGCATGTTTGGATGCTGTTAGGGAGGTGCTGCTCTCACTGGGATGCACTGGGAGCGAAAGCTGGGGCATTCCCCCAAACCACAGCCTGGGGAATCAGGATAGAGAATATCAGATTGGAGGAGACCTCAAGAATCACCTGGCCCTTCAGATCATCAACCTTCCGTGGCAAAACCTTGAAGAGCACCGTAAACAGATGCATCAATCCTGATAAAGTTTACAGAAGTGTGAAGAGAGGCCAGGCTGTTTTTCCAGCTGTGTCTCTGCGAAGGGGAACATTTCCTGCTCTTCCGAGGGGACTGGAATTACAGGTCTGGATGTTTGGGTTGGGTTTTTTTTCCGAAATCAAGCCCTAGATCTGGTTGAGTGCTGTGAATTCAGGAGCAGGTTGGCTCCTCCACTGGCAGCACTGATTTATTTCTCCTCTGGCTCACAGCACTCCCTCTTACTCCAGACAGGAGCTGAGACAGCTCATGTAGATTAATTCCTTATCTGAGCTTAAAACCCCCAAGGGCCCTTCGGAGTGAAAATAATAAAGGAAATGGAGAGGCCAGTGAAGAAAATGACACAGCAAAAGGTTTGTGTGCATGTTCCTTGGGTGTAAAATAAACCAGAGTGTCTGTGAGGGTCAGAGCACAGGAGCAGCTGAAGTTTGGCTCCTTCCACCCTGAGTACACTCAGAGACAAAACAGTTTGTGTGGGAGTGAAATTAATGCTGGTCCCCAAACCTGGGTGTTTAGGGTGTATCTGTGTCCTGTGTGCAGTTCAGATGTACTCTGAGAACTGAATATTCTTTATTTTTACCCAGATACCGTGGTGCAAACCCTTTGCAACAAATATTTGAGGAGAAAGTGACTGATGGGAATTCTGCAGACATGAAAATACAGATATTATCTCTTTTTTTGCCTTACAATCAGGATGTCTCGTGCTTCAGCATTTCTGAGTCGTCTCAGTTTGCCTGATTTGGATCTGAGAAGCTCTGATTAAAATCCAGGGACTCGTTTGTCCCTGCCCCAGAGCTCTGTTGTGGAGATGCCTGTGGGTTTGGGGGCATTTAAAGCCATAAGAGACCATGGGATCATCCCATGGGAGCCCTTGTGTAACCTTGGGAAAGCCTCCCAATTCCCATGGGCTGGGCTGTGAGGTTGTTTTTCCTAAAGCAATCCAGGCTTTAGGAGATTAAACCATCGAGCGCAGGATCTGATCCAGCCCCTGATGGGGAGTGAGACAGGATTAGCCCAAAGATGATGAGGGCATGGCTGGAGCCCTTCCCTGCTCCCACATCTGGGGATGTGGGAATGTTTGATTTGGGCTGTTTGGGCAGGACAGAGTCTGCAAAACCTTTGATTATTTGCGTGTCCCACTTCAAGATCATCCATTATTCAGAGGAAATCGAGGAAATCTTTCGGACTTTGATCAAGTGTGCATCAATTCCCTGTCCTTGGCAGGTGAGCAGGGGACACCCTCACTGGGGCTTGGTTCCTGGGATAGTCTGAGGTTGGAAGTGGAAGTTTTGGAAGCCTCCTGAGGGCAGTGGCTCCTCCTGCTTTTCTCCTGGTTCTCCAAAGAAAGGAGTGAATGTAAAACCCAACAGTTACAGCATCCAAATTATAAAGTTTGTGTCCCATCCTCCTGCAGAGGCAGATGATGTCATTTGTAAGTTGATTTAATGCTCATTTTTGAGATAACCCAGCTTAAAAATGTTGAGTGTATTCATTGTGTGAGGTCAGCCTGGGCCAGTGAGTGCCCAAGGTGTTAATAGTCATAAAACCACAGAATTCCAGGGTGTTTGGGGTTGGAAAGGACCTAAAAGATCCTCTCATTCCCTGGGCAGGGATAGTCCACCTGCAGCTCCTCAGAGGTTGGACTCTGCTGTCTAATGATGGCTGTTAATGAAAGCATTTCCACCTGCATAATCCTGTTAATTCTGGATTATTGACATTCCAAATGCTCAGCACTCACTCAGAACTTTTGGAATTGAAACTGAATGGCAGCATCCACCATCCAGGAGTGGGAACTTTTTCACAACAGTCACTAAATGTCCATATTTCCCAGTGTTGAACCATGAACTAGTTGGGGTTTTTTAAGCAGAAGAAGTAGCCTGACATCTAAATCTTAATTATGCCATTCTCAGTTTGTCAGACACAAATTCCTGGGAAGTTACCAGAATGTTTTTGCTCCAAACATTAAAAAGGCTTTGTTCCTCAGAAGAATTAATTCCTTGGGCAGTTCCTTGTTTTTTAAATAAAGCCAGTGTTTTTTTGGCTGGATCTTGGCACCAGGGACCATCCCAGGCTCCTCCAAGCGGGGCTGTCCAGCAGAAGGGCCATTCCTGAGTGCTGCAGCAGGAATCAGATCGTTCTGGTTCGTGCAGTGGGGTTTGGCTGTGGGGCAGAGGGGTGGAATGAGCTGGAGCCGGGCTCCTGCAGAGCCCTGAATGGGATCCTTTGTTCGGGAGCAGCCCCAGCCGCTGCTATCAGATGGGAGGGCAGGGGGAGCAGGACTGGCATTTGGACGTGGGTGTGTGTCTTTGTGGTGGGTGGGGCAGGGGGGTTCTGAGCCAAATCAGAGATAATGGGTCTCGCAGGGGCTCTGTTTTCCAGGCCAATAATCCACATTTCAAGTGCACTCATTGAGGGAAAGATTCCATTTCCTTCTGATTTGAGTTACACAGAAATAGTGTGTGACAGTTCCTGCTTCATTCTCTTTTCATTTTGAGGCATTTTAGCTCAGTTTTGCTTTTAGGGCAATCTCGAAAAGGAGTTAATCTGTGGGAAAAATGGGTCTAGGAATTGACAGAAACATGGAATCATGGAATGGTTGGGTTGGAAGAGACTTTACAGCTCATCCCATGCCACCCCTGCCATGGGCAGGGACACCTTCCACTATCCTAGGCTGCTCCAGCCTGGCCTTGGACACTTCCAGGGGTCCAGGGGCAGCCACAGCTCCTCTAGGAATTCCATCCCAAGCCACCCTCACAGGGAGGAATTCCTTCCCAATATCCCATCTCAACTCTGTCACTTTGAAGCCATTCCCCCTGAAAGTGCCACATCTCCTGGTTCCGCTGAACCCCAGCTCAGGTTCCATGAGCTGCTCACAAACCTCTTGCAAGCTGAGGCTTCTCCCTGGGCTCTTGCACGAAGTGGGGCTTTGTGGGTTTCAAAGTGTGTTTAGGGCTTTTTATTTGCGATAGAATTGCACTTCTTGTGCCCCCTGCGTGGCACCGAGGCTGTGTGGTGTGTGAGTGCTGCTGTGGTGTTCCGTGCCTCAGGAACGTGTGCTGGGGCTGGCCTGGTGTCCCGGGCAGTGACAGAGCCAAACCTGCTCCCTAAGTCACCGTTCCAAGCCCTGGGGAGCCCGGGCTCTGCCAGGTTTCCTTTGCCACCCGTGCCGTCCCTGTTTGGGGCTGACTTTGGAGCAGAGCATCCCCATTGCAGAGGCTGTGCAATGCCCTCGGGGTTCCTCCTCCAGCCCTCCTGAGGAGTCACCCTCTGCCCTGGAGCATGAAAATTGCTGCTTATCTTCACCTTCTGGCCCTGGCTGTGCCGTAAAATCAGCTGCTCATGGAATTATCTGCTGCCCTTTCCAATCCTGATGGATTCCATAGGCTGGGTGCACTTGGAAAACCATTCCTCACCTTTTAACCAACTGGAGCACTAAACCAAATGCACAGCGAGACATTGCCTCCCGTTGTGCTTGAAGAAATGATCATTAAACAAACCCAGGCTCGTGTTTTCCACCTCTGCCTCTTTATTTGGATTAAATTCCCTCAATTTCAGCGCTGCTTTTCATCTGGGATGATAAAAGGAGCTGGATCAACACTCTGAAGTGAATTTCAAAGGACAAAATCACAGCTGAAGTTTAGCTCGAAGCAAAAAGACTTAACTTCAGATATTGCTGCAAATTTGAATACAAAAGGCTCTGCATTATTTTTCCTTCTTCCTTTCTTGCTTCTCTGTCAGGATTTAAGTGAAGGGGTTTTATTTTTCCATGCCATGCCCATGTTTGTGATGTGAAGCTTCCTTTTCCTTTCAAGGCAGAGAGGGGTCACGGAGGGGGCTCAGCAGCACAAATCCCTGCAGATGGGATGGGTTCGGGACAGCTCTGACTTCCAGCAGCAGGAAACATCTCCTGCAACCAGCAAAGCTCCCAGGGAAAACAGGCCAGCAATTTGTCTTTTATAATCTTGTACATAAGCATTAGGGAGGAGGTTTCACAGACAGTGACCCTCTGTTCTGGCTTAGTTCAGTCTGGCAAGGCAAGGAATGATAAAACTGACTTTTTTTTTTTGTTTTTTTTTTTTATGTGGGAGTTCCTCCAGGTTGTAAATGCTGCGTGTTGGGATGTGAAACCTGCCTGGTGGGGAAAGGAAGGGGAAGGGAAGGGGAGTGCAGGGTTTAGTTCTGTCTTGTGGCTGCTGTGATCTTTAGGAAGGGGAAGGGAACGGCTGGATCCTCCCTGGTGCTCTTTGGGCTGAATTAACTCTGTGTTCCGGCAGAAAGGCTGGGCCTGTGTACACCCACCTTTCCCTGGGCTGCGATTTATGGGAAAAATGCAGCCTGGTATTTGTATAATGAGTGATTGTCCCAGAAAAAGCCGGGCCATGTGGGAAATGTGTGTGGGAATCCCTGTGCGACAGCCGTGCAGCACCACGGGGACCTGCTGTGACCAGGCCAGAGGGGAACTCGGGGGTGCTGCGGGGCTGGAGCCCCTCTGGAGCCCCTCTGGAGCCCCTCTGGAGCCGGGCTGGGAGCACTGGGAATGTTCACCTG
>VZTG01004402.1:88488-158338 GCA_013397845.1 Melanocharis versteri
TTTTTTGGGGTTGGGAGAAGCCCTGTGGAGTTGTTTTTTGGGGTTGGGAGATGCCCTGTGGAGTAGTTTTTTGGGGTTGGGAGAAGCCCTGTGATGTAATTTTTTGGAGTTGGGACAAGCCCTGTGATGTCATTTTTTGGGGTTGGGAGAAGCCCTGTGAAGTAATTTTTTGGGGTTGGGAGAAGCCCTGTGGAGTTGTTTTTTGGGTCACCTTAACTTGCCCATAGCTGAGGGCATTCCATAGGCTGTCAGTGACGTTCCTTAGGGAACTCAGGGAGTTTCAGGGCTGTCCAGAGGCTCTCAGGCAGAGGCAGCAGCCCCTGGGAACATCTCGCTGTCATTCCCCAGCTCAGGATGCTCAGGAGCCTCTCCCATGGGTTCCCACAGTGTCCCAGGGCTGTTTCTTCCCGCTCATCCAGAGCATTCCTGCTTTTCCCCGTGTGCAGGCAGCAGCAGTGGGTTCCTCAGCCAGGTGTCACCCGTGGAAGCTCTTTGTGCCCGGGGATTTTGGCTCTGCTGGGTCTGCAGGGATCCCAGTGCACGGCGTGTTCCCTGCCGGGGAGGCAGCGATCCCGGGATTTGTGCTGGGATTCGGTGTGAGCAGGAAGTGTTATCTGGCTCCTGGGGCCTGGGAGACACAACACTGATAGGGCTGAGCTGCTGCGGGAGCTGGGAGGGAGGCAGAGGCAATAAAGGGAATTTTGGGTGCGCCTTGGGGCAGCTCTGGGCTGCACAAACCTCTCCTGAGGTGGCTCCCAAGCCCTCAGGGAAGTCCCTGCAGTCAGGTGCTGTTCCTGTGCTGCCTCACAGGGCCAGGAAACTTCTTTAAATTGCAAAATCTCTGCTCGGTTGTGCTGCCACTGCTGTCCAGAGGTGGAGGTCTCTTGCAAAGGCTGGAATCACAAAATATCCTCAGTGGAAGGGATGCCCAGGGATCCTCCAGTCCAGCCCCTGGCCCTGCACAGACACTCTGAAAGCCCACCCAGATTTGGGGTGAGGCTCTGGCACTGCCCATCTGTCAGTAAAGCTTTGTTTGCCATGTTCTGGACACTCTTTGCCTCATGCTTTCCAGGCCCCAGTTGGGCTGATGCAGTTGGGGTGGATGGTGAGTGCACCCGAGAAGATTCGGGGGTGATAACACACACAGGGGGTGATAACACACACGGGGGTGATAACACACACAGGAGTGATGGATTTTTCTGACCTGCAGCTCCCATGTGTCAGGGATTCATCAGGGGGTGACATTCCTGGAAATGCAGCTCCAGCTTGGACAAAGGACACAGGGAAGGGCATCAGAGGGAAACCACAGGCTGAGGAGTTTGAAGTGAAGGTTCCAGATATTTCCAGTACAAGCTAATGTCCATGGAGTCATGGAACGATTTGGGTTGGAAGGGACATTAAAATCCTCCATTGCCACCCCCTGCCCTTGCAGGAGTACCTTCCACTATCCCGAGTTGCTCCGACCTGCCCTTGGACACTTCCAGGGGTGGAGACCCTTCCAGGGATGGAGACCCTTCCAGAGATGCTTCTCTGTGCCAGTAACAATCTGTGTAGGACCCCTGAGAGCTCTCAGATCTCCTTTCTTGGATCCATTTCCGTTAAAATCAAGTACAGCCAAACCCTCTGCAGAGCCCAGAGTTGTTAGTTCAGGTCCCACACTGCAGAGCATGGTTTTATTTTCCCCTCCTCTCTCTGCCTGCAGAAGGGCACAAGGTCTTTGTACAAAATTTCTCCTTCCCCTGATAAGAGGACACGCAGTGCATGCTCCTCCTGCCTGCCAAGGATTCAGTGCTCTGCATGCGCTGCAGAATCCAAGAAAAGAAGGGAAACTTGCTGCCTCCAGGACTTTGGAGGCTGCTCCAGTGCAGGGGGTCTGTCCTTGAGCAGGGAGCTGGGAGGACACTTTGCTGTTGAGGGGAATCTCTCCTCATCTGCAGGATTTATCATTATTATTGTTAATTGTAGTGTTTCAGGGGAGCTGTGGGAAAAAGCCGCACTGTGGCTGGAAGGAATGTGTGCTCACACACCGTGACCCCGGCAGGTTCTGCTCCTGCTGAAAAGAAGTTTACCTTGAATTTGTTCCTGGTTTCAGTCAGGCCTGCGGAGGGTGAAGCAATGCCCTGAGTGTGCTGTGGGACAGGACAGGGCCCCGCAGGAGGAGGAACAGGGACCTTGTGGTCCCGCACGTGACCTGGGCTTGCATCACCGCGGAGAACTTTATCATCCTTTGAGTGTTTTCCTTCGATTTTTCTTTTCCACACTGCATGAAATCCATTTAATGAAGGGTAAAATTGAGGACCTGATTCATTAAAAAACTCCGACAAAACAACAGCCCCAAACTTTTCGATATCACTTTGCAAGTCTGCTTTTTTTTTTTGTTTTCACTCAGATTTCAGTCTGAGTGTTGGAGCAGTTGAAATTTTCCATGTCATCATCAACTGAAAAACCTTTCTCCATTTTTAGCCTGTCTCTGCTTGGGGAAAACACTCAAACACTTAAACAGTCTCTCATTCCTCTGAAGATTTAAGCAGATTCTGGGTTTTTTTGTAAGAAGAAATCATGTAGTTAATTGACCACTGCCCAAAGATTGGTGTTCCTGTTAAAGTGATGGGTAAAGTTATTGAAAATGGGAGCAGAATTCCGATAGAAGTTGCATGAGGTGCTTGCAGAAACAGCTTTGCATAATCAGGCCCAACGTGCTTTTATGCAATGATTGCAAAACATCTTACAGGAATGGGGGCAATGCCAAGGGGCCCTTGGAACAGGAGGAAGTTGTGCTGTCGAAGGGCTGAATGTGTCAAACGGGATTGAAATCCCTCCTGGTAAATTCCATGAGCTCTGCATCCCACCCTGAGTAACTTGTGCTTTCCCGTTCAATTAATGACAACTTAGATAAAAATAGAACCTAAATCTTCTCATCTCTAATCTAGGACCTCATCCATGGCTCCATGAGCAATGGATAATCTTGTTTTCCTCCTGTGGAAAGAAATGGAATTTCTTCTTTCCTCTGAACTTCTTACTGGAGTATTGGAGTTTTTGTGGTGGAGGTACCTCCCCATTGCTGGGGAGAGGGCACAAAACTGCACTTCAGAAAATAAATAAATGGCAAAACACAACCACAGCCACATTAAAAACCTCAATAAAATATGAATTAAACCATTCTAAGCTCTAATTTATGGTTGAGGAGTGTCAGATCCATGGTTCTTTATGGAACCTTCTTTGATAAATATCGGAATATGGAGGGGAACAACAACAAAACCACCACCAAAAAAAATTAAACCTAAAGAAATCAGCCCCCCCTCCTCTCTTCTTTGCCTGATTATTCCCTTAAACCCCTTTGCCTTCTTGATGCTGCCACTCAGCTGGACATAATCTCCTTGGATGGGCTTTAATATCCCTCCCAACCCAAGCCATTCCATGGAAATCCTGGTTAAACCCCAGGTGCCGAAGAGAGGAGAAATGTTCTGTCAGTGCCATTTGCTCCTGAGGCCTGGGCAGCACAATTATTGCTTTTATCTTACAATTTTTAGATCTTGCCAAGGTAAGATTGAAAACAGGATTTGTGCCAGGGCAGGGAGCTCAGCTCCTACCAACAGAGGTGTCTTCACAGGAGTGGATCTCGAATGAGAAGATCAATAAACTGGTGCTGTAGAAAGGTGGTGAGAATTACAATTTGTGTTTGATTGCTGTCAACAGGAAATAATTATACATAAATATCTGTGTTTGCTTTGCCAGGCTGGTACCGAGGATACACGCTCCGAAATAAATCCAAGAAGGTAGGACCTCACTTTTGGGTGACTCTAAATTTTAATTTCACACCTTGCCAGACCCCATCTGGTGCTGAAAACTCCTGAATTTATTGTCTTAACATCATGCAGGACTCCTGGCCACAGTGTCCTTAGTGACAGAAATAAGTGGCCTTGAGCTGAAAGTTCAGAGCCATGAGTTGGGTATTCCTCCTCTGGAAGCATGAGGAATGCAGTTGGAACTTCCAAAATTACCTGTTCCCATCTCCATACACGAGTTTATTGCTTTATCACGATGCTCTGGGACCTGTGCACATCCAGCATTAGTTCTATTTAATGGGAATATCAGAGTTTTGACTGGGAAATATTCCAGAAATTACAGTTCCTGGGTCTCAGCCAAGCTGCTGGAGTTTGGGCTGGAAGCTGCCTGGAAATCTGGGTTCCCCCAGGAATGCTGGCACCTCTCTCATGGTAACATCCTCCACAACCTCTGTTTTTAGGGGTAAAGAGGAGAGAAAAGGGAACAGAAGAGGATTCCAGCATTCCCGGAAGGTTTCTCTGTAACTACGGAAATTTGGGAATTTGTGCAGATGCTGGTGGTGGGAGCTTTTCTAGGGAGCACAGGGCAGCCTGGCGGAGGACTCCAGGAAGATTTCATGGCAGTGACTGATAGTTTTCAGGACTTTACAGCATTTCCTGCAGGAAGATGAGGGTCATTAGAGTAAAACAAGGAATCAGCTTCTCTGAGTTGCCAATGTAGCTGCTCCTCCCTGTCCTTTTTTCCTGCCATACTGGGACACTTCTTACTCCCTTCCCCTGCTTTTTGTTAAATATATTCTTGTCACATCCTATCCCAGAGTAGGATTGATTTATTTAATGTCTCTCTTTATTTTTAGGGCATTTTCCCAGAAACTTACATCCATTTAAAAGAGGCCATCGTGAAGGACCGGGGGTAGGTTGGCATTTCTTTGGCAGCAAAACCCAAGGAATTTCATTCCATTTAAACCCCAAAATAACCAATTTAAGTAGCTGTGGTTGTCACAAACCCAGGGTGTGCCTCCTGTGCTGGACTAGAGCTGCAGAATTCCATTTTTCAGAGCACTGACAAACCAGAGCAGTTGGGAGTAGGGGCAGCAGGAGGTGATTTGCAGAATTAAGGAAGCTCTGCTGGACAAGTCAGTAGTGAGGAGGGTCAATCCAGCTCCATCCAGCTCCTCTGGGAACTCCTCAAGTCATAACAGATTCCTGCTGGCAGCCAAGGACCAGCAGGAGCGTGGATTCCTTCCTGTCTTGGAAAACACTGGAGGAAATGACTCCTCGTTGGATTCCTCGAGCTGGGCCTGTGCTCGTTAAGTGAGAGCAAAACAGCGGCTGCAAAGGAAGGAACTTTATAAAACACTTTTTTTAAAACTTTTGTTTTCAGGTAACTGTTACTATTGCAAGTGGGGATTCTTCCAAACTTAATTTCTGTCTCTTTATCCTGGTTTTGGAGCAGATCCACTGGGAATAACAGGAGTGAAAGGAGCTTGAAGCATTTTGCATTAAAAATGGATGATGAATGTGGATGCGTGTGTTGAGAACAGCTTAAGGGTCTTGA
Source organism: Melanocharis versteri (assembly GCA_013397845.1). Taxonomy (NCBI): domain Eukaryota; kingdom Metazoa; phylum Chordata; class Aves; order Passeriformes; family Melanocharitidae; genus Melanocharis; species Melanocharis versteri. The sequence continues at coordinate 93,832 of VZTG01004402.1, forward strand.
CATCATGTGTGAGTGAATTGTGTGAAAATCAACCCCTCTGGAATTTCCATTTATGTATTTATCAAAAAAGGGTGTTTTCTATTAAGTTTTAAGCCTGAGTGTGAAACCTGTCTCTGATTTTCTCCTTTTTCTCTGCAGGCAGCACGAAACGGTGATTCCCGGCGAGCTGCCCCTTGGCCAGGAGCTCACGTCCACCCTGCGGGAGTGGGCAGTGATCTGGCACAAGCTGTACGTGGTGAGTTCTCCTCAGGGCTGATGCTCGTCCCGGGTGAGCTGAGCCTGGGCTCTGTGCAGGGCACTCTGTGCCTCTGGATGGTGCAGGACTGAGTGCGTCTGGATGGTGCAGGACTGAGTGTGTCTGGATGGTGCAGGACTGAGTGTGTCTGGATGGTGCAGGACTGAGTGTGTCCGGATGGTGCAGGACTGAGTGTGTCTGGATGGTGCAGGACTGAGCGGTGAAACGGGCTCGGAGGGGCTCTGAGTGTTCTGCTGTCAGCTGTGGGATCCCAGGACAGAGCGGGAGGGTTCCCTGGGCTCAGAGAGCTGTGGGTGACAGCAGGGCCTGGCACGGGTCACACTGTTACTGTGTCACACTGTTACCGTGTCACATTGTCACCGTGTCACACTGTCACCGTGTCACGGCTGGGTGGGAGCCACAGCTCGCCTGGGAAATCCAGGCCCCTGCTTTGCCTGTCCCGTGTCAGCCCTGTGTGAGGGCAGGAAAACCCAGCTGGGCACGAGACTGTGGAGTTTGGGCACAGCTTTGGACAGGGGTGAGCTCTGCTGTGCTGGGAATGTGGTAGGAATTCCATGGGCTGGCTGATCCCCACCCCAAGTGTCCCTGGCCCAAACAGGGAGCAGGCAAAGGCAGAGAATCAGGGATGTGTCGTGGGGGCAGGTGTGACTTGTCAAAAGCCACATCATGGGATGTCCTGAGCTGGAAGGGACCCACGAGAATCATCCATCAACCCCTGGCCCTGCACAGACACCCCAAAATCCCCCCTGTGCATCCCTGGGAGTGGTGTCCAAGCTCTCCTGGAGCTCTGGCAGCCTCGGGGCCGGGCCCATCCCTGGGGAGCCTGGGCAGTGCCAGCACCCCCTGGGGAAGAACCTTTCCCTAAATCCAGCCCAAACCTCCCCTGGCACAGCTCCAGCCATTCCCTGGGTGCTGCCCTGGTCCCAGAGCAGGACCTGGCCCTTGAGGGGAATTTCTGGGCTGCTCCAGGGCCTCCCGTGTCTGGAGCTCTCAGTAAGGCAGGGAAGGAGCTCTCGTGTCCTGAATCCCTGACCACAGGAGTCACCTCAGCAGTGTCACAGGCCAAGGCACTGCAGGGATTTGAGGACTTTCCTCCAGGAGGTGCTTCTTGCTCAAGGAAATGAGTTCACAATAACTTGCCTTATTTTAAAGGTGATTAAGGCACATTAAAGAGTCAAACTTGATTTTTCTTCAAGCAGTAGCGAGTTCAGCATGCACAAAATGTGCTCCAATACTTTAATTAAGAAGAGGGAGTGAGTTTAAATGGGCGCTAATCACTCAGTGCACCCAGAGCAAGTTTTCCTATTGGAAATTTCACCAGGCCACAAATACGTTGTGTTTGTATGCCACGAAACCACAAGAATTTGTTCCACCCTCTCAATTTAATGAGAAGCTCAACGTGATGGTATTACTGTGTGAAAAGAGAGTTTTGTTCCTGGCATTTTTTATTTCTGAGTAACTTTCAGATCCCAGCCTCAGAATCTTTTTTTTTTTTTTAATGAGCAGAAATCTTTCATGTTCTTGTGCTTAACCAATATAAGTCTTAAAATAGACTTGGAAAATGTTGTGGTTTGAAATGGATTTGAGTTTATTTTATTTTCCCTGCAGTATGTATTAAAAGAACTTTTAAAAAAGCTAAAGGAGGAAGGAGGCATTTGAGGAGAAAAAGGAAACGTGAGGGGATTTTTTATTTTGGCAGCATTTAATTTCACTTCTTTAATTTCTGTGGGTTTCATTGCAGCAGTGGCTTTATCTCCACTGCAAAATAAATACAAAAATGGGGAGAGTTTTTAATTGGTTTAGTTAATAGGAATTAGCTGTGGAGATAACTCAGGTCAAATTGAGGTCTGCTCTGAAAATTCACACAAATTACATTCTCTTTTTGGGTATTTTTATGCAAGAACATGCTTTTTCTTTGTTTATTAGATATGTCTCAAATATCCTTCCTTATAGAACTAAAAACTCAAGTAGCCCCTGTCAGCATCTTGGTGTTCACCCAAAGCAAAGGGGAGATTGTTTTTATACCTTTAAATTTGAGGGAAGTATGAGTAGATTATATCATTCTTGTTCTTTGCAGAGATGAGAATGGGGAAATAATTCTGGTGAGGCCACACCTTGAGTGCTGTGTCCCGTTCTGGGCCCCTCAGCTCAGGAAGGATGTTGAGATGCTTTTGAGCATGTCCAGAGGAGGACAGCAAGGCTGGTGAGGGGTTGGAACACAAACCCTGTGAGGAACGGCTGAGGGAGCTGGGGGTGTGCAGCCTGGAGAAAAGGAGACTCAGAAGTCACCTTATCACTCTCTACAACTCCCTGAAAGGTGGCTGTAGCCAGGTGGGAGTTGATCTCTTTCTCCAGGCAGCAACTGATAGAACGAGAGGACACAGTCTCAAGCTGCGGCAAGGAAAATATAGGTTGGATATTAGGAGAAAGTTTTTTACAGAAAGAGTGGTAAGGTGCTGGAATGGTCTGCCCGGGGAGGTGGTGGAGTCACCATCCCTGGATGTGTTGAGAAAGAGGTTGGATGTGGTGCTTGGTGCCATGGTTTAGTTGAGGTTAGGGCATGGGTTGGACTCGATGATCTTGAAGGTCTCTTCCAACCTGGTGATTCTGTGATTCTGTGGTAATTGAAATGAGTCTGTCTCTGTGCTGTGTGGGAGCAGGGAGTTTGTAGTTCACCATTAACAGCTCTGGCCCAGCCCCCAGTGAGCACCAGCAAGGGGCCACTGGCTGTGGGGCAGATGTGAGCCAAACCCCCCCTGGGCATTTTGGAGCTGAAAAACCCCATCACTGTCCCAGTAACTCCAAATGTGTGGCAGTTCCCTGTGAAAGGAGTCAGAATCCTGCCAGGAACTGCCTCACTGTGGTGGCACAGAGAGAGTGAAGCCTGGGCTCCTTTTTTCAATAGTTTAAATTGCTTACCCGACCCTTTTAAAAGCTTATTTACTTATCTAAGCACATATTGCCACAAACAGGGTGGGTTACCACATATCCACATTTAATTACAGCCTTGGAGCTTGGAGGTGCAGAAACAGGGTGTGGGGATGGGACTGATTTTATGAGGGTGGAACCAGTGAAGGGCATAGGAAGTATTTTCATGAATTAGAGATGATAACAGAAGGAATGGCAGGAGGGGACTCTTCACCAGGCAGGTTTTGATGTCCTGTTTAGTGTCCTAGAACACAGTTGTGGTCATTTAACATCGTTTCTCTGTCCCTTTTATAAAAAGCCTCCATCAGAGCAGTCTGGAAGTGCTGGAAAGCACCAGAGGCCTATTTTTAGTGGGTGAGGTTTTTCTGAAATAATGTCCCAGGGAAAGGTGAAGCTCTTAAAGACACTTAAAGATCTTAAAGGCACTTAAACTTGGCAGTGCCAAGTGCTGCAGAATTTACTGCATGGCTCTGACCTTGTGGTGTCACAAAGTGCCAGGTATTTTTAGTTAAATAAAACTTGTGTGGTTCTGTAGCTGCACACATTTCAGAAGGGCTGCTGAGCTAAGGTTTCCAGGTTTTCCTTGCTTAAAATTGCCCCTTTTTTGCCTGCAGAACAACAAGACCACACAGTTCAGGCATGTGCAGCAGCTCACCTACAGCCTGATAGAGTGGAGATCCCAGATCCTCTCCGGGACCCTGCCCAAGGATGAACTGGCTGAGCTCAAGAAAAAGGTCACTGCCAAGATTGACTATGGCAACAGGTGAGCTCCAAACTGCCTGGAGGGCAGGGGAGGCTCCCAAACCCCAGCCGAGGCCCTTCATGCAAACCAGGCACTGAATTAGCCATAAATTTTTCCTTGGAAGGGGTGAAATGGCAGCTTTGAGTCCCCATGACAGTGTGGCCACCTGGCAGGTGGGCATGGAGCAGTTGGTTCTTGATATGCCACAGATCTCTGTGCCTTGGCAGGAATTCTCCTCTCTTAATTCTGCACAAATCCTGGCACGTGGTGGCCTTTCCCTTGGAGCACAGTTTGTGCCTGGATTTAGATGCTGGTGGGGAAACGCTCTGCTTTATCAGCAGCTGAGGGCCAGGATTCCACAGACTCCAGCCTTCAGTGGTTTACACTCTCCAGAACTCATTTATCTGCCTGTCAGCCTTGATTCAGGTCAAATAAGTGAATTAAGAAGAAAGCTTATGGCTAAGAATAACAATCAGCTGCAATCCATGAGCTTGGTAGATATTCATCCACCTTTGAAACAAAGCCATTTAAGCAGGAATAAGGGAGATGTCGTCTTAGGATTGAGTTACCTGACTAATTCCTTCTCCCTTTAATGGGAAATTGGGGGAGAGAGGTATTTTGGGGCAGGAAAACCAGCAGTGAGTGAGGTTTTTCCAGGGAGAGGGGTTGTTGAGCACTGGCAGCCCCAGACGGTGATTTGATCTTTGCTGCTCCCACATTCTGGCATTTTTTGTCTCCTGGGGCTGTCCAGGATCCTGGGTCTGGACCTGGTTGTCCGAGATGACAACGGGAACATCCTGGACCCAGATGAAACCAGCACAATCTCCCTCTTCAAGGCCCATGAAACTGCATCCAAGAGGATTGATGAGAGGATCCAGGAGGAGAAGGTACCTCTCGTGTCCCTGGTTTGCCCTCTTCAGTCCCTGTGCCCACTGGGTTTTTAAATTCCTCTTAATGTTGTGCTCCTTTGGCAGCAGAAGTAAATTCTCCTGTGTTTGTTTTTGGTGGAAATGTAAAGTTTAATGGAAATATGAAATTCATTGCAGTCCCTGCAGCAGAGTTTGGACCTCCGGGGGCAGCCAATATTCAACTCCACACACACTTACAGCCTCTACGTGAACTTCAAGAACTTTGTCTGCAACATTGGGGAAGATGCAGAGCTGCTGATGAGCCTCTACGACCCTGACCTCTCCAAATTCATCAGGTAGGGGCTTTTTTTGGAGATTCTTAAGCAATTTAGTCACCAGGGTGATCATTCTGAAGAAGTCAATGGGTTGAAAGGGAGATCCAGCAGATGTTTTCCAGTTCTGTTGGTTGCTGCCTCAGTGAGGGAAAATTATTTCCAATTACTTTGGAATGAATTTCAGAGAGGTCAGAAGTCAAGGCACTGTCCCTCTTAAAGCTGGGTATTTCTTTGATCCCACATTGTCTTTTTATATTCTTAATTTTCCCTGCTGTGGCTGCAAGCCTTGGTTAGGCATTTTATTAGTTGTTTTCCCAGTAAATCATGGATTGAAGTGGTGTTTGCTGTCCTGCCAGTGCAAATTCACATCTGAAGAGTTGGGGAGGATATGAGGAACTTTATCAGGGAGGCAGTTCCGTGTCAGGAACACTCTGTGTCCATCACTGCAGTTATCAGGTGTGGCCATGCAGTGGGAATTGTCCAGGGAAGCAGCTGCCAGGGCTCACCCCATCCTGCCTCCAGTAAATGAGTCACTTCAGAGGCATTTTGGGATAAAAGATTGGTCAAATATTCTTAAAAGATCAAAACGCTTTGGGGCTTTTGCCAGGGAATGGAGATGTCAGGTGTTGGTCTATTTAAATTTCTTTTTTCTCCCTTTCTTTGCAGTGAAAATTACCTGGTTCGTTGGGGCAGCAATGGGATGCCTAAAGAAATTGAGAAACTGAACAACCTCCAAGCAGTGTTTACTGTAAGTTCAGAGAATCCCAGAACGGGTTGGGCTGGGAGGGACCTGAATCCCATCCAGAGCCACCCCTGCCAGGGCAGGGACACCTTCCACTGTCCCAGGCTGCTCCCAGCCCCATCCAGCCTGGCCTTGGGCACTGCCAGGGATCCAGGGGCAGCCCCAGCTTCTCTGGGAATTCCATCCCAGCCCCTCACAGGGAGGAATTTCTCCCCAGTCTCCCCTCTATCCCTGCCCTCTGGCAGTGGAAAGCTGTTCCCTGTGTCCTGCACTATCATTGTCTCCATCCCCCTCGTGGTCTCCCTCCAGATCCAGAAGGCCACAATTTTTACCTGTGTATAACCCAACAAAACTTCTCCCTCCCTGTGTCTTCTGTTCCACTCAGGAAGGACACTGATGGAACTTGATTTGAACTGGTTTTTTAGGACTTGAGCAGTTCGGACCTGATCAGGCCCAGGATCAGCCTGGTGTGCCAGATCGTGCGCGTGGGGCACATGGAGCTGAAGGATGGCAAGAAGCACACCTGTGGGCTCCGCAGGCCCTTCGGCGTGGCAGGTGGGCATTCCGTCCCTGGGGACACCAGCGTGGCCCAGGGAACCCAGGGAGGGACTGGGACACGGGACTGGAACTGGGAACTGGGCTGGGAACTGGGAACTGTGTGCTGTAACACCCAGCACAGCCTGGGAGCTGCCAGGGCAGCATCTCTGCTCCAGAGCAGATAAATTGTCCCTCCAAGACCTTTAATGAAGGTTTTAGCTGGAGATCAAGCACTGTCACTGCTCGCTTTTGTCACCTCCTGCAGAGATAGCAGGCTGCAGCAGAATTATCAGAGCCTTATCAGAGGGGTATTTGCTCGTCAGGACTCATGGGATAAAGCTGGAGGTTTTAAGGGAGCCCTGGTGAACCAGACTCCCAATTCTTATTTTATTCCTGGTATTTCTTGTGAAGGGACTTGCTTGAAATCCTTGGTGGAAATCAATTTCCAAAGAAGCCACATTTGAATATAAGTGGAATTTCTTTGCCTTGAAAGGCCCGAGTCCCAGGTGGTTTTTCTCAGAGGGTGTATTTTATCAGAGTGTATTCAGTGTATTCACACTCAGTGCTATGGGCTGACCTGCACATCAGTGTAAAGGTGCTGTTAAAAAAGTTAAGATGAGAGTGATGCCCTCCATTGCTGTCGCAGAATCCCAGAATTTTTTGGGGTTGGAAAGAACCTTAAATCCCATCCAGTTCCACCCCTGCCATGGTAGGGACTTCTTGCACTATCCCAGGTCGCTTAGAGCCCTTGTTTTGAGTGACACTGGCCCAGAATAACCCCTTGTTGTTTCCATTCTGAGAGGGAAGGCTCTCTCTGGGTCGTTGGCAGCTCTGAGTGATGCTCTGGTGTCGTTGCAGTGATGGACATCACTGACATCATCCACGGGAAGGTGGACGACGAGGAAAAGCAGCATTTTATCCCCTTCCAGCAGTGAGTACTGGGCAGAGCTCACCCCACCTCTGGCTGCCTAAAGCCCTGATCCTCTGGGGAAGGACAGATCTGTCTGGGAGCCTGGCAGAGCCCCAGGGGCTCTCCAAACAGATCAGCTGATAGCAGGAGTCAGCTCTTTGCAGGGAGAGGTTTCTGTCACCCCTCAGGAGCCTTTGTTCCCCTTGGTTTTCCTGTCTCTGTGACAGGCTCAATTGCTTGGGACTTTGGCAGTGCAGCTGGAATTTCTGGGTACCTGTGGGGTGAGAAGAGAAGCACAGAGCAAAATAATGTTGTGGGGCCTGGGGTGATGTGATTTTCAAAACTTCTGGGGGATTGAAAGGCAGGATTTTCAGGGATACTGAGCAGAGACACAGCTTTGTGTCACTGCTGTGGGATCCTCTGTGCTGCCTCTCCCTTCCCACATTTCCTTGTCAGAGTCAGTCATAGGGAAGGGATTTCTTCCTCTTCCTGGGGAAGAAGTTCCAGCCCCAATGAGTTCTGCATTTCTGCACTGAGAGTTAGACTTGTGTGTTTGTTCTGCCTGCTCTGATTGCTCACTTTTTGGCACGTTAGAGTAACGAAAATGGAGCTTGTTTGGGTAGACTCAGCCTTGTTGTTACAGCCCTAAATACAGCAAAGCATTGGCTGCAGCCATTTGTTATTACAGGGTATTTTCAGGGGAGATTTGGGGTTGTTCCCCTCCCCTTTCAGGGCCTGGAAGGATGGCTTTTCCTTTGCAGAATAATGTTAGTCAGCTACTTCTTTTTTTTTTTTGGTGGGTTTGTTTGGTTATTTTTTATTCATTTAGGGATTTTTGTTTTGCTTGTTTGTTTTTTAAGTGTTTTGGTTTGGGTTTTTTGCTTGAGGATTTTTTTTTGCTTGTTTGTTTGATTCATTTTTTGTTTCGTTGGTTTGGGGTTTTTTCCCGTTTTTCTTCTGCTCTAATGAGGCTGAGTTCAGATCCCCAGCTGGACACCAGGATGGGCAGCCTGTGGAGACCTCGTTTCTCCCTCATTATTGATGCTCTGGGTACAGGAGTGAAGTGAGGGTCAAGATCCAAACCTCAGTAGTCTTGTTTGTGACTAGGGATGGGTTCATCACTTAGGTGATCTCACAGCAGTCATTCATTTATATTCATTTACATTAATTTACCAGTAGTTGATCTACAGAGAGACAGCTCTGAGGCAAACCTGAAGTCAGGGCTCCAATCCTCAGGTCAGTGTTACCTACCTTAGGCCTGAGGGATAAACTGTGGTGCTTTTCCTAGTGCGAAGGTTTAAATGGATTTTGTGCAGGCGAAGGAATGAAAATCCACATGGAATCCTTTAAAAAACCCCACGTGTGTTTGGAAAACAGCCAGCTGTTGGCCAGCCCTCTCCTCGTGGGCGATCGGTGTCCGTCTGTCCCTCTCTGATGCCGTTTTTGTGGCCCTCCTGCCCAGGATTGCCATGGAGACATACATCAGGCAGCGCCAGCTCATCATGTCCCCCCTGATCACCTCGCACGTCATCGGCGAGAACGAGCCCCTCACCTCTGTCTTCAACAAGGTCATCGCCGCCAAGGAGGTCAACCACAAAGGCCAAGGTGCAGCCCGGGGGAAACCTGGGCCAGGGGAGGTTCCCTGCTCCCCAGGCGAATAAACGGATGGTGGAAGGCCCGAGAGCAAGGTTTAGTGGAGTTTAATCCCTTCCCCGAGCCCAGTGCGTGGTCTTTGCCATGGTTGTCACTTTGTCCCTTTGTCACCCCGTCACACACAGAGCTAAAACCCAGATAAAACCAGATAAAACTTGCATGAGAACAGCTCCTCCAGCTCCTCACTTCCTTGCTAGTAATATGTTAAAGGTAAATATTTTTTAACACCTTTAAAATAAAAGTGTTTCGTGGGCGTGAAATATTCGTAAGTGGACGTGGCTGTGTATCCCAAATGGCTTTGGGGTTAAATCACATTATTGCAGATTTTTCTGGTCTTCCTGGCTCAAAGACACTCAAGATTCATCTCTGAAAGTTTGGGGTTTACTTCAGAGACACTTCTTGCCCAGCGAAGTCTTACTCAGATTTAGGGACATGGAGAACTGGGCAAGAGAGAACCAGCTGGGGACATGGAGTTTTCATGAAAACACAGATTTTTTGGAAGCATAGGCTTGAATTTCATGGGTTTGTACCTTTTTGTTTTCAGTAAACAAGTGTCATCTCCCTTTATTTAGGTCTCTGGGTCTCCCTGAAGCTGCTCCCTGGGGATCTGGCTCAGGTCCAGAAGGATTTTTCTCACCTTGTAGACAGATCCACTGCAGTAGCTCGAAAAATGGGGTTCCCTGAGATCATCCTTCCTGGTAGGTCCTGTGTGCTTCTACATTCCATGGAGTGAAAGAGCCGCCTGTAATTCTAGAATTTCTGTCACAAAAAGACTTCTTTTTTTAGAAAAGATTTATTTTTATCTGAAAACTTTTTATTTTTCTTCAGATTTCCAGGTTATTTTCTTATTTTTTTGTCACAAGAAGTTGAAAACATGTTTCCTTTCTTTTGGCAAAATGATGGTTTGTGGAGCTTTTGGAAGAAAATGTTTCTTTAGTCGAAGGGATTTTTGTTGCGTATGGCTTTGACCCACCCGTTGAGAGTGGATTTAACACTCTAGAGCTCATTAAATTAAAAAAAACCCCAGAACATAAGGACAGGGGTTTTTAGAAAGGAAAAGGGTTCATTTTAAAAGATTTTGTGTAATTTGAGATGGAGATGAAAATGGTGTGATGTTGGGTGTCGTTCATGAGAGGCTAAGAGGAAAATGAGGATAACATGGTACCCACGGGTGTTAAATGTTAACCTGTCACACTGGGAATGAGAAACCAGCTCACGAAACACTGGGAATTGCAGGTGACGTCCGGAATGACATCTACGTCACCCTGATCCAGGGGGAGTTTGACAAAGGCAAGAAGAAAACCCCCAAGAACGTCGAGGTCACCATGTCTGTGCACGACGAGGACGGGAACCTGCAGGAGGTAGGACGGCCTCTGACACCCCCTGAGGATTTACCACCCCAAATACTCCATATTTACCTTTGTCCCCCCATCCCTTGTGTTTTGCCCAAAGAAAGCCATCCACCCCGGGGCTGGCTACGAGGGGGTCTCGGAGTACAAGTCTGTGGTTTATTACCAGGTCAAGCAGCCCTGCTGGTACGAGACGGTGAAGGTACGGCTCTGGCATTTCCCGTGTCCTTCTCTGTGTACAATCCAGGGCTCACTGAAAACCAGCCGGTGCCTCAGCACCAGAACCTGCTGGGATGTGGCTGGGACAGGGAAAATGCTGTGTTTTCATCGTGTTCTCCCGTGCAGGTGGCCATTGCCATAGAAGAAGTCAGTCGTTGCCACCTGAGGTTCACGTTCCGTCACCGCTCGTCCCAGGAATGTGAGTACCAGCAAGGGACAGCTGCAGGATTGCTGTGCTCCTCCCGCTCCCACTGAGTGTAGAACTTCCATTTCTGCTTATTCCCGGTGTTATGGATTTCTTTTTTGCTCAGTTCGCTTATTTCCAGTTTTGCAGCAAGTGAAAAAAAAAGTCATTCCAATTTCTTGCAGCTGGAGATTGGTGCTGGTTTTGTTCTGAAACTGGAATTTGATACGGAGCAACATTTTAGCCCCCCAAAAGACAATTATCAGTGCTTGTTATTGCTTTGGCTTCTCAGTGTAGGGTGTTGCTTTTAACTTATTTCACAAAATTCACTGCAAGGCCTGGTGGGCTTCTAATGATCTTCCTATAGGAGGGTTTCTGATTAGGTTAATGAAAGGCTAATGAGAGAGTTAGAGCCAGAAGTTCCATCAAATCACTTCAGAGCCCTGAAACGAGATCAATAATGTGAGACTGAGCCATTGAAAGGCTCTCAAAGGCACCTGGTTATGAAGGCAGTGACATCCTTTCACATCCACAGCTCACAAACCAAAATCCCAACCGAAAATATCTATAGAATTCTGTGTCAGAGGATCATGGAATTGTTAATGTTCGAAAAGACCTGGAAGATCAAGGAGTCCAACCATTAATCTGTCCATCTTCAGCACAAAAAACACTAAAATGGTGTGTGAGAGATGCTCCAGAGAGGATGTATTTGTGTAGCTGCAGTTACCTATTAAATAGAGCTGCTGACGAGGTTAGAGGGCTACATTTTGGATTGTATGGACATGAATAAGACAATTCCTGATGAAGATTTCTCCTGTTTGCAGCCAGGGATAGGTCTGAGAGAGCTTTTGGCATGGGCTTTGTGAAGCTGATGAATGCAGATGGAACGACGCTGCAGGATGGCAAACACAATTTGATTGTTTACAAGGTAACCTGGGCATTTTTAGCCTTGTCTCGTGTGTAACTCATCAAAACTCTCTCCTGGCTGATTTTCCAAGCAGTAGAAAGCTACAAAATGTGTGTATGGGGTGGGAAATCCTCCTAAACTCTATGGCTTTGGAAATAGCTCAGTTCATCTGCAGTATGGGCAACTTTCTCCCTGAAATTAGAAACTCAAACAATGATAGAGATGAAAAAGTGTTTCAAACCCATTCTGGCTTTCAGTGGGACATGACCCTTCTCTCTGCTGTGTCCAACCAACAGGGCGACAACAAGAAAATGGAAGATGCCAAGAGTTATTTGAGTCTTCCTTGTACCAAAACGGAGATGGAGGAAAAGGAGGCTCCCTCAGGGAAAAACCTGCACCCTCTGGCCAACTTCACCCCCACGAAGGACAGCACAAAGGACAGCTTCCAGATTGCCACTGTCATCTGCTCCACCAAGCTCACCCAGAATGGTAGGGCTTGTGCTGGGGCTTTGAAATACAGAGGGCATTTTCTTCAGGCTGGTTTTTATGTGTGGGCAGAGAGCTTCAGCTTTCATTTTGCTTCTCATATGTCAGTGGCAGCTCTGTCCCATCAAGCTGCCAGAACAAGCTCCCAGGATGTTTGTGCAGCCCCTAGAAACCATTTCACACAAATATTGGATGCAGACTGCCAGTGTTAAACCCAACAAGTTTGTTGGCATATGTGGAAATGTCACCTGTCAGTGACAGTGTGTGTGTTTTGTCAGAATTTTAAATATTTAAGGTTAATTACCTTCTTTCCTCTGCCTGTGAAGAGAGCAGCAGTCAGGACTGAGCTTTCCAGGGTGATGATGTGCATTAACTCTGCCTTGCTGCCAAAGGGGTCAAAATAAAGAGCGATATGTGAATGAATCCAGCATGTGCTGGTAAATGATGGGAGACTTCGAGTAGCTCTGGAAGGCTCCTGAGCTAAGTCACGCACTCTAATAAAATTCCTGGCTTGAGATACCTGCTCTTGAGTCCATAAAAAACCCTGCGAAATGATCTCCAAATGTGTTATCAGATGGCAGCCAGGTTTCCATTTATAGCAGAGCTTTTCTCTCTTGCCAAGACAAAAGAAGCACCTCAGGGTAATGTTCTGTACCTCAGGGTGACTTTGCCGTGTGCACTGACTCTGAAAACAACCCCCAGCCTTGCTCTGGGCTGCTCTGCAGCCGTTAAGTCAGCTGTGAGCTGTAATTGCTGATTGCTGCCTGTGTCCTTGCCAGTTGACCTGCTGGGTTTGCTGAACTGGCGCTCCAGCTCCCACAACATCGCCCACAACCTCAGGAAGCTCATGGAGGTGGAAGGAGGAGAAATTGTGAAGGTATTCACAGGGATTTGAGCCTCCTCAGTGCACAAACTCTCATGGGTCAGCCTGGTGTTGGACCCAAAAGGTGTCTGGGTGGGCTGGGAGGGCACTTCTGGGTGCTGAGCAATGGGAGAATCACCAAATCACAGAATGGTTTGGGTTGGAAGGGCCCTTAGAATCAGCTTTTTCCACGCCCTGCCATGGGCAGGGGCACCTTCCAGTATCCCAGGGTGCTCCAGCCTGGCCTTGGACTCTTCCAGGGATGGGGCAGCCACAGCTTCCCTGGGAGCCTGTGCTCCACACAGTGAAATTCCACATAGTGGAATTCACCAGAATTACAGAAGTTAAATATTACAGGAATCAGGGAGATAGCAGTGACTTTATTTCCCCCTTTATCCTCATGAAATAACAGAGACATCCAAAGACTAACTTAATTTTCAACTCTGTGAATGAGGAGGGACTTGCTGTGAATCTGGGAGCAGAGACAGCCCAGAGATCTCAAAATACTGTGGGGAATGGACCTGAAATGGGGGGAATTCCCACAGAAAACGGTCTGCTGAAGGATTTAGGAGGAGGTTTTGCCTGCAGAGAGGGGTTCCAAGAGTGAATCTGCTGGCATTTTGCAAGGTTTTGGTTTTGTGGAGCAGCTGAACATGAAGTTAGTGCTGTGTCACTGCAGCCAGGCTGAGTGGGGTGTCCTGCCTCGGGACAGGGGCCGGGCTGGCGTGGAGAGGTCAGCAGTTTCATCCTGTGGGGTGGAAAGGCAATAGAACAGCAAAGTGGGGCCATTCAGAGCTGATAAGAAAAGATCTATCTCGCTGTAGAGAGGATCATGACAATCACATGCATGAACACAGGACTGGGATCCCTTTTTGGATATTTTCTCATGGACGGGTTTTACAGTTCAGCCGGGCTGGAAGGGGAAGAATGATCCAACTCCTGCTCTTGTGCAGGATAACAAAAGCCTTTCCCCACCCTTTTACTGTTCCTTTTCCCCTCTAGTTTTTGCCAGACACCCTCGATGCACTTTTCAATATCATGATGGAAATGTCAGAAAATGAAACCTATGATTTCCTGGTGTTTGATGCTCTGGTGAGTGAATCTTCCGTGGGTTCAGAGTTTGTTTTCAGCTCCGTTTCCTGTCTGTTCCTGGTGATTCCTTTAGATGAGCAATTGGTATTTGGGTCTAGAAATAAATGATACTTAAACACTTCTTAAGGCTTTTTCAGGAGCCAGGACTGAAATACACATCAGGTTTTTTAGTAACCACACTGAAAAGAGTAATAAATTGCACACACAGAGTATTTAGTGACTGTTAGAACATTAATAACACTCTCTGTAGCATTAATGCTGCTGGTAAAACAAAGAAAAACTACAACCCAGCAAAATAAATGGAATTAGAGACTGTTCTATTCGAGTTAGACTGTGCAGCTCTGTGCATCTGTTTCCTTCTGGATTTTTGGCAGGTATTTATTATTTCTTTGATTGGAGACATCAAGTTCCAGCATTTCAACGCTGTGCTTGAGACTTACATTTACAAACACTTCAGTGCAACCCTGGCCTACGTGTGAGTACTGGTCCCAAACCTCGGGTGTCACCCAGCAGTGTCAGTGAGGGCTTTGGGGATGAGATCAGCTCTTGGTGATGTATTTGATTAGGTAATTTTTGATGACGTTAATGTGATGAAAGCAGCAGACAGCAGAGTTCCATCCCTTCTCTGTTTTCAGGAGAGAAAGAATCCTTCTTACTGCACTTTTTGCCCTGTAAAAAATTCTGTTGTGAGGATTTTTTCTGTCAAAACAGATAGAAAAGACACTTCCAGCATGGATCTTGGCTTTCCAGCCACTTGGTCAAGCACCCCTCAGCCAAAGGTCGTCACCTTTGTGGTAACAGAAGTGAAAAGTTAAAACTGAGGCCGATAGGGAGGGCAAAGCCAGAAACCAAACTGCATTTCCTCTCTAGAAATCTCCTCTTAAATTTTACTGATCTGCAGAAATTCCTGGCTGTCACCCTAAAGAAAACACAATTTGAAGTCCCCTTCTCCTGGAATGCCTCCTTCCCTGCCCTGGCACAGGATCACTGCTTCCATGGGATTTCCTTTTCTCCTCCTGCTCCTCGTGGGAATGCTCACACGGGGCAAAGGCCTCCGTCCCTTCCCATGGGAATGGGTTTTGCAGCTTCCTGGACAGCTCCTTTTAGGGAAAAAGCAAAGCAGAGCAAGAGGGTGGAATTTGTAGACTTTCAGCCCAAGATTTCAGGAGGAAACGGGCGGTGAGGAGGAGCCTGTGGGGTGTTCAGGCAGTTCCTCTCTGGGGTGGGGAAGCTGCACTTGCACAGGAACTGAGCTGTGCCTGTACTGGTTCCCGTTTTTGTCTGATTTCCAAAGGAAACTCACCAAAGTCCTGAACTGCTACGTGGGGAATGCTGAGGACTCCAGTAAGACAGAGCTGCTCTTTGCAGCCCTGAAAGCCCTGAAATACCTGTTCAGATTCATCGTGCAGTCACGGGTGTTGTACCTGAGGTGGGTCCAGCCCTTCCATCCCTGGGCCTCCTCTGGGAGACCCACTGGAGTTCCTTCCAGTAACTATCACTGAAGGGGATATTCTTCACCAAATCCTCTATCACTGACAGATTGAGAGGATCTTTCTGCCCATTGTCTGCAGCTGGAACAAATGAGTTGAGCAAAAATTAAAATATCAGATTAGAAGGTAGAAAAACCTTTTAGTCCCCCCTAGCATGCAACAAGCAGCACATGATAGAGCTGAAAAGGAACCCAGTATTTATTTTTATAAAGTAAAACATGGAATTTCCTCCTCATTTTCAGAAACTTCAAGAAACAAATACACAGATACTTAAATTGTTACGGGAGGTGGGGATGAGACATTCTCCAGTTGGGGTAAAGTCAATGACAGTGGTTTTATTGTAATTTCAAAACATCTTTCTAGAGATTCACAGTGAGGGTTTGAAACCCTTTATTCATGTCCATTCTGGGTTTTTTTTCCTGTTTTATACTTGGAACCCAAGCAGAATTTGCTGCAGTGGCAGCTTAAAAAGTGCAGTTTTTCCCCTATAACAGATTGCAGCAGGAAATGACGGCAAAATCCTCAATCCCATTTTTACCCCCACATCTTTGTAGAAGGAGATGGGATTAAGATGTTGTTCCACAGGATGAAATCCTATTTCAGCTGCTGGATTTCTGTGTGTAACTGGCCCTGTTCTTTGCAGTGTTTATGGGAAAAGTGAGGATGGGAATGAATTTAATGATGCAATTCGCCAGCTCTTCCTCTCCTTCAACGTCCTCATGGACCGGCCCCTGGAGGAGGCTGTCAAGATCAAGGTGAGCATAATTTCCAGGGAGAGGTAAATATCTTTAATTACACCAACTGGTGCAGTAGGGAAGGGGCTGGGCCAGAAAAAGAAGTGAGAGAATTGCCCATGAATCCCTTCTCCTCCACCTTTCCCACTCTGCAGTGCAGCTCTGGGGTGGCGGGAGGCTCTGTGGATGCATACATTTGATTTTAAACCAGCTCTCTGCAGTTGTCCCCGTATTTGCTCTTGACAAAAACTGGATTTCCCAAATGTGTTTCATGTCCTTGGTCTTTTTCTTCTTTCAGGGGGCAGCTTTAAAGTATTTGCCAAGCATCATAAATGATGTCAAGCTGGTATTTGACCCCGTCGAGCTCAGGTAACTATATTAAGTTTGTTTGTCCTCTAAACCCAGCTCCTCTGGTGGGAAGAATTTTGGAAACTTGGCTAAAAACAGCCACTGTGGTTATGATCTGATGGTGCAGATCCTGTGCATGAACTCGGGGAAATGCTTGCAGGGCTTAAAGGAGGTCAGTGAAGTTCAAAGGATTCTGTGCATCCCAGTTTCTCATTCTGGAAGTGTTCAGGGCCAGGTTGGATGGGGCTTGGAGCAACCTGGGATACTGGGAGGTGTCCCTGCCCATGGCAAGTGTGGAACTGGATGATTTTAGGGTCCCTTCCCGCCCAAATCATTCCAGAATTCTGTGATCCTTACAGGCACCATGAGATTTTACTGAAAACCAAAATCTGAGGGCAGTGAAGTGTTGAAATCTTGTGCAAGTTTCCACCAGTTCTTGGTGAATGCTCCTGAAAACTGTGGCAAAGGCAGAGCCTTGGTTGGGAAAACAAAATTGTATTTATTCAGGAAATTCTCAGCCCTGTGGATTCCTGGTTGTGGTGCTCAGAGCTTTGCCCAGAGCTGCCCAGCCCTGTCTCCTTGTTCTGACACAAATGATTTGCTGGGAAGCAGCAGACAGGCAGCAAATGTCCATGGAATTTAATTTAAGGGAATCTCGGGTTGGAGTGAGTCATCACTCCTGAGGAAAGGGGCATCTGGAAGGAGGATGTGCCTTTGCTGCTGTGGATGTTCCAAGTTTCAGCAGTGGGCTGCTGAGTCGGTTCAAGATGAGTCTTTTCAAACTCCTGCTTTCCCAGGGTGTGACAGCCAGTGTGATTATCCTGTGCTGGCACTGAGGGGCACAGAGCATTGCCTGTTTGTAGGGTTTGTGGTGTACCTGGTGTGTCCTGGAATAAAAGCTTCATTGCAAGAGGTTTAAGCCTGCAGTTCCTGAACACTGCTCCGTTCTGCTTCAAGTCCTGTGCTGAGTTTCTTGAAAATAAGTCAGGGCTCTGTAGGAATTTGCCTGTTGGATGGAACTCCCGAGAAGCTGTGGCTGCCCCATCCCTGGCAGTGTCCAAGTGGTTGGAGCAGCCTGGGACAGTGGGAGGTGTCCCTGTCCATGGCAGAGGGTGGAGCTGATGAGCTTTAGGTCCCTTCCAGCCCAGCCCGTTCCACGGCTCCGTGGCTGGCCCGGTGCAGGGCAGTGTCAGTGTGGGATGGAGGGTGATGCCGGGTGGGAATGCTGACCCTCTGCTCCTCTGCCCTGCACACAGTGTCCTCTTCAGCAAGTTCATCCAGAGCATCCCTGACAACCAGCTGGTCCGGCAGAAGCTGAACTGCCTGACCAAGATCGTGGAGAGTGACCTGTTCAAGCAGGCTGGTGAGTGGCACCTGGGAGGCTCTGGGTTCTGCTGGGGGCACACGCCCTTAAAAACGAGCTCCCCTGTCAGTCATCAGTGGCAATCCACCATTAAATCCATCTCTAGAAATATTCCTAGCCATGGAAGAACTGAAAGAGTTTGTTTTGCTGTTCAGTCTTTATACAATGCTCAATATGTGGGATCCTGATCCAGGGGGCTGATTTATAAGGAGGGGGAAGCTGAGTGTGCTGGATGGAATATACAGAATTTATAAATGAAAGGGCAGGGTTAGATGGGATATTGGGAAGGAGTTCCTCCCTGTGAGGATGGGGAGGGGCTGGGATGGAATTCCTAGAGAAGCTGTG
The DNA here is from genome assembly GCA_013397845.1 of Melanocharis versteri. Taxonomy (NCBI): domain Eukaryota; kingdom Metazoa; phylum Chordata; class Aves; order Passeriformes; family Melanocharitidae; genus Melanocharis; species Melanocharis versteri. Next base: position 112,162 of record VZTG01004402.1, read on the forward strand.
GCTTCCCCTGGATCCCTGGGAGTGCCCAAGGCCAGGCTGGAGCACCCTGGGACAGTGGAAGCTGTCCTGTGGCAGGGGTGGCAGGAGATGATCTTTTTGGTCCCTCCCAACCAAACCCATTCTGGCATTCCATGATTCAAATTACAGATAATTGATGACTCTCTCCCGTCGGTTTGTTGTAACTCCAGTGGCTTTAAGTTCTGGTGTCCCAGATGAAATTCCTGTGTGGTGCCCGTGCCCGGGGTGTGCTGAGGCTCTGCTCTGTCCCTGTGTCACTTTGCAGAGTGCAGAGATGCCCTCCTGCCCCTGCTCATCGATCAGCTGAGTGGGCAGCTGGATGACAACTCCAGCAAGCCCGACCACGAGGCCAGCTCGCAGCTCCTGAGCAGCGTCCTGGAGGTCCTGGACCGCAAAGACGTGGTGAGCATGAGCTCTCAGGGTGCCAGTCCAGCTCATTTCTTCTTTTGAGAAGTTACAGTAAAGAAACATCCTCTGTTTATGCTTTAATGAGTTAGAAAGTTGCGATGTTGACAGAAATTGTGATGTATTGCTGTGCAGTTCTTTGTAGTGGCTCTGTCTGAAAAGGAGCCAGGAAAGGTTGAATTAATTGTTATCACTACTAGAAACATTTACTTTCCCTTCTAGAGACCAAAATGTCATCCCAGCTGCTTTGGTGGCTTGTTCAGTAATTTGGAGCAAGTCAGAGAAGTATTATAAAAGTATTAGGAAAGTATTTTATGATATAAGAAGGAGAAGGTTGCTCCTTCTCTATTTATGAAATAATATGACAATGATCACTGTTCAGCCAGAAAAATACACTTCCCACTCTGGCCATGGGAATTGTTCTGAGTGGCTGTGAAGAGACTGTTTGAACTGTTCAGAGAAAACAAATCAAAGCCCCAGGATGAGCTGATGAAGCTGGGACAGATCTATTAGGGGAATTCTCCACCGAGTGAATCCCAGAGTGTTTGAATCGATTGCTCGTGTGCTTAAATCTCTTCTTCTGCTTCCCCTAGTGACAAGTAAGCACTGCCAGGGCAGTCCTCCCACACAGGGAGCTGCTCCTGAAGGCTGTGCCTGAGGAAAGGTCTCCAATGTCCCTTGTTGGCTGTCCCCAGGGTGCCACTTCTCTGCACATCCAGCTGATGATGGAGCGGCTGCTGCGCCGGATCAACCGCACGGTGATCGGGATGAGCCGCCAGTCCCCGCACATTGTGAGAGCCCTCCTCTGCTTCCCAGCACCTCTAACAGAGGGATTCATCCCCCTGGAGCCCTTCCCTGCCTCCTCTGCTTCCCAGCACCTCTAACAGAGGGATTCATCCCCCTGGAGCCCTTCCCTGCCTCCTCTGCTTCCCAGCACCTCTAACAGAGGGATTCATCCCCCTGGAGCCCTTCCCTGCCTCNNCCGAGGGATTCACCCCCCTGGAGCCCTTCCCTGCCCCCCCTCCATCCCCAGCACCTCAAACAGAGGGATTCATCCCCCTGGAGCCCTTCCCTGCCTCTCCTCCATCCCCAGCACCTCTAACAGAGGGATTCATCCCCCTGGAGCCCTTCCCTGCCTCCCCTCCATCCCCAGCACCCTTTAACAGTGGGATTCATTCCCCTGGGAGCTCTCAGGGGCAGCAGTGCCTGATGAACTCATCTCTCCCTTCCCTGCAGGGCTTCTGTGTCCCCCAGCCGTGGCTCCTGGTGGTTTTCTGACGATTAGGACTCAGTTTATCCCACTCCAGTTTGAGCTGAGTCACTGGAGGGTGATTTCATTTCCTTCGGGCCCTGTGCACAGAATTTGGTGTCAGTGCAGTGCCTAACACAGGATCCTTGCTGCATTTTGTCACCTGGGCTCTACAGGATGAAATGCTGATGGATGAGACCCCTCAGGGGCATTTCTGACCCCAGTGTGGCAGCTGAGGGGTGTAAGCAGCTGGGCTGTCTTCATTTGCCCTGGATTTCATGTACAGAAGGATGGGAAAGCCAGGAGCTGGGGATTTATCTGATTTTAGATAACTCTGGGGTCACTTAATGTGCCACCCATGAGAATTGCAGCTGGCCCTGCTAAATCTGAAAATCAGAGAATCAGCATGGGAAAGACCTTTAGGATCTGATGGAGTGGATCAATACATAAAAAATAAAATTCTGTGTTTGAAGGATGTGTTTCTCTTGTAATCCATGGATAAAGCAATACCCAGATTTCTTGTTTGAATTTTAGGAATTCCTGACTGGTTTAAAGGACCAAACAGTCTCAGATTGATGTGAGGACATAGATAAGGAGGAATCTGATCAGTGGTATTTGATTAGGTCACACTGATGTGCCACACTTAGAACTTAGAGTGCTTAACCCAGGAAAATAACCCAGTATTTTGTGGTTTTCCCATTGCAGGGTATTTTCGTGGCCTGCATGACAGCCATCCTGAGGCAGATGGATGATTTGCATTACAGCCATTACATCAACACTTTCAAAACCAAGCAGGACATCATTGTAAGTCAGCCTGGCTGGGGAATTACCTCAGCCCACCCAGCATCATCACACTCTGCTCTGCAGGGCCATTTCTGGGCTGAGTTTGGGGTGATCAAACCCTCAGCAGTGGCTCCTGGTGCCACAGTTTCTGGGAATTTACTCATGTCACCCTTGCTGGGCATCAGGGGGGTTGCTGACTCAGCAGAGCCCAAGAACAGCATTTGTGGCATTGAGGAAAAACATTTTTAATGGGTAAAAAATGTTTGATTTGAGTCAGGAACCAGAAGAGCGAATGAAGCTGGAAAAGAAAAGCATTTCCCCCTCTGTGGCTCTCACTTTGTCCCCCTGTTCTCTTTATCTAATTCTTTCTCCTCTGAAGTTTAATTAAATGCTTGAATCTTGCCTTAGTGGTAGCAATGCAGAAAGTTCCCAAAATGTTAAAAATTCACATCCCAAAAAACTTTGGGTGTGAAACCAGGTGAAACATTACATTTCTGAGGGGTTTTTCTGCTTAAAATCAGCAGATTTTCCCCCAGACTCCCCAAAATGGCCCAAACCAGTACTTTAGTAAGTCCCTGGTGCACAACACGAGAACTGTTGGAGCTTTTTTTGTCCTTTTATTCCTTATTTTGTAATTGGGAGGTGGCTGTTTATTGAAATACCAGCTGGAGAAGGGCCTGGAGTTGTGTTCTTCCTGTACCAAAACCCACCAGAAGGTTTGCAATTCAGTTTGGGGAGCCAAGGTGCAGTTTTTTTCTCTGTGCAGTTGGAATTGCAGAATTTCACAGAAAATCACTTGCAAAATCAGCAGTTGAGGCAGCGTGGAGCAACACAGCCATCTACAGGTCACTCACACTTCATGTGGGTTTAGGACTGGTTTTATCTTGCCCAAATGATTTGTTGGGAAGGAAGGAAGGAGGGAAGGAAGGAAGGAAGGAAGGAAGGAAGGAAAAAAAGCCAAAATCAGGCAGTTTCAGGAATTTTGGAAGTGTTCATCCAGTCAGAAGATTTCCAGGAGGGTTATGGAAAATAACAGTTTCTAATCTGATTTTTATACACCTTTAAATGTACAGGAGCAAACCCACCTTTGTAGTGGTGTGGTAGTTGTTAATACCAACAGAAAATTTTGTTTTACTGCAGTAAGTGCTTTTATTTTTGTTGTTCATTATTGGCTTTGTTAGTGCTGGTGTTTCCAGCCCTGGCTTGGCATCATTCCCTGGTTGGTTTAGCACTTTCAGGAGTTAATCCATATCTTCAAGGTGCCCGTGTCAGGTCCAACCCTCTCCATCAGCCTCTGATTTAATAATGCCAAAAGGATTTTTCCTGAGGCAGCACCGAGTGCTCCATTTCTCCATCAATATCTTGCCAATGCTTCAGCCCAAACTGTTCAGCTCGGCAGGTTTTTTTGCTGGTGATCACTTCAAGGGGATGGTTCCTCCTGTGACCTTCTTTGTGTCCCTCTTGTTTTTGAATATTAATGTGCTGCTGCAGAGAATAGAATTGATTTTAGAGCTCAGAAGTGGCTTTTGTATCTGCAGAGATCACGAGGAGGAGATCAATATTCCTGATATTCCCTTCTTTTGCTCCTCTCTGTTCTTTTTCGTTTTTTTTCCCCATTCTGCAATTCAATCTTGCTTTTTCCGAGTTTGAGGTCTTGTTTGGAGGAAGTTTGTGCAAAAGTATCTTTTCTACAATAATGTACAATAATTCTAAATCACATCTCTGATGTTATATTCACTGCCTCTCCTTTACTGTCCTTAAATTGGACCAGGAAAGATTTAACTAATTAGTGAGTGAAAATGCATTGTAATTTCAGGCTTTTTGGGTCATTCGGTTGCACTGTCACCACTCAGAGGTTTGGGAACAAGCCCTGCAATATTGGTTTTGTTCTCTAATCCAGCTCGTGCACAGGGCTCTCTCCAGCACAGCTTAATGCAAAACAGCACAGACAGATTTAATTAACCACATCAACATTCTGTGCAATTATTTCTCCTTGTGCAAGTGGATGGATGAGACGTCAGGAATAATTTGGTTATTGGGCCATAGCCACACAATGAGAGACCCCTCTTAGGAGAGGCAGGGCATTGATTGCCAATCAGCATGGTTGTTAATCAGTGCAAACATTTGCATTTCCTGAGGTCACAGCATCATCTCCCTGTAATTCCATGGAAAAAAACCACCCCGTGCAGCCTGATGGGCTTCATTTCTCCAACAGGACTTCCTGATGGAAACGTTCATCATGTTCAAGGATCTGATCGGGAAGAACGTGTATGCAGCTGACTGGATGGTCATGAACATGATGCAGAGCAGGTACAGGGTTAGGGCTGGGTGAAGTCTGGTTTTGGAGCCTCCCTGGGCCTGACAGGAGGGTGACTCACACGAGGAGGTTTATTTTCTTCAGCCACTTCAGGTTGGTTTAAACCAGATTTCAGCCAGTTTTTAGCTCCTGTGCATTTCCACTGGTGGAACTGGAAATCTCTCTCCTGCCTGGAGGAATGTAATTGAACCGTGGGGTCTTTTGTACAGCTTGAGCCAGAGAAGCCTTTTTGGTCTCAGTTCTGGGGGAATCACTTGGAAAACCTAAAGCCAGAACTGGACAATGCTTAACCACTCTTCCAGAGAGGAAATTTTCCCTGATATCCAGCCTGAGCCTCCCCGATGCAACTTGAGGCCGTTAAACAAGGGATAACTTTGCCTGAAGGTTCCCTGGTTTAGAGGAATTCCTGCCTTTTTTGGGACATCTGTTGCTGTCTCCTGACCTTACACATAGGAGCCATAAGCCCAGAGCTGCAATGTTGTTTATTTTGTTTAAAGAATCACCTTTATTTGGTGTTTTTATCTCTTTAGGGTTTTCCTCCGGGCAGTGAACCAATTCACCTCCGTCCTCAACTGCTTCTTCCTGGATCAAAATAGTTTTGAACTCCAGGTAATTGTCCTGTTTTTTCTGGATTTTCTTATGGATCCCACACCTGATAGAACAACGAAATCCCATTGTTAGCAGGCTGTAGCTCACTGTAGTTCCCCTCCTCATGGAGGGAGCTGTGCATTTAGGGCTGGGCAGCTTTTTCTGTGTCTTTTGTGTCTTTCTTTGTGTCTTTTGTTGCTTTTCCTTTGTCTCCTCCCATTTTAATCTCCTTTCTCTCCCCCAGCTCTGGAATAACTATTTCCACTTGGCAGTGGCCTTCCTCACTCACGAGTCCCTCCAGCTGGAGACCTTCTCCCAGGCCAAACGCAACAAAATCCTCAAGAAGTGAGTTCACATTTCAGACCTGCCAGGCCCTGTTTTGCTGTCAGGAAGCTCGGTTTGGGCTGTTCCAGACACCCCCACGCAGCCCCAGGGTGGAGGAGGTGCCATGGAAATGCTGATTAAGGCAGGGTCGTAAAGGGGTGACCAGGACAAGATGTCAGGGCTGTAAATTATAGCTGGTTTAAGTTTGGTCAGGCAGATCTTGAACTGTTTTAGCACCTTGCCAGGATTCTGTCCAGTGCAAGGTCTGTAATAGAAAGGTTGCCATGATCCCCAAAATTCCCTTATGCAATTCCTCAGCCTTTATGGAAGGTAGCTAAGAGGAATCCTGAAAACCTCCAACTTTTTAGTCCTCCATCTTTGTTTTTTCCTAAAAGCAAGAGCACCTCGGACCACAGCCCCAAACCAGCAATTTTTGGTCACTGAGCAGTTTTTACCTCTTTATTTCCTTGGAATCAGGTGCCTGGATATCTCTGAGCATCTCTTCACAGACTTTTGTTAGGGTTTGTCCCCTTTTGTCTGCAGAAGAGGCTTGAAGAAGCCTGACAGTGACATCTTTTCACATGGCCTTGATGCCAGCAGTTTAAGCTTTATGGAAAAACACCCAAATCCAACCCAAGTGGGGTGGAATTGCAGGAAGCAGCAGGGCTGCAGCTTTCAGGAAATCTGCATTCCCAGGAAATTCTGCTCTCAGCAATCTGCAGTCCCCTGTCAGAGTGAGCCATGGCCATTTGTGGCTTTGCCATTCACTTCAACAACATTCCAAGGATCGTTGCAGTGCTTGGGCCTTTCTCATCTCTTCCTTTTAATACTTCTTCTAGGTATGGGGACATGAGGAAAGAAATTGGCTTCAAAATCAGGGATATGTGGTATAACCTGGGTGAGTTCCAGCTAAAGAATAATCTTTGTTCCAGCTCTCAAGCTGGCTTTCAAATCCTTTCTTTCTTTATAAAAGCTGCACGTGTTTAATGTGGGGAAATGCACTCAAAGTTCAGCTGTTTCAGCACACAAAAACCTCTTTTTCTGTGAATAACTTGGAAAAGCTGATTTTTTCTTCATATCAGCTGCTGAGATAATTTCTTAGATCCCTTCTAAAGGATGTTCTGCCATGTAAAAGATGAGTGGGATTTTTCAGAGAGCCTTTTTTGTGATTTACAGTTCAGCTCAATTATTTCCTTGGGCTATTCCTGAATTTTGGAGCTGTAACCTGTTAATTCTGCCTTAAGTAGTATCCCTGTAAATCCACAGTAGAATACATAAAATCCTCATTCTGAGCAGAGTGTTTGTTGTGTGAATAATGTGCTTAACCATTGGAAATCCAAATCCTGTCACTGGATGTATTTGAGTTTAAATTTCTTGCAGGTCCCCACAAAATAAAATTCATCCCAGCAATGGTGGGGCCAATCCTGGAGGTGACCCTGGTCCAAGAGCCTGAGCTGAGGAAAGCAACAATTCCCATCTTTTTTGACATGATGCAGTGTGAGCTCAACTTCAGTGGGAACAGGAACTTCCACATGGTAAGGAATGCCATATATAACATATATGTACAATAATACAATGTATATAGGTATTAAATACAATATAACATGAAATATATACATACAATATATAAAGAGACACAATATTTTAATGTAGAATATGATAGATCAAGCGTTATATATAATGTAATCTTATATTCATTATATATGCATATGAAATTATATATATAAGTATATATATAAATACACTGTGATACATGTATTTACAATATATACACAACACTAGTATCTTCACTACAAATGTTCCACACTGTCCATTGGACAAAAGAGAATATTTAACCAAAACAAAAAAATCCCCACCCAAAATTGTGCCAAACCCCTCGGGAAGTCACTGTGGTTTGTAGGGGTCAAGACTTTTCAGTTCTGTGCCTGACTGAGCCTTTCCATGGCTTTGATAATCCCTGAATTCCCCTTTTTTCACCCTTCCCTGCATTTGCAGAGGTGTCAATGCCCACCTTTAAACTGGGAAGCAGTTTGGAGACCCTCAGAGGGTCTAAAATGTAATTTTAGCTATTTGTTTACCTTTATAATAACAACATAAATCCCCCCAAGACAGACTTTGAGCTGCGAGTTACTCCACAGAAAACTGCTGGGCAGTCAGATATTAGGATATGTGGTTCCTTAATTACACCGGAGTGTGACTTTGTGGGGTGGGAGAGGGAGGACTTGCGTTTCCTTGCTCCAGTCTTGTCATTTGGGATTTTTACTCTTTTTACTCTGCCCCAGCACTGAGAACATCCTGACCTGGGCCTGTTAGCCCAGCGTGTGCTGGTGGGGAGGGGCAGGAGCACCCAGGGAGTTTCTGGTGCCAGCCCCCACTCCTGAGAGCTGCTGTTTGACTGGGGTTTTGCCTTTGCAGTTTGAAAACGAGCTGATCACCAAGCTGGACCAGCAGGTGGAGGGGGGCCGAGGGGATGAGCAGTACAAGATTTTGCTGGAGAAACTGTAAGTTTTACAAAGCACCTGGAGGCTCTTTTTATATCCTTTTTTTACACTCTATTGGGCTGCTTTTCTAATGCAAAGAAGCTGTAATTCATTAATTACCCCAGTGAGCAGGGAGCTGGTGCAGCTGCAGTGATCTTAGTGCTGTGCAGGTGTTCTGGGGCTGATTGCCCAAAAATGAGGGGTTTATTCTGCACTTTTAACTGCCCTAAACTGGAGATGGAATTCAGAGTCAGCTGCCAGACTGGGGAGGGGGCTGCAAGTGGAAAAGCAGGCTCAAAGTTAAAGCAAAATTGGAGCTTTTAGCACCAAAAACTCAATTTTTTTGATTAACAAGTGCTGTCGTGCCCTGCCTGAGTTGAGTGTCTCAGGTGTGTGTCCAGCACTGGGTGTCCATCCAGGGAAGCACTGGAGTTTTTGGGTAATTCACACTGAAATCCCATCTACCACCACTCAGAGCCACAGCTGAGTTCCCCTGGGTGTCCCTGCAGGCTCCTGGAGCACTGCAGGAAGCACAAGTACCTGGCTGCCTCGGGAGAGGTGTTTGCCCTGCTGGTCAGCAGCCTCCTGGAGAACCTGCTGGACTACAGGACCATCATGCACGACGAGAGCAAGGAGAACCGCATGAGCTGCACTGTCAACCTGCTGGTACGGGGCTGGGGACACGTCCTCGGGGCTGGGGACACGTCCTCGGGGCTGGGGACACGTCCTGGGGGCTGGGAACACGTCCTGGGGGCTGGGGACACCTCCTCTGGGCTGGGGACATGTCCTGGGGGCTGGGGACACCTCCCCTGGGCTGGGGACACCTCCCCTGGGCTGGGGACACATCCTCTGGGTTGGGGACACGTCCTCTGGGCTGGGGACAGCTCCCCTGGGCTTTTCTAGACCTCCTTGGAATTGTTTTTGATCCGGGGGAGGATTTTAATGAATTCTTCACACCATTTTTGGTTAATGATGTGCCCAGATCAGGCTCTGGAGCTATAAGCACAGAAAGATGGACAGTCCAAAATCAAGTTGTTGGCTGATCCTCCTGATCTGGAGCCCTGGAAGGATGCCTGGCTCATGGGTGGGGTCCCTGTTCCCCTGCAAAGAGCCTGTATAACTTTAGACAAATCATTTCTCTGATTTGTCCCATTTTTGGAGGTGCTGGTGGCCCCCCCTGGTATAAAGGGATGGTCTCAGAGGTGGATCCACCTGAGCAGCAAAAATGACAGCAAATATCCCTGAAATGCCTAAAACTGCTGCTCAGGTTAATTGTCTAGAGAGGATTCTGCAGATCTGTGGTGCTCTGCATTGCCAATGTTTGACTTTCTCTGTTGTTGGCAGAATTTTTACAAGGAGAAGAAGCGAGAGGACATTTACATCAGGTAGGCTGTGTCCCTCCATGAGCCTGGAAAAAGCCTTTATTCCCTTGGTGCTCCCTTGGATGCAGGAGTCCTTCACATCAAGGAATTGCTTTTGATTTGCTCAGGTATCTGTACAAACTCAGGGACCTGCACATAGACTGTGAGAACTTCACAGAGGCTGCCTACACCCTGCTGCTGCATGCTGAACTGCTCCAGGTATCCCAGGGGTTGGGATTTAAACGAAGCACAAACAGCTCAGAATAACCAAATCACTATTTTTTCTATTTTTCATGTGACTTTGAATCATGTAGGTACCAGTGGTCATTAAGGGGCTTCACAGTCTTGCAGATTCCACAGCAAAATAACTATAACTATGATATATATTTATAATAAAATAATAATATATAAAGGATATAATTATATATATAAAAAGATGTAATGATATATAAATAATTATATACATATAATATATAATCACTGTATATTATAAAATATATAAAATAAGTGATACAATTAAATAATAATGATAAAAGCAAAATAATTATTAGCATAAATTTGTTACATCCTCCTGGTGCTGCAGTGAGCAGGGAGGAAATGTCTCAGGTTTACATCCCTGCAGAACTTCCTTTGCATTGATAGGGATTTGTTCTGAATCACCCTCTGTAAGGATTTCTCTGGAAACGTTCCAGTTCTTTCACCTTTGCCTTCCCCCCTGTTCCAGTGGTCGGAGAAGCCCTGTGTCTCCTACCTGCTGCAGAGGGACACCTTCTACGTGTACTCCCAGCAGGAGCTCAAGGAGAAACTCTACCAGGAGATCATCTCCTTCTTCGACAGGGGCAAGGTGAGTGTCCTACCCTGTTCCTACAGCAGATCCTGCCTTGGGAAATCCGCTTTGCTCTGTGTTGGTGTTTCCTTACAGGTGAATTCGTGGCTCAGTGGTTGTGGCTGCCTGGGTTGGTTGAAAGGGCAGAAGCAGCCGTGGTTCCACTCCAGGCTGGGTTTTGCAGGGATCCCAGCGCTGCCATGGGCACGGCGTGTGTTTGTCTGGGGATATTTGAATCCCAGTTCTGTGTTGGCCAAAGAGTGTCTGGAAAGTGGAGCTGTTCAAGGTTCTGGGTAGATGGAAGCAGTGCAGGTGTTCTCCTTCCTTCCTCTGGGAGTGGCTCCTGTCAGGTTTTTGGGGTTGCAGGGAGAGAGGCTTCGCTGGCTGACACTGCCCCTGGGAGCTGCACCTTGGAGAGATGGTTCTGCCAGGGCTGAACAGCTTTGAGCTGAAATCAGGGAAATTTAGATGGGATCTTGGGAAGGAATTCCTCCCTGTGAGGGGCTGGGCTGGAATTCCTGGAGAAGCTGGGGCTGCCCCTGGATCCCTGGAAGCGTCCAAGGCCAGGCTGGATGGGGGTTGGGGCACCCTGGAACAGTGGGAGGTGTCTCTGCCCATGGCAGGGGTGGCACTGGGCTTTAAGGTCCCTTTCCACCCAAATTCCATGGTTCCATGATGAGACAAACCCAAGAACCCCTGTCCAAGTGCAGCTGTAGGCGCCTGGGCTTCTCCCTCTGCTCTTCAGACCCATCCTTCCTCCTCCCGGTGCTTCGGTTTGCCCTGTCAGGATCACAGGGGAGACCTGGCTTTGTAAATCCCTTTCAGATCTCCAAATCACAAGATCTGTATGACTGTAATAATCCTGCAAAAAACACATGGCAGAGTCTGAGGGAAACCTGGCAGAGCATGAAAGTAGTGCCTGAATTAAAATCAGCTGCGTTTTTGTTTACCTATCAGTGCTAATGAAGGCTTTTAACTGAGTCTTTCATGTTGCTTGTGCTCTTCTTCCCCCTCCTGCCTCTCCTCGCCCTCCATGGAGATGTGGGAAAAAGCCATTCAGCTGAGCAAGGAGCTGGCTGACATGTATGAAAACAAGGTCTTTGACTACGAGGGACTTGGTAATCTCCTGGTAAGACCTTTTTCCTCCATTTCCAGCAGGCTGCTGACTGCTTAAATTAATATTGTTGAGCAGGATAAACCTAAAATAAATTTATGTTAAAGACAAACAAACCAACTTAACCCCATGGCTTTGTAAAGCTTAGTAGTAGAATAAATATTTTCATAGTTTCTTTTGACCTTCTAATTAGCATGACAATACCATGTGCAGATATTTAGAATTCCTGATTTTAACCAAATGAAGTAACAACCAAGGTGTATTTTCAGGCTCCATAAATCTCATCACCTCGTTATTTCTGTGGTAAAACTGCTGGGCATGAGCACAGAGCTATAGAATCCTCTTGGCTCTGAATTCTGCTTTCTATTGGTTAAGGATGGAATCAGATGGTCTTTATGTTCTTTCATAGCAGAATCATCTGCCCAGTTTTATTTCTGCCAGTTCTCTGACATTTGTCACCATTTGTGTCTGCTCACTTTCAGAATATATTTAGATTTCATTTGTTTTCCCACAGTGAAGGATTTCAAGTATCCTTCTGGAATCCTAAAAGCCGTGGCATTGTTCTCATGTCTGCAGACCAGGAAATGAAGTTGGTTCTGGCCCAGACAAAGCAAATATTTAATCAAGTAAATGGATGAGGATGAGAGACTGCATCAAAAAGCAATAGTGAAGTGTGTTCTCGGGCAGAGCTCAGAGATCAGGAATTGTCCCTGGGAGTGTGAGCTGGCAGTGTCCTGGAGTATTCCAGAGGGAAAGTGTGATGTTGTTTTCTTTTCCAGAAAAAAAGAGCTACTTTTTATGAGAATATCATGAAGGCCATGAGACCTCAGCCTGAGTACTTTGCTGTTGGATACTATGGACAGGGTTTTCCCTCTTTCCTGCGGGTAAGGATCCTTTCACACCCAGCTTCTGGAGTGCTGGAGACCCTAAAAGTCACAACTTTTGCAGAGCTTCCAAGAAAATTCGGTGCCAAACTCCTCCTCCTTTCAGTGGCACTGACAGATCTAAATCCCAGGAGTGATTCACAGCATTTCAGTGTCTGAAAAGAGACAAGTCAGAGATGAAATTTTGTGTGTTACCAGCTTGAGTGGAGTCAGGGTGTTACAATAGGTTTTTTAGATGATTGATAAGTTCTATGGATTTAAGCAGAATTTACTTTTTGTATTTGTGCTCCCTCTGAAATATGGTTGTTGCTGTTAGAAAATGTTCAGCCTGTGAAGAATTTATCCCATCGCTTTCCAACCTCAATCAACCAAATTTCTGGGACAGGGGTCATTTCAGTGGACAGGGAGAGTTTGTCCCACTCAGAAGAATTAAAGTGCAAAGGTGCTTCTTATTTAAGACAGCTGCTGAGCACTGCTGGACATGTGTGGAGGACAGGAATGACTCAGATCCAGGGTCAGCAAGGCTGAAAATATTCCTGTTATTTTAAATTCAGGACCATTTTACGTTCTGAGGCTGGAACTGTTTGAAGTTCTGGCCTCCAGTGGAAGCCAGGCTTAATGAAAGAGAAGAATGTTAAGTTAGCGCTGTGTGAGGGGATGGCATGGAAGGCTTTCAACTCCAGGTCATGTTTTGGAATCCATCCCTTCCGGAAACCACTGCCAGGTGGAAAAATAATTGGCCATGGTCTGGTGTTGGGTGTGTAGAGCAAAACTGCCAGGGCTGGACATTGTGGGTGGTTGTGGTCAGGAATGGGACTGAGGTAAAATTCCCACCTGTGCCCAGGGAAATCCCTCAGGGAACTCACACCAGGGGCTGGCAGGGAGCAGGCAGGTCCCCGTATTTAAGAATTTCTTGGCACATTTATTCTATTACTACAAATCAGCTCCTGGCTGAGATTTCCTGTGTTGAACCCGTGAATTCTTGCAGTGCTGGGAGGCGTGAGCAGCTGAGTGACACTGGGATGTGTTTGTGTGGACATCAGCACCTGTTTGAGGATGTGCCTGCTCATTGCAGGTGGCCTTTAAAAGCTCCTTTCCAACTCTCTTTGAGGATTCTTGGTGGAGCAATGCATTTTTTAGACAAATCTGAGGTTCCCCTTGACCAGCCTGGCTCCTGGGAGTTGCTGTGCCCTCATTCCAGCCTGTGTTCCTTCCCTCACCTCTTCTGTCTGTCCAGCTGGGAGCAGCTCTTCCCATAAACCAGCCCTGGGGGTATTTGGAAAGCTCTGTCCAACTGCTTTGCTGAATTTTAATTCCCTTTTTCTTCTCCTGCCCACAGAATAAGATTTTCATCTACCGTGGCAAAGAGTACGAGCGGAGGGAGGATTTTAACCTGAAGCTGCTGACCCAGTTCCCCAGCGCTGAGAAGATGACCAGCACGGCCCCTCCAGCAGAGGAGATCAAGGCTTCCCCCAAACAGTGTATCTTTTGGGTTTAGGGCACTTTGGCACATCCCAGAGCTGCCTCCTCCCCACAACAATGCAGCTGGTGAACAGCAGCAATGATAAACGAGGGGATTATTGCTCCAGGGGGATGTGGGGGCAGGCACTGGGCATGAAAATGGGGCTATGCAGAGTTGTAAGGGTGGATTTAAAGGCAGTGTGAGGCTGTCAGAGTTAAACAAGTTGCTGTCAGGGTGAGGAACAGATTGCAGGGAGGATTTCCTGTGTTCTCACACAAGTGGTGCTGACTGCTCTGGCCAGGGTGGGACCCAGATGGGTATTTCTGGGTGGAAGATGTGAAATACAGGCTGTGAAAGTGGGATGAAAAGTGAAGGGTACTCCCTTCTTTCTTGCAGTCCATTAGCATTTATGAAGTGCTGGGGTTTGTGTGTTTTTTCCCCTAAAAGTTCTTTTGTAAGAAATGTGAAGTGATTATGTCACTGAAAGTTGTTGGGTCCACAGCCCTTACTATTTTTTGATTCTTATTTTTCCCCCGTGCTGGTGGGACTCCAAGCTGTGTCCCAAGCTCCCCACCAGGCTTAAGATCCTCTTAATTGTGAGTGTGACCCAGTGGAGATGCTCCAGATCCCTGCAGTGACTTCAGTGCACGCCAGGAAAACCAAGTTCCTGGGCTCCCAGCCTGTGTTCAGCAGGCCAGGCTGGAGAATCTGAAGGTCCATTTTGGCCCTCAAGCCCTGTGCACAAAGGCCAAACCCAAGCAGTGATAGCAGATGCTTCCCTTGCAATCCTCCTGCCAAGCACTGAATCCACATAGGAAATTAAAATCCATTCAAGCCCAAACTTGGTATCAAAAATGCCTCTTCTGTTGCTGCTTTGTTTCAGCTGCTTCCTTTGCATCTGTTTGTGTTTGTTCTGATGTTTCTGGCTCGGGATGAACCCGGGCTGCAGAATTTGGATGCAGATCTGAACCGTCCCGAAGGTTTGGGGGTGTTGGGTTCCGGGGCTCTGGCACAGCCCCGGGCTGAAGGCAGCAGCTGCAGGGCTTGGATTTGGGACAGGTTCTGCTTGGACTCCCACAAACACCTCCTGAGGAGATGGGGAGTGCCCAGATCTCTGTTGTGTTAGGCAGACCTTGCTGCTTCTGGGGTTGGTTTTACTTTCAGGCTCCTTTTAACCTCCTTTGTCTCAGGCTCTTTTTTTTTTCTTTAGGCCGGTTTTTTGCTCTTTTATGACAAAATACCTCGTTCTTTTGGTAATGGTGTGCTGGGGCTGCCAGGTGGGCTGTGCTGAGCCTCGGGGGTTCCCTGCACCCCAAACCAGCCCAGTCCCCACCAGCTGAGCACTGGGAGCTGTGCAGGGGCTCAGCAGGGCACCAAGCCCCAGCTAACAAGCTCTCCCGAGACACAGAATTCATCAGCTGGGGCTCAGAGCCTGATCTAACGTGGCTCTGTGGTTTTGGGCTCAGCTTTGGCTGGTGGCCAGCTGGCTCCTCACTGCAGGCAGGGTGACTTTGCTCTGCCTCTCAAAATGCTCTTCAGAGCTGCCTCAGTGAATTCAAGGATGTGCGGGGGCTGCCTTAACCCCCCACTAAAACATTGCCACTTCAGAAGGCAGGGGAATCACAGAAATCACCTACTAATGGGGTCAGATTGGTTAAGCTTTGCTTTTCCAGCCAGATTTTTGCTTCTGTGAAGCCTCAGCACAGTCCTTGAAGCAGAATTTTGGAGGAACATGATAAGCTGTTGTGCTTGTGTTGTAATTGTTGATACAATTACTAAGATTTTTTAAATGTCTGTCATTTTTCACAGGTGCAAAAGCTGAGGGTGAAGCAGCTATTCCTTGATTAAAAGCAATTCCTTTATTCAGCTGGCTTCATGAATCTAAAAAGTAGGAGGGGAGGAGGGGCAGCCTCTGATAAATAACTGTGAGGTGAGAGAGAAGAGCCAGATGCCTCCCCAGAACCTCCTGCTGAACCTTGTTTCCCTTTTTCTTGCCTCCCAAAGTAGAAATCAGTGGTGCCCAGGATTCCCAGCATTTTCACCAGGGAATTTCAGCTCTTGGCAGTGTCCAAGGCCAGGCTGGAGCAACCTGGGATAGTGGAAGGTGTCCCTGTCCATGGCAGGGGGTGGCAGTGGATGAATTTCAAGGTCCTTTCCAACCCAAACCATTCTGGGATTATTGTTTGTAAAGTTCTTTCCTTTTTGGGTTTTTAATTCACATAGAGCCTACAAACTGCAAGATGCAACATAATGCCTGTGATTGGTGATGAATTAGTCAGGTTTGAATAAAAACACTAGCGAGAGCACAGGGAATTGTGGAAAAGACTGGCAATGGAAACAGGAAGGGTTTTTCTCTCCCTGTCCTGTTTTCCCAGAAGGATTCCTAGTTTTTCGTCCTTAACCAGAACTGCTCAGATGTGCAGTGCTTCACTGTGAAGCCTGTGATGAACCTGCCACCTAATTACAAAGATAAACCTGTTCCTGAACAGATCTTAAAGTAATTTATTTTTCTTTTCCCTCAACATTTTGTTTGTGTTTTTCCCCACTGACTTGGGCACAAGGTGTAGTGCCTTCGTGTCTCGTGTAAATTCCTCCCCACAAACTGTGAGGAAACAGTTGAACATTTGAATGAGGAGGATGGGAGGTGAGGAAAATCACCTTTTACTCTGCTTCTTCCCAGCTACTACAGAGCCAATGAGGTGCAGCAATTCACCCACTCCAGACCTGTGAGGAAAGGAGAGAAAGATCCAGACAACGAGTTTGCTGTGAGTCCTTTGCCTTTTGTTTGTTTTGTTGGTGGCATTTTGACCAAACTGTCACCTTTTCCCTCTCCCTGTGGCCGTGGAGGTTGGGAATGAGAATGTAGGAGACACAAAGGGCATTGCAGTCTCCACCTTGAGTTGGGGATGTTTTTGAGGGGCTCCATAGCTGGAGTTTTAACGTTTCAAATCCATCAGAATCCATCAGTGTGGTGCTGTGTGAGCCCAGCTTCCTCCAGAGCCCAGCGCGGGGCTCCGTCTCAGTCAGGGAAGGTGGAAACGGCTGTGGAATTCCTGCCAGCTTGTTTTGGAAGCCTCATTCCATGCAGGACAGAGTTGAATTGCAAGACTGATATTTTCCCTACATCTCAGATACCTTTTTTTCCTTCTCTGAGCAGAACATGTGGATAGAAAGGACAACCTACACGACAGCTTATTCATTTCCAGGCATCCTCAAGTGGTTTGAGGTCAAACAGGTCACAACGGTGAGTTCTCCACAGGGGCTGGATCTCCTCCTCTCCAATCCCTCATGGAATAGAGCCTTGGAACACTTGGGAATGCCAGTCCTTCCACTGTTGGATGTGGCACAGATAAAAGCAAATTATTTAATTTCTTACTCAGTGGAGAGGAATAAATCACAGAACCATGGAATCCCAGAATGGTTTGGGCTGAGAGGACCTTAAAGCTCACCCAGTCCCACCCCTGCCATGGGCAGGGACACTTCCCACTATCCCAGGTTGCTCCAGCCTGGCCTTGGGCACTGCCAGGGATTGGGCAGCCACAGCTTCTCTGGGAATTCCATCCCAGCCCCTCCCCACGCTCACAGGGAGGAATTTCTCCCTAAGAATTGACTGAAGGTTTGAAAGGTTTATTCTGTGACTCTAGTGAAAGCTCATTGTGTTTCTTCTCTTCCCTCAGGAGGAGATCAGCCCCCTGGAGAATGCCATAGAAACCATGGAGCTCACCAATGAGAAGATCACCAACATTGTCCAGCAGCACGTGTGGGACCGGAGCCTGCCCGTGCACCCGCTGTCCATGCTGCTCAGCGGCATCGTGGACCCCGCCGTCATGGGGGGCTACACCAACTATGAGAAGGTCTTTGGCACATCCGTGGAGCCCCTCCGCAGGGCTGGGGGGCTGGGGGTGCTCACCTGGAGAAGAGAAGTTCCAGGGAGAGCTCAGAGCCCCTTCCAGTGCCCACAGGGGCTCCAGGAACGCTGGAGAGGGACTGGGACAAGGGATGGAGGGACAGGACACGGGGAATGGCTTCCCACTGCCAGAGGGCAGGGATGGGTGGGATTTTGGGAAGGAATCCTTCCCTGTGAGGGTGGGGAGGGGCTGGGCTGGAATTCCCAGAGCAGCTGGGGCTGCCCTGGATCCCTGGAGGTGTCCAAGGCCAGGCTGGGTGGGGTTTGGAGCAGCCTGGTCCCTGAAGTCCCTTCCAGCCCGGAGCGTTGCAGGTCTGTGTGACCCGTGGCTCAGTTCTGTGACCTCTGCACTGGGGAAGGCCCAGCTGGAGCTGAGGGGTTCAGTTCAGGTTCCAGCTGTTCCAGACACAGCCCTGTCTGGGTCTGAGTGTGCAGAGCTCAAACAGGAGGAGAAAAGAACAGAGAGTAGGGGTTTGCACTGACTGCAAGGCAGAAGTGCTCAGATTCAGTGCTCTGCAGGGCCAGGGGAGGATCCAGCTCCTCTGGGCCTCCTTTGCAGTGGGATCAGAACCTGCTCCTGCCTCGTGAGGCACAGAGGTGCTGGGGCAGCCCAGTAACAAAGAAAAGCCAACACCTGGCATTTCTGCCATGTATTAATAGAGAATGGTAAGGCAGAAGAGGCTTTTGCTTGTCAGCAGATTCTCTGTCTTTGGAGTCTTGCTACAGAGCAAATAATTGAGGAAAAAAGCAGCATTTCCTATGCAGGTTTACTCAGCTGACTTCACTTGAACAGTGTGGGTTGTTCTTTTTTGTGATGTTTAACTTAAGCTGTTGATTCCCTCTTCCTAATGATGAAATTCCCAGCACAAAATGCACTGCTTGTTTCCACAAAGTGGGTGGAATGTGCTAAAACACATTTAATTTTCCTCGGCTGTGTCCCCATCCCATGAAAGGAGGTGCACAAGTTAACTGGGAGAGGGGCTGATTGATCTGGGGTCTAACTGCTGATTCCAGAGGAGTTTGGATGCTTTGCCAGGGCTGAATTTGGCCCTGAATCCTCCCATTTTATGAATTAAGGTTGACATCAAGTTTAGAATTACAAAAGTGGGAAAGCAGTTAAAACTAGAAAACACCAAGTCTCTGCAGCCACATCTGGAAATACTCATTTCTGGTTCATATTTTCCTATTTCAGCTGCAGATCAGTGCAGAACATTTGGCTTTTGTGGGCGGCTAAAATCTGAGTTTTGATTGTTTCATTGCAGCCAAAAGCCAAAGTTGGGGTTTTTAACATCTTTCCTCTTGCAATAATTAAGCACTTTCAAGGAAAATCCTCTGGGGCCAACCCAGCATCCCTTTCCCAGGCTCACCTCCATCCTGTTCAGGATCAAACCCCCAGCCCTATAAACTTGTGCTGCAGTCCAGTTTTACAGAAGTAAAAAAAATATATTCAGAGGCTGAAATAGTTCAGAGATTCAAATGAAAAACTTATTATGGGGTTTATCTAGGAAAAAAAAAGAAATTATTCTGACCAGGAATTGGGATCCATTTCAATGGGATACATCATGGGAATTGGCACAAATTTAAGTTTTCAATCCAGGAAAGTGGATTTGTGTTTGTTCAACTTCAAACCAAGACCAGATTGTGCTGATTAAAGGTAAATCCAGGAGAAGTGGAGACTAAAGGTGCTTTGTTGGAGGAAGCTGGGAGCCCAAATCCCAGCATAGTCTTTATTTCTACTGAATCTTTGTAACCAGCCCCGGGTGCAAATGTGGGATTTAGGGGTTGAAATCAAGGAAATTGCAGCAGGAGCTGCCCTGCTCTCCTTGGGGCAGCTGAGCTGGTTTGGGTGTCCTTGTGCTGTGGGGGAACTGCCTGCTGAAAAATAAAGAGGCTTTTTGCAGTCAGAACTTGAGGTTTTGGGACTGCCACTCACATTTAAGTGAGAAATAGAAGTGCTGGAACCTCAGTCATTCAAATCAGTGCTGGTTTGTGGGAAGGAGATCAGGGCTCAGCAAAACCTTTCTGATGCAGTAACTGTTTTTCCATGTGTTTCACTGGGAAAAAACAGTATTTTTTTTTAAATAAAAAGTGGGGTTTGTTCCCTTTTCCCAACAAATAACCCTGGTTCTTTGTCCCTCAGCTTGGTGCCAGCAAAATTTGGGTTTAATATGAGGAATAATGGCAGTGAATTGCTTTTAAAGGATTTTCCCCTCAGAGCTTCCTGAGGAAGCAGTGTCTGTGTCACCTGTGTCACCTTCTCTCTGTGTTTCCAGGCCTTCTTCACAGAGAAGTATCTCCAAGAACATCCTGAAGATCAAGACAAAATCGAGCTGCTCAAGCAACAAATTGCTATACAGGTATGGAAGTGGGAAAGAGCTGGAAGCACTGGGGGAGGCGGGGAGGAGGGGATCCTGGAATGGTTTGGGTGGGAAGGGACCTTGTGGCACCCTCTGCCATGGGCAGGGACACCTTCCCCTATCCCAGGCTGCTCCAAGCCCCGTCCAGCCTGGTCTGGGGAAAATGCTGATGTTTGCTCAACACCTGGAGCCCCAACGCTGAAGTCCCCTCGCTGTCCCCAGCTCTGAGTCAGCAGCTGAGCTCCCTTGCAGTGTCACTGTTTATTTTCCCCTCTGCAAACCCAAAACACGTTGATTTAAATCCTTTAATTTTATCTGAGCTGTTTAACTCTCACTCTGAGGAGCAGGAGGCTGGCTTTGCTCCTGCAGCTCATTCTGCTCCTCCCTCCCTCCCTCAGATGCCTCTCCTGGCAGAGGGGATCCGGATCCACGGCGAGAAGCTGACAGAGCAGCTGAAGCCCCTGCACGAGAGGCTCACAGGCTGCTTCAGGGAGCTCAGGAGGAAGGTGGAGAAGCAGTACGGGGTCATAACTTTGGTGAGGGAACCTGGTTTTTCCATGTTTTGCCCCAAAGGAACCCAACTCCCCCTTTTCCACCCATGGGTGTGTGTGAGGTGGTGTCACAGAATCCCAGAATCATCAAGGTTGGGAAAGAGCTTTGAGACCACAGAGTCCAAGCTGTGCCTGGTCCCCACCTTGTCCCCAGCCCAGAGCTCTGAGTGCCAGCTCCAGGCCCTCCTTGGACACCTCCAGGGATGGGCACTCCAAACCTCCCTGGGCAGCCCCTGCCAAGGCCTGAGCACCCTTTCCATGAGGAAATTCCTGCTGATTCCACCCTGAGCCTCCCCTGGCCCAGCCTGAGGCCGTTCCCTCTCCTCCTGTCCCTGTTCCTGGGAGCAGAGCCCGACCCCCCCAGCTGCCCCCTCCTGTCAGGGAGCTGTGCAGAGCCACAGGGTCCCCCTGAGCCTCCTTTTCTCCCTCTGAGCCCCCTTCCCAGCTCCCTCAGGAGTTCTCCAGCCCCTTCCCCAGGTCTGTTCCCTTCCCTGGACTCACCCCAGCCCCTCAATGTCCTTCCTAAAGGGGTCCAGAACTGCACACAGCACTCGAGGTGTGGCCTCCCCAGTGCCAAGTACAGGGGACAGTCCCTGCCCTGGTCCTGCTGGCCACTGTTCCTGATGCAGCCTGGGTGCCACTGGCCTTTTTGGCCACGTGGGCACACCTGGGCTCATGTCCACCTGTGTCCATCAGTCCTCCCAGGTCCCTTTGTGCCCAGCCCCTCTGTCCCCACCCTGGAGTCGTGACCAGAGTGCAGGAGCCTTGGTGTTGTTCAGCCTGCTGTCCCTGGGTCCAGGCAGGAGCCAGCCTGTGCAGGTCCCCCTGCAGAGCCCCCTAAGCAGAGGTGCTGCCAGCTGCACGTCTGCAGGTGGTGCTGCTTTCTCACGGGTGTTTCCTGCAGCCCCCGGCGCTGACCGAGAGGAAGCCGAGCAGGTCGGGCTCGCTGGTGCTGCCCTACATCATGTCCTCCACCCTCAGGAGGCTCTCGGTCACCTCCGTGGCCTCCTCCGTGGCCTCCACCTCGTCCGCCTCGTCCGACAGCGCTTCCTCCAGGCCGGGCTCGGACGGGTCAGTACCAGCCTTGGCAGTGGCTGACAGCAGGGGGTGTGCCTTAGGCAGGATCAGTGACTGAAAATCGAGATTTATTCCAGGGGAATACATGTCAAAATGTTACTGGAGGTCAGTGTTGTTATTCCATTTTGCAGACAGGGGATTCGGAGCACCAACAGTGGGAACTGAACCCCAGTTCAGTGGAACTGCCCCTGCAGCCCCAGTTACCCCCAGTGGTGTCCAGGTGCCCACTGCTGCTGTTTCCCAGGAAAGCAGGGCTCTGAGGCACCACACGGGGCTTTATTTTGATCAGCCAAGAGGTGAATAAGGCACAGAGCCCTTGTTCCACCCTGTTTGCAGCTGCATCTGTGGCATGGAAAGGACCTGCCACACCTGGGGACATTCCCTGATGTCATTTGTCTGCTCATTGAATTTACAGCTGGGATAACCAGAGTTAGGTGATTTGTTCAAGGTCAGTGAGACTCGTGGCTGAGCATGAATTGCAGCTCAGGCTCCTTCTGCAAGCAGATCACACTTTACCTTGGACAAAAACCACATGATACTCAGGATTCCAGGGGTAACAGCAAAAATCCCACTGAAAAATCCATGGTCCTACCTGACTTTGTCACCATAATCCCTTACACAAACTGAGAGATCACAGCTCTTTAACAAACAGCCCTTCCCATGTCTGATGAACTCGTGTTTCATGTTTTTCTCACTCTTTTGGGCCGCAGATCTACCCTGGAGCCTCTCTTGGAGAGGAGAATATCCACATCTTCCAGAGCTGAGGAGCTGCCCGTGAAAGACGATGGTGACAACAGGATTAGCAAACTCAAGAGGAAGGAGTGGAACATTAGCAAGTCTCAGGTTATTGTGGAGAAGGAGCCAGAAGCAGAACTGACTTCCAAAATGGTAAAGCAATCATCATAATAATGACAGCAATAATAAAACCCACAGCCAGGGCTGAGTGTTTCCATTGCTCTCAGCCATGCTAGTCAGGGGGAGCTTCATTAAACAGTGGGAGGGGTTCAAATGCCAAAAAGCCTTGGTCATCTGAGTAATTCTCTTTTTTTTGAATTTGGAAAATCCATGTCACAGGCCCAACTGCAGCTTGGCTGGAGGTGCAGACTGGGAGCAGGAGGCACTGGTGGCTCACGGAGGTGCTGGGCAGAGCAGAGCCCTGTGGTGCTCTCAGCACCATGGCAAACCATGTTTTTGTTGGAGCAGGAATTCCCTGGCCAGCCAGGCAGGGATCCAGCTGCCCAGCCAGATGTTCAGCTGCTGTCAGGCAGCACCGCTGCACAAATCCAATGTCCTGTGAGGTGCAGACCCCTTGGATGGATCAGGGAGTTGGGAAAAGATGCTCTGGTGGTTCAGTCACCAGCTCTGGAAAGCTGGATCTGCCAGGCCGTGCTCTGCTCCAGCCCCATGTGAGGGCAGGGTGGTCATTCCTTGAGGAATAAACCAGAATCTGCACCCCCAGAGGAGGCTGGCATGAGGAACAGACTGGAGGCTGTTGGGCTTTAAGGCTCCCAGTGGGGTTCAGAGTGGTCACCCAAAGCACAGGGATGAGTTCCAGCCCACAGGTAGAGCTGTACGACCTTGGGATATTGTCCTGATGGATGTGAAAACTATTACACCCTGGAATATTGTCCTGATGGATGTGAAAACTGTTACACCCTGGAATATTGTCCTGAGGGATGTGAGAACTGTTACACCCTCAGACTGAGAGAATTGGGCACCTGGGTATTTCAGTGCTCCTACTCTCACTTAACTTGGCTGCTGATGTGATTCAGTACAGGCTCATTTTTCACAATAACGAGAAGACACAAATTCCTGTATTTCCCTCTCCTCTCCCAAGTTCTCAGCTGAATCTGGCAGGAACAGGTAATGCTGATCCATTTTCAGGAATTCTCATCAGGTCTGATGCCAGCACTTGGAGGCTGCAGAGTATTTCTAAGAAGGGGATCTGTGGTTCCAGGGTGCTGTCACTGGGTCCTGACAGGATTTCCAGCCCAGGAACATTGGGGTTGTGGATGCTGGTGCTGCAGGACGCCTGGCCCTCTGCCTCTGGAATTGCTGTTGGATGAAACCCCCAATATCTCTGAAGGGAAGGAGCAGTCCAGGCTTCCAGTCCTGCTCCAGGACACTGCAAAGCCCAGGAAAAGCTGCTTTTATGGCTGCTCTGCTCCATGGCTCCAGTGAGCACGGGAGTTGGACAGAGTGATTTTCTGGAGCTCTGGACTAAGCTGTTTGGGAGCTGGGAAGCCAGAGGGAAGCAAAGACTGCTGGGCTTTATGTGTTTTATATCCACCAGTGTGTGGTCCCTTCTGTGCAGAGAGAAATCCTGAACTGCTCAGGGGTGCAGAATTTACCTCTGAAAAAGAGTTTAATTATGTGTTTAAGTGACAGCCTGCTCTGGGAAGCAATGAACAAATATTTAAAAGGATACCAGTATTCATGCACCGGACTTTTGGGGCCACACTGAGGTGGCCTCATGGTTTGAGTGAAGAGCACAGAGGATGTGACACTGGAAGGAGCTGGGTGCAAATTCCCACATGCAAAGGATTTGCTCTGTAAAGGCTAAAATAGACTCATTTCACAGCCCTTGGGAGCTGAGGATACCAGCAGCCCTGACCTGCACCCAGAATTTTATTTTTCTTTATTTCTTGGAAAAACTTCACCCTCACTCCCCTCCAAAGTTTACTCACAGAACTGCAGCAATTTTTCAGTGTGGCATCTTCCCTTCTTAATTAATACACTAAGGCCATTAAAAGCAGTTTCCTGCTGCCCAGGAAGTGCCAGGGGAAGCTGGGCTGTGTCCTCCGAGCACTGAGGGTGCCTTTGACACGGCCGAGCCAGGACAGGGCTTTCACTCCTGTTCACCTTCCTCATGCCAGATGTTTGTGCTGTTGTGGCAGCTGTGATGTACCTGTGTGTGCTCACCTTTCCATCCGGGGTGTTTGTGCTGCTGTGCCAGCTGTGATGTACCTGTGTGTGCTCACCTTTCCCATGTACCTGTGTGTGCTCACCTTTCCATCCCGGGTGTCTGTGCTGCTGTGCCAGCTCTGTACCTGTGTGTGCTCACCTTTCCCTCCCGGGTGTCTGTGCTGCTGTGGCAGCTCTGTACCTGTGTGTGCTCACCTGCAGGCTTTGTGTGTCTCTGTTCCCACCAGGGCACGGCAGGGAAGGCGCAGAGGCCCAAGAGTCTGCAGCTGGGAGACAACAGGCTGACGCTGCTGCCGGGCTCGTCGCTGCAGCAGTCCAGCCGCAGCCCTCCCCCAGTCACCCCCAAAACCCCCCGAACCCAGAGTAAGTCCTGGTGCTGGAACACTGTGGGAGTGACCCTGTGTTTGCTCAGGGATCCACGCTGGGGAGGGACACAGGAGGGAGGAGCTGCTCTGAGTTAGATCACAGCGACTCGGGGCTGCTGCTGTTCGCAGGCATTTCTGTCAGATAACAGAATTTGGCTGTGGTATCAAAGATCAGATCTGTGGCTTGCACATCACTTGTTAAATCAATGCATCAGAGGAATTCCAGGGAACAGTTTCTGGCTTTTTCAGTTCCTTTCTTGTTTTCTCTGGTACTGATTTGGGCAAGGATGGGGAGGGACTTTACACAGGGGTGTGGAGTGATGGGACACGGGGAACAGCTTTAAACTGCCAGAGGGCAGGGTTACATGGGATTTTGGGGAGAAATTCCTCCCTGTGAGGATGGAGAGGAGCTGGGATGGAATTCCCAGAGCAGCTGTAGCTGCCCCTGGATCCCCGGCAGTGCCCAAGGCCAGGCTGGAGCACCCTGGGACAGTGGAAGGTCTCTCTGCCCATGGCAGGGGGTGGCACTGGATGGGATTTAAGGTCCTTCCAAGCCATCCCATGATTCTGTGAATTTTGGGAAGGTTTATTAAACCCCGAGGTGAACACCACATGCAGTCAGTGCAGATGGATGTAAATCATTGAGTCAGGTCTGGAGAAGCATCTCCAATGGACCCCAGGAGGGAACTGCAGCGATCCCATGGGGTTTGTGATCACCTCTGTGCCTAAATCATCAATGCAAGCCCTGAGGGTTCTGTTAATTGATGAACAATAACTCCCATCACGTCGCAGAAAGTTCTGGGAGAGCTTGCTGTGCAGCTTGCACACTCAGCTGTAAATATTCCACCTGAAGGAGATGGAATTTATCTTCAAGAATGAGCAAAATTAATAATTTCAGAGGTTCAAAAACATGATGAACGTAAACCAGCTCAATAATCTGGTCCTGGAAAAGAAGAGGGGGGAAAAAACGCCTTTCTTGTATATTCAGGAAGTTCTCTAGTTAATTCTGCAGCAACATTTAAATGTGGCTTAAGGTAAAAATAAAAATACCTGAGCAGTTCCACCCCTAGAACTCTCCAACTGCTGCATTTCTCAGTCTGCTGCTCTTTTTTTAAAGGAACAGAAGTTCATGGGTAGGACCTGGCTGTCTTTATGTGGGTGTCAATTCAGAATCCAGTGCAGATAATGATCAAAACCAGCATAAAATTGTTACGAGAGGATACAAACGAAAAAATACCTACCAGGCCAGGGGATGAGGTGGGGAGACAACCAGAAACAGAAATGAATTAAGGAATACTCTACAAAGAAAGATCTGTGAAAGGAATGTGAAACCTCGCTGCTCTCCTTAGCAAGGGGTTGAATTGCCACAGAATCCTTCTGAAGTTTGGGTTTTATCTCCTCCATCAGCTGGAGTTAGAATCAAAGTGAGTTCTGGGGAAAGCCCCATGGAATACTCCAGATGTGCTGATGGATGCAGTTTGCTGCTCTCTGGGGCAGCTCAGAGCCCTTTGGGGAAGGGAAAGCTCCTCGGGGCATTGGGAACTGGAGAGGGACTGAGCTGGGACCCAACACATCCAGGCAGGTTCAGCTGCTGGAGCAGGGAACTGCTCACACGTGGAAAGCACAGGATATTTAATGAATCTCCCTTAAAATCTCTGTGTAACTCCATTTCCTGTTCCTTTTCCACCTTTCTTATTTTTTCTTCTTCTTTTCTTATTTTTCCTTTTCCTTTTTTCTTATTTTTTCCTCATTTTCCCTCATTTTCCCCTCATTTTTTCTTATTTCTTCTCTCATTGTTGTTGTTTCCAGGCTTCCCGTCCTTGCAGGCTGATGGGTTGGCCACACCACCCCCCCCTCCACCCAAAAGCAAACCCTATGAGAGCAGCACCCCCAGGAGCTCTGTGGAGGTGAGGAAATGGGAGCTGACGGGTTCTTGGACAGCAGTTTGGGAGCAAGAGGCACCAGTGGAATTTTCCAGGCTGTTCTTAGGGTGGTGCTGCTTGAAACCCGTCTCATCATTTCACTGCCTCACTCCCTGAAACCACAAAAGAAGGAGAAAAGGGGTTTTTCTTTTGCTTCAGGAGAAGGCAGTGGAGTGCACTGCCTTTATTATTTTTTTTTCCAAGTGGGAGTTGTGTTGTCCTTGGTCAGGAAAAAGGTGTGTGGGAGTGGGAAGAGATATGGAAAACACACCAGGAGCAAAAGTTTCAAAAACGTAATCAGCCTAAAACAGTACAATAATTTGGGCTGAAAAAGGAGTGGGGAGGGGAAATACACAATTTTCAGAGGTGTTGAATGTCTCCTTCTAAGCCTCAGCTCAGAAGAATCTGATTTTTCAAGCCATTAGTGACTTTTAAAAGCCTGTATTTAAATCCTGCCCTTTGTCTCAATTCCATGGAGTGATTTTGTTGTAGGAATAGCAAATTGCCCCTTTTTCAGTGCTGTATCACTGATGTTTCTCTTACACCTCGGTGTCTCCAGGCTGTTTGGAATCCCTGGCATGCAAATACTGTGTCAGAATCGTTTCACCTGCCCCTGAAATGAAGGTGCTGGTGATGCCAGACTGATTCCTTACAGCAGGAAGCAAAGAAGGGATCCTTCTGTGACTCTGAGAGGGATGGTGCCTTCCCAAAACCTGTCAGGAAGCAAAGAAAGGATCCTTCTGTGGCTCTGGGAGGGATGGTCCTTCCCAAAACCTGTCAGGAAGCAAAGAAAGGATCCTGTGACTCTGAGAGGGATGGTGCCTTCCCAAAACCTGTCAGGAAGCAAAGAAAGGATCCTTCTGTGGCTCTGGGAGGGATGGTCCTTCCCAAAACCTGTCAGGAATTACCTTTTGTAATTGAAAGGGAGGGGCATCCTCCCCAGTCCAGTTTACGGAGAGGATCTGGGGAGTACCTGAGTGAGACAAACTGGGATTTGTCCAAAAAGAATTTGAAGAGTGATCTCACTTAACCACTTTAGCAGCACGGGAAGACAAGAAAACAGCTCATCACTTAATTTTGTGCTGTGACACTGGAATAAAGCCTTGAAATACGGGATAAGGAGGAAGTTTTTCTTCTTTGCCCTTCCTTTGGCTGGAATTGACAGTGTGGCTGCTGTGGTGCTGTGCCCAGCAGAGAGATCCCAGTTCCAGGGATGCTGGGGGAGTCACTGGATCAAGAGGATTAATAAAAGAGCCTCCTTCCCTTGAGTCTTGTAAGGAGACTAATTACTGCCATGTCCTGGCCTGCAGCATCCCCCCTGGCTGGCAGCCAGAGGGAGAGGATTCACAGGGCTGTAAAGGGAGACTGGGAAGGATTTTCTGAAGGGTGAAATTTACTTTGCTGTTATAAAGTTGGGTCTGTCTTCCTTTGGTTAAAACAGTCCTGAAATGTTGAGTTTTGGCTGAGGAGTGATGAACCACACAAGCTCCTCGCTCTCCTGGCCTTGCCTATCTCATTTATTTACAGGATGCCCCTTAAAACAGGCAGAGACAACTTGGAAAAATCCCATTAGTGCAGTTTTCTGCAAGAACAAGAAACACCCTCCAAGCCCCTGTGCCAGGCAGGCAGGATGTGGCTTGTTTAATTACAACTGCCCTTGCTCCCATTTTAGGATGCTAAGTTTCACCATTCTGATTTGAACACATTTTACATCCTTTTGGTGCAGCTCATCCAGCCAGCAAGAGGAAAAAAACTGAATTTTGAAACCTGGATGGAAATGGGTTTGTTGCCATTTTACTGATCACCAAAAGGAGGAATAAATGCTAAAGTTGGGCTGCAGGTCAGAAGCAATTAAGGTCTATCCTGAGTATACTTCAGCAACTAAAACATTCCAGCTTCTGTTATCTCCTGGGGATCTGTCCTCGTTTGCCCCTGTCACATGGAGCTGAGGCTGAACTCAAGGGTTTGCTCCTGAAAGAACCATCAGGACCTTTTGGGTTTCTCATTTGGTGAAGCAAAACACCTCCTGCTTGCCAGCAGTGGTTTATTTTTCTGTGTTTCCATCTCCTCAGGTTGCTCCGCCACTGCCCAGCAGACGTGAGGCCAAACCTCCCCCTCCACCCCCAAAAACCAGGAAATCCAGCGTGGTGTCCTCGGAGCAGGGGCTGCAGTGAGGATTTGGGGTCACAGCAATGCGCGACGTTCAGTGGCTGCTTTATTTCCAGACAGCCTGCTGATCTCCCCTGCCGTTCCACGGACTTCCCCTGGAGTTTTCCTGGGAATTGCCACAAAGGAACTGTTCTTGGGACTGGATTCCCTCTCCTGTTTGCCTGTGCAGTACTGACACACTAATCCAGACACCTCCCTCCTGGAATTCTTCTCTCTCCTGGTCTTGTCTGTCCCAAGTCTCTTCACTGCTGCAATCCCAGCAGGTCCTTCCCAGTGTAACTGGGGGTGATCTCACTGGTGTTATCCCTGCAGGGCAGCGGGATTTCCTGCCTGGGTCGGGGTCTCTGCTCAGCTTGTGCTTGGTTTGGTATAAGATCTCATCTTGTGCTTTTTAATGGGGTGAAAAAAATCTCTCCTGTGAATGTTTGAGATGACAGACGCAGCACTTTCACCAGGGCTGGACTGGTACCAGTTGCACTGATCCCAGGACTTTACTGGTACCACCTGCACTGAGACCAGGACTTTACTGGTACCAGTTCCATAAACAGCTTGTAGCCTGTTTATTTATCATCAGTATTGATGAAGATTTTGCGTTCTCTTCCAGGAAATAATTTTGTTTGTTAATTCTGTCATTTTGCTTCTGATTATCTTGTAGAAGTTGGGAAGAGCCACTAAAACCCTGCTGAGGGTGCTGCTCACAGCAGGAAATACAATTATTGTTGGGCCAGGGGCTTGCAGGCCGTTACTGTGTTCCCCTGACTGAAATGGGCTTCTGACCTTACTGAAAACCAAAGTTTGTTAAACCTAATGAAAAGTTTCCTCAGCAAAGGCTTTTTCAGGGAAAACCAAACCCAACCCAACCAAAACCGGCCCCAGGAGGGTTTTGTTCAGACTGAAGTTGTCATTTTCTTTTGTTCTTCCCAATTCTTTTGACATCGGTGTGGCTGCAGGAGCTGCTGTGCTGCCTGCCCGGCTCTGTAAGCAGATTGCCCTCATCCCAGAGTTATCCCAGATTCCCTCACCTCCAGCTCGGAGCTGCTGAGGAGGTGGCACTGCAGTCACATCCCATCCATCCCCAGCCTGATGGCTGCACGCACTTCCAGCTGTCTCCGGGCTGGTGCTTCTCAGGGGAAATACTGGCAATCTTCCTGGACGCCCTGGCCAGGCTTCCCCCCTCTCTGGGGCATTGTAGGACGTGTCAGCTCCTCCTTGTGTTCTTGGATACAGACACTGCTTGACTTGAAAACCGCTGGGTTTTCTTGTCTCGTTTTCTGTCCACTCTCTCTCCCGTTGTAACCGCTGCCTTCCTGCTGCGCTCACACCAACCCCGGGCTCCTCTGAAACTCTGCTTGAGCAACAACTTTTTGTCTGGGGTGAGAATTTCGCCCCAGGCAGAACAACAGGATGTGGTCTGAGTTGTCTGAAGTGCATCTTAACAGCATCTATTGTTAATTCAGTGCCTTTCCCCACTCTGCATCTGCCTCTGGCCTCAGTCCTGGGTGCTTTTCAGAGCAGGTTGGGTTTAACTCCTTGGGTAAATCAGCAGGAGCAGAGGAGGCTGAGTAGGGATCCCAGGAATGGTTTCCCTGGTGTGGGCAAGCAGACTGAGGCTGTCAGGTCTGGGTGTTCTGGTTCCAAGTGACCTTGTAGTCCTCTTTTCCAGCCTTTTTGTTCTGCTTTAACACCCTCAACACGTGGAGGTGCCTTGTGCATCCAGGTTTTTTCCTGGAGAAGGGAAGCACTCCATCCAAAAAACCTTCACAGGACAAGGTCTGACCCTGGAAAGCATTTTTCAGTTGATCTTTAACCACCTTTTTGCTCTTTAACTCGGGGAGATTTGGCTCTGGCTGCATTTTCTGCAGTTCCAGACCAGGATTTTGAACAGAATCCTTGGCACGTCAGTGGTTAATGAGCCCTCCCTTCCTTTCCTTCCCTGGACGGTGCAGCTGCCAGGGCTGAGAACAGTTGTCACCTTCAGCTCTGCTCTGCCTTGAAATTGCTCCTCTCACCTTAAACCTCGCCTGGGTTTGCTGCTCCCAGGTTCAGGCTTCTCTCACTGCCTCTGCTGCCCAGCTGGGCTCTGGGATGGGCTCCCTTCGAACCTGGAGGAGAGGAACCGCTGACACTAAAGAGTTCAGAACAAGTTTCCCCTTCCCAAGACATTTTGGGCATTTTCACTGGCAAATTTGCCAGAAAGGGATGTAAATTTGGTTCATTTTTTTCCCTTCTCAGCATTATTTATGTTCTAGAGTTTGTAAACTTGTCCCACTCCTTCTTTTGGCAATGTCCCTGAATTAGTGCCCAGTTCTGTTACCTGAGCGTGAGCAGGGTTCTGTTCCTGGCTGATGAAAGCTGGCATCACTGGCTCAGAGGTACAAGATGGAATTGCTGTTCTGTGCCCAAATGATTCAGGGCTTTGGGCCAGTTTTAGGGGGAAAAAAAATCATCCAAGTGTCAGATTTTTAAAGGCAATTGGGCATTTGAGTGTGTGAGTAAGAACAGGGCATTTGACTGATTTTAAGTAAGTAGAATTAAGTGCCCACTCTGAGGGGAAATCCCACCAGAGCGCTGATTTTTTGAAGTGTTTGCTCTTTGCTCTGACTTAATTTGCCTTAATCTGCCTGACTTAATTTGTGAGATTTAGTTTTCAGAGACAATTTAAGATGTCTCTGCTTCGTTTTTGTAAACGAGAATAATCTCTTCAGGTTAATTAGGTGCTTTTGGAAATGTCTCTAATGTGTTTCAGACTGGAGGGTTAAAAATGGGAATAGGATAGTCCATAGTGATGATCTCTGCACACCACAAATTACAGCAATTTCTGCCCAATTTGTGGTTTTGAATAAAATCTCGAAGTTAAAACATCCACTCTGCAGAGGAGACAAAACCTAATCACATTTTAGAGCCAAGCTGTTCAAAGCTGCTGTAAAATTCCAAGTCTTTGAGGATTTCAGTTTTTCTCCTTTGGAGAAATGTGCTCAACACTTGTTTTCTGGAGCTTTTAATTAAAATTTGTCGTGCTGTGATAAATTCCTTTAAAAATGTGACAGGCTCTAATCCACATCAGGGGCAGAGGGGCACAGGCAGCTTTGCCTTTCAGTGGATTATTGGATTAGGAAAGGACACAGATTCCAGGGAGAGCAGCTCTGTGATCTGCAGTGGCACAGAACTCCAGGATGGATGCACAGAGGTTTTTTGGGAACCTGAGTCCCATAAACTCCCCACTCCCAGCCCAGTGTTTGCTCCAGTGTCACTTGCAGTGACAACGCCTCAGATTTTCCTCTCCTTATTTATTTTTTATCATTGTAAATGGAAATAATAAGTTTAAATCTGTAATTTAACTAATTTTTTCATATAGTGAAAACATTCCTGACCTGTTTCTGCTACCTTCTTTTGATTATTTTTATTTTTAATTAAGAACTTGACCTTATTTTTACTGTTGCAGACCAAATCCTCTGGTGGACCAGGGTGAGCTTTCCCAAAGACTCCAGCAGGGAGGGAAAATAAGCAAATAATGTGATTTTATGGCTGTTCAAAAGCACGAGGTTCACCTGATTTTGCTCCCTGAACATTAATTAAAGCACCTTTAGGACTGTTTGGGCACTACAGGGGTTACTCAAAGGAGGTTCACACCTTCAGCTGATTTTCAGGTCCATGTGGTGCTGGTTTGTGTTTTTAGGCTGAGGTGGAAATGCCTCAGCAGCTCCAAAGTTCACCCCAATGTGCATTTTATTAATTGTTTCTCACTGTGGTATTACGAAGGTTTAATCACTCCAAACCCTGGGACATGTTTGTTGTGAATTCAGGAGGATTTGGGTGTTGTGGAAGGAGTTTTTGTGTGCTCCGGGATCCTGGATGGGTGGTTTCATTGCAAACCCACTTTTGCAGACTGCAATTACATTGTTTGGGGTTTTTTCAGTCCTTTGCAACTGAATCAGTAAAAAATAGAGCTTTAAAGTGGCTCTGGAGCAAGCAGGAGCTTTGGGAAGGGACTGCAGCTCTCTGGGTAAATGCCACGTGATTCACTAAATCTGTAAAGCAAGGTGTACAAATCTTTGTGGGTTTTTTAAATGTATTGACTGTTGTAAAGTTTGTAAATACATTTTTAAAATAAATGTAGTTTTTATGACTGAACCAGAAAAAAGAGCAGTAGAAGTCTTTCTTCCATGGACCACTGACAGACAGGGGAGTTAATTCCAAAAGTAAGTTTAATTTTTTATCAAAATTTCCTTGCTGTTTTACCCAGAGAGGAGTAAGATGAGGCCATGGTTTTGTCTGTACACGTGAAACAAATGTCACATCCAGATTGTCCCTGCAGGACTCAAAGCAGACCCTGCTCTGCCACTCCCACTCTGGATTGGGATGTGACTTCTTTTACATAAATCCAATAATCTACACAACAATTTTCCACTATTTTAATGCAATTTCAGAGTATTTATTCACATCTTGATCCAAGCAAAGACCATTTGAGGAAGAATTTATTTTAACACAGTTTTGAAGCCTCACTCTGGGTCTGTTGCTCCATTTGCCTTTGGGGTTAAACCTTCTTTCTTCTGCCTTCTGCCTCCACCAGCCTCTCCTGCAACCAAACACCAAATTCTGGTTTTAAAAAGCAGAAATGTCTTTGAGGATGGAATTTTCAGGTGCTAAAATACCACAGAGTTGAAGCCCCGGGGTGTTTTTGATGGAGGTGAACTGGGTGAATATCTGGGATTTTATTCCCTGAAATGCCTCACTGAGGGGGATTTTTGTGCTCCCTCCCACCTTCCCCAGGAAATGATGATAACTGGACTTTTTCCATGGGGTGGAACATTTCCAGCCACTCCCCTTTCTTTCCCTGCTTAATATTCCTGTAGCAACTCCAGGAATGTGTTAGGTTGGAAAAGCTGGGTGTGGAAAAAACTTCATTTGTTTTTAGTGTTATTAAGAAGCAAGAAACGCGAAGTTCCTGAGCAAACCTCAGGATCTGGTGGGGTTTGGTCCTTTCAGCTCTGCAAAGTCAGGCCAAGTTTCTCTCAGTGAGCCAGAAAGGACTCATTTAAAATATCCTGGTAATTATTCTGGTGTGTTTTCCTGCCTAACATCATCTCTTGCTGTAAAAAAAATACTTAAATGTAGTAAATTACTGCTACTGGCTCTTCACTGTGCAGGCAGTGCTGCTGGAAGTCATGGACCATGATTCCAATACGTGTTCAGTACAAACAGGATTAAAGATGAGCTAAAATCACATTTATTTAGGTAGTTTCTGCATGAAAATCCAATGGAATTCAGGCTCTGCATTACTGTTCCTGATTTTACGAGCCTTTTCCAAGCCTGGCTTCTCGGTGAGAGGCTGGAGAGGCTTTCAAGCACTCAGAGCTTTGGGGTTTGGCTTCAGATTTGAAGTAGAGACTGAGCTTTTGGGATGGCCCAGAGACACTTCCCAGGAAGTGGTGGCCATCTGGCCCCATCAGGGTGCTGCTGGGTTAATGAAAAAGCACATTTTTGCCTGAGAAGGCTCGTTGTGCGTCAGTTGAGTCAGATGTGAGGTCTGTGCTGTCACTGCTCTGCAGCAGCTAATGGAAGTGCATTTCCCAGCCTGGGAGCCTGGGAGCAGCAGCTTCCATCTGGCTGCATCCCGCAGCAGCAGGAGCAGCCCTGGGGCAGCAGCAGGAGCAGCCCTGGGGCAGCAGCAGGAGCAGCCCTGGGGCAGCAGCTGGGGCTGCTGTGCTTCCTGGGGAGCCAGGGAGGGCTTTGGCCAGGCTCATTCAGGCAGGAAATGCCACTGCTGCAAGGGCAGCTTCGGGAATGCTGCAGGTGACAGCGAGGGACCGGTGCAGGTAATTTTGGCCCAGTGGGAGGTGTCCCTGCCCATGGGATGAGGTGAATTTTAGGTCCCTTCCAACCCAAACTATCCTGGGATTCCATATTAAGGGCAGAGCCAGTATTTCCTCATGTGAACTAAACTTTAATCCCTCTTCCTCCTCCACCACCTTTTCTTCCCTCCCCTCATGTATTTTCTTTAAATTTTCCCATAGTGATGACAGAAAAACCACATTACTCACCATGGCTTCCTTCAGATCCCTGATCCTGGAATTCTGGTTTGAGCCTGGGCACTCACTCTGCTGCACCTCCTCTAATTTTTCCATTTCATTTGCAACCTGGATTGGAAAAGTGACATGAGGAAGTGATACAACCTTCAGGAAGGGAGATTTTTCTGCCAGAGCAACTCTATCCCAGTTACAGATTGAGGTGAAACTGTTCATGACACAACTGAAATTCACCTTTTCCTCATGAACCCCAGGATGCTGGAATGAGGAGGAGCCAGACATGAAGTATGGATTGGAAAAGAGGGGAAAACCACTGGACAGAACCTTCCACATGTGCTTTGTCATTTAATTGCTGAGTATCCACCACGTGCAAATTGCCAAAATTTTAAGGGGGGTGGAGGAATTGTCATAAAATAACCCATCAGAATGTTGGAATTGAGGGAGAGGATGAAATCAGATTTAACATGGACCTCAGAGCTCCATCTCTCCCTTGGAGCTGGCTGCCCAAATTATTCCATAGTGCTTCAGTGAAAGTTCAAAGAGATTTTATACACAGTGATTATGAAAATAGATGAATATATATATTTCCTCCATACAATAGTTTTACTTCTGCCAGCTGCAATGTGCTGTTCTTTGTGCCAGGCTGACAAATGTCACCTTGCCCCTCATTTTCCAAATCCTACTTCACACAATGTGTTTATCCCCAGATCTGGGGGACTGAGACAGGGACAGGTGCAGAGGGAAGCCTTTGTCACCTTTTGGCTGCATCTTCTGCAGGCCAGGTCGTTTCCCAGCCCAGGACCCACCTCCTGGAAGGGTCCCAGCAGCACCTCGGCGCTCCTCTTGCCCCCTGGCTGCAGGCCGTAGGACCAGTGCTGAGCCAGGCACAGCCCCACGCACAGCGCGCACAGCAGGACACTGGCCACCACCTTCCCGGGCTTCTCCATCCTGGCAGAGACAAAAAAGCACCTGTCTGCTCATACAGGCATTGCAGCTCCATTGCTGCCTCGGAGAGGGATGGAAAAGTGGCATTTCTCGATCACGGAATCATGGAAGGTGCTGAGATGGAAGGGACCCACAAGGATCATGGAATTCCAGCTCCTGGCACTGCACAGACCCCCCAAAGATTCCACCCTGTGCCTGCTCCAGTTCTGATCTGCACCTCCTGGGCGGGAGCCCCAGCTGGACTTGCAGCCTCTCAAACTGTGGATTAGCTCACTTGAAAGAGATTGGACATCTGAAAAATTTGGATGAAGATCTAAACTAGGATTTTTGAGTTCCACGCATGTGTGGACCTCAAAGGTTGCATTCCCTGGTGGTGTTTGGCAGATGTGTTCAGATGGTTTCTGCTCTGATGTCCCTGCTCCTGAAAACTGCCCTTTGCAGTCTCTTCTAATCCAAGTTTTTTTTTTTTTTTTTAATAGAAGCATCTGTAAGCACTGGATAAGTAAAAAGGGAATGTGGGATGTTGTTCCAGCACATTACCTGCTGCCTGAGAGAGGTAACTCCAGCTCTTGTCCTCTGGAAAATGTCCTGTAAATGTGCTCTCACCTCACCTTTTATACCCAAGAACGCCAGTGCCACCCCTTTCCCAGCAGGAGATTTCTTCCAAGTCTCTCTCCCAGGCAGCAATTTTGGTGTTACTGTTACAGTGACTGTCCTGCAGCACAAGTAAAGCCCATAATTGGAACACCCTGGTGCCGCAATTAAATTCAGCTGTTTTCTCTAAGAGCCATAAAACTAACAGCCTTGTTTTTAAGAGGTTGTAAATCCCACATTGGGATCCAGCTGATCCTGCTGGAAAATACAGGAGCTTTTCTGTTAGTGACTTCTGGCTCCTTCAGTAAAAGTTCTTGGGTGAGTTTGAATTTGTTGAGGGCGTGAAATGGGTGAGGAATTGAGCTCAGTCTTTAAGAATCCTGGAATGGTTTGGGTTCGAGAAGACCTTAAATTCATCTATTTCCACCCCTGGCACGGGCAGGGACACCTTCCACTATCCCAGGCTGCTCCAAGCCTTGTCCAACCTGGCCTTGGACACTGCCAGGGATGGAGAATCCACGATCCAGGCAACACCTCATGCACACCTTTATTTACATCAGGCATGAAGGAAACAACCCTTTGGTGCTCAAACAGGAGCCTGTGGTTGCACGAGTGCCCAGAGCAGTTTGAAATCCTCCTCCTCGGTATTTCAATTCAGGTGCCTTGGTGTTCTTTGCTCTATAAAATGCCAGGTGGGATTAAACTGGACGAGTCTATGATGGTAAATGTACTTTGCTGGCACGATGGAGTCTCCTGTGAACAGGATCCCCAAATCCTTTTTAGAAGGGCCTGGAGTGACAGGGACAAGGGGGAAAGGGTTTAAACTGACAGAGAGGAGGTTTAGATTCAGAAGAAATATATAATATTGGGTTTATATTAGGAAGAATTCCTTCTCTGTGAGGGTGGGGAGGGGCTGGGATGGAGTTCCCAGAGAAGCTGGGTCTGTCCCTGGATCCCTGGAAGTGTCCAAGGCCAGGCTGGACAGGGCTTGGATCACCCTGAGATAGTGGAAGGTGTTGGGGGATGGAATTGATGGAAATGATCCTTAAGGCCTCTTCCAACCCAAACCATTCCATGATTCCCTGTTTTTCAATCTCGAGAGTTTGGGCACTGCAGATTTATAAAGATTTATTTGTATGCAGGAGTTCAATTCAGTAACTTTGACTGCAGAAATTGTATTTTTGGGGTTTTTCTCCACCTGGCAGCTCCTCTGCCTTGCTGTGCACTGTTCTGTGCCACCTGAACGTCTCATGTTCCCTGTTCTCCAAACATCCTCTGTTCCGGCTCCCATGACCTCTCGGAGCTTTAATGGATTAAAGTAATTTAATAAGTAAATAATTCAAGGAGGATTTGGTGACTCCTAGCAGTCATCCTTCCTGCCCCAGTGCTCCTCCCACTCCCAGCAGGGGCAGCCAGCCCTGGGCTCCAGCTGAACTCATCAAGCTGTGAAAACAACTGGGTTCAGGGGAGAAATGTTCCTGCTCCTCTGGCGTGGGCACGTGGATTTACCCAGGGATTTTCCTGTGTTTGGAGGCTCCTTCCTTCCCTGATGCAAAAATGAGGGTTATTTAAAGGTAAAAAGAGATTTGGTTTGGACATTTAAAGAGAGCTTAGCCCAATAATTGCACCTCATTAACCACGGCTTACCCTGGGGCTGATGAGTCTGCCCTGAACAGCTTTGAACAACTTTTTCTCCACAGGTTTCTGGTGCATCTACAGGAATTGGACTTTTATGTTCCTTGGGTCCCTTCCAGCCCAGGATATTCCATCATTCTCTAATTATTCTGTTGCCAACTATTTTATTAAGCAAATATGAAGGGTGGGGACAAAAAAGATGAGAAGTCTTGGAAAGGAATGACAAACCAAAAAAATTTCCATGCAAATTCTCCCAATTAATGGATCAGAACACTGCAGGAAACCCCACTGCATATTTGTCCTTCCAGCAGGTATTTTATGCTTAAAACCAAAAAATTCTTGTTCTTTTAACACAAGCCAGGTAAGATTTGGGGTTTTTATTTAAATGAAGACAACCAAGCCACTTTTCTTTTTCACACTTTTTATTAACGCAACTTAAATTAGGCTGGAACCTGCAAATTCTGCACAGGGCTCTTCACACAGCTCTGTCCTGGCAAAAGAAGTACCTAAAATCCAGCTGTGAATGATGGTGCCACATGCTGTGATTATTCCATAGTGCTTCAGTGAAAGTTCAAAGAGATTTTATACACAGTGATTATGAAAATAGATATATATATATATATTTTTCCATACAATAGTTATACTTCTGCCAGCTACAAAATATGATAAAGAAAAATAATTCATTTGTTTCTCTAGCCCTAGGAATCTTCTTCTACTGCAACAGACACAACATTCCCACTGAAAGCCATGAGGTGGGAGAAAGGACTCCAAAGTCACACTGGAATATTTCCCTGCAATCTACAGGTCATTTTTCCAAGGATACAGTGTTGTCCTAGAGCCTGATCCAGAGGGATCTGCAGGAAATGATCTAAATTCTGAACCTCGTGGCTCTGGGATTTTGAGCCCTGCAAGTTCACATCACACGCCTGAGTCAAACCAACTTGAAAAGGAGGGAGAATCCTGCAATTCCCCCAAACACATCATTTACTGATCCCAAACCATCACTGATCCTCCCAGACTGGGGGCAAAGCAGCATTTTTGTAACAACGACTGAGACGAGAGGACAGAAATTGCACTGCAACGGAGAGACAAGCCCCTGAAGAACTGTAGAACTCCAGCTCCTGTGGGACTCCAGCTGGGATCCACTGGTTCTTATTCCTCCTGTGTATTTCTACAGTAACAGCTTGATTTCCTTAAATTCAAGGTTAGTTTTAACTTTGGGGTGGTTTAAGCATCTGAGGTAAGTTCTTGATGCACCTTTTTTCTTTTTTTTGGTATAGTTTCTTCATGTGCTTTTTGATTGTGTGTAAAATAACGGTGGTGTGAGCTGAGAACTCCAGGGATCCTACAGGGAAGCAGCTCCTTATCCACATGCAGGGGTGCTGAGGCCTCTGCCCTGCACAACTCCCCCACACCAGCAGCTCTCTCTGCTTTCTGCACAGGCACAGCAGCTGTGGCAGGGCATGGAGGGCAGCTGGCCCCAGGCAAGATGCTTTTACAGGCACCTGAAGCAGCCCGAATGGAACAGGAAGATGCAGCTGGGAACAGGATGATGCCCAGGCAGTTTTCAGGGAGTCTTTGCATAGTACATGGAGGGGAAACAGGGAAAGATTCACCTGCTGAGGTCATGAGGGGAGGGTGGAGCACGAGCTGGGGCCCTCTGCTTCTGTCTGCTTTGGTGACAGCTCTGTCCTTTCCTCTCTACATTGAATCCACCACAAAGGGTGGAAACTCTGCAGGAACTCCAGCCTGGAGTGGTCAGGACATGTGAAAGCAGGATTTTTCTCACCAGCTGTGATTTGACAGTGCACCTCCACACCCGCAGGGAGAGGATTAATTAAAGA
Organism: Melanocharis versteri; assembly: GCA_013397845.1. Lineage (NCBI taxonomy): Eukaryota > Metazoa > Chordata > Aves > Passeriformes > Melanocharitidae > Melanocharis > Melanocharis versteri. The sequence continues at coordinate 152,290 of VZTG01004402.1, forward strand.
CATCCAATTTCTGAGCAGGGATGTTCCCATCAGCTTCCACCCCAGCAGAGACCTGAGCACGCCCTGGGGACACTGAGCCACCCCTGGCATGGACACAGACTGGAAATACACCTGTAAACCTCAACGTGGTTGCTACTGTACAGGAGTAACATTTTCTATCCATATTGCAGCTACAGATTTAATAAATAGAATTGCATATATTGTGCTTTATAAATTAAAATGCATTCCTAAGTGAGGCAATGCTAAACAATGAAACCATTGAACCCTTTCCCCCCAAAACGAGCCACGCTCTCCGGTTTCAGCACCAGCCCACTTCCTCACTCTGCTCACAGAGGTACAAACTCTCTATTAGTACCTCTGAAAACAAAAATTCCCTCCCCAAAGTGATCAAAAAGAGTTTACCTAGGCACTACTGCAAATGTAAGGTGGCTAATAACCATGACTTTAACTCAGGAAGGGGAGGAGGTGAAGAAAGTCACAATGAATGTCTGGATTCCTTCCTCTTCAACGTGTTCTGGCCCCTATCTGACACTCTGGGACATGTGCAGGGGTGTCAGCATCTCCTCAAAGATGGCTCCTTTCACGTTAGATCCCCTCAAATTTGCTTCTTGTAGGTCACAACCTGATAGATCACAATTCTGAAGGGGGAAAGGAAAATTAATGTTAATTGAATAGAGCCAGCACTTTGTTCGAAAGTTTAACTCCATTTACCTTAACTCCATTCAACTTTGCAGCTAGAGAAAAGCCAGCAGTCTCCCAAATTACCAGCTTTTTGTATACCTAGATACATTTATGTATAGGAAATTAATCCTCACTCACTTCCAAGTCAGTCCCTGCCAGCGTGGCTCCTCTGAGGTTGCAGTTCTTTAGTTTGGCGTTTTTCAGTGTGGCCACTCGGAGGTTAATCCCCGTCATCTGACTGCCCTCCATGTCCACACCCTTCAGGTTGGCACCTGCAACACACCCACACAGGAGGGCTGGGAGGGAAATCAGCCAGAAATGCAGCAGCTCCAGGTGATGCTTCCTAAGAGCTGGGTGAACTGGGAGAGGTCAAGGCAGAACTGAGAATTTCATGATTATTTGGGCAGAACCAGCCCAGGGCTGTGGGCTCTTCCCATGGACAGTACAAACACAGCTGAACTTTTGCCACATAAATGTCCAGGTACAGGGCTGTTTCCGTGGAATAATTAACAGGCAAAAACTTACCTTCCAAATTTGCTTTAAGGCCTGATGGATCTTCAAAGTTGCAGCCTTTCAGGGATGCTCCCTCTGCGTTGGAACACAACATCTTCACCCCTTGCAGGTTTGCACACTGGCAGAGACAGGATGTGAGTGACGAGGGTGTGAAGATAAATACCAAAAATCAGCAGAACACAGATTTAAATTCTGCATCGCAACTGAACCTGCCAAAGCACAACCCCCCTGTTACTGTGAGGAAGCGTGGAAGCGCTGGAAGTGGAACAATCATGGCAAACACTGGGAAATTGATTTTTTTGTTCCAATTCCTGTTTCTTGAGACAACTCCAGGGCAGCCCAGCTCCCCAGGGTGCAGCATCCTTACATCCAGCACGGATCCAGAGAGGTCAGCTCTCTCCAGGTTGGCACAGCACAGGTTGGCATGGGCCAGGTTGCAGCGGCTCAGATTGGCCATCTTGAAGTTGATGTAGCGAAGATCCAGGCGGGAAAGGTCGGCTCCACTGAAATTCAGACCCTGAAAAGCCAGTGAACCCCCCCAAAATGGTCACAGAAGGAAAGGGGGAGGTCTAGACACAAAGAATGAGAAGAAACGTGTCTGGGTAGTTGTGTATATAAATCTATACAGATAAACAGATGTACTGAAACTCTTCCAGTACCTTAAAGGGGCTGATAAAAACATGGGAGAGACTTTTTATATGGACAGAGAGTGCCAGGACAAGGGGCAATGGATGCAGAGATCAGGTTTAGGCAGGATATTGGGAAGAAATTCCTCCCTGTGAGGGTGACGAGGGGCTGGGATGGAATTCCCAGAGAAGCTGTGGCTGCCCCTGGATCCCTGGAAGCATCCAAGGCCAGGTTGGAGCAACCTGGGACAGTGGAAGGTGTCCCTGCCCAAGGCAGATTGGAACAAGATTATCCTTAAGGTCCCTTCCAACCCCAAACCATTCCATGGTTCTATATAAACATACACTCACAAGATCATTTACTCTATTACATACACCATGAAATGTAAATGCAAAGTTCTCAAGATTTGGGTATTTCCTTAAAACAGGCTGTGGTTTTAAACTATAAGAGGGCAGGGCTGGATCAGGTGTTAGGAAGCAACTCCTGGAGTTTGTTGGAAAGACAAAGGCTGAGTTCCCTCACCTGACAGCGCAGCTCGGACTTGGTGGGCGTTGCCAGCAGGAATCGGACAAACTCCTTCCGAGAGATGGGTGAGTGATCCTCAGCTGGCTGGGAATTCTGGGGAGAGGTGGTGACAGGGACAGCACTAAGTTACACATTCCCTGGGAGAGCAGTGGACAGCACTAAGTTACACATCCCCTGGGAGAGCAGTGGACAGCACTAAGTTACACATTCCCTGGGAGAACAGTGGACAGCACTAAGTTACACATTCCCTGGGAGAACAGTGCACAGCACTAAGTTACACATCCCCTGGGAGAGCAGGACGTGCATCCGGGTGTTACAGAGAACAAGGTACCTTAATAGCAATTTCCAGATGTTCGATGAGGGAGTCGATCCCAAAAAACCTGGCTTCTTCCAAAACCCCTAAAAACAAAGCAGTGCTGGTTATTCCACGGAACTGTTGATCCAGAGAGCAGCACCCTTCTCTCCCCTTACTGGAGAACACACACACATTATACTGGATGTAACTGGGGAGAGAGGAAAAGTTTGCTTGCAGCTAAAAGGAAAAACATAACTCAGACACAACATTTCCAACACCAGCATTAGGTTAAAGAGATCAACTCCAGAATTCCAGATATTAATCCAGTGTGGATTTTTAATGCTCCAAAGAGAAATAACCAGCCTATCCTCATTAAAGCAAGCACATGGAGCTGCACTGCTGAGAATAAATCCACCGAAGGAAAACTCCCAACCACGGGGATGAGCACACAAAGCTCCCTCTGGCTTCACCACGGGCACCTGAGGGCAAAGCTTTAACTCCAAGGAGGAATAATTTAGGAGATGTCAGACAGGTAATACCTACCTAGCAAATTAATGCCATCATTTACAATGAGCTGTCCGTGACGCAAATAGTTCAAAATGGGCTCAAAATACTCGGGACTGCGGTCAATGAGAAAAGCTCCTCTAGGATCTTGCTTATTCCCCCAAGCATCTGTTTCCACAACATATATATATATAAAATTACTTTTGATGTAGTAATAGAAGAGCATTTGCTTCAGTTTTCAGAGTTTTTTATTACCAAAGGGGACTGGAATAGCAAACATTCCACTTGGAAGGGCGGTTCAAAGAGAGAAGGAAGGAAAAGAGTGGTGGGAAAAATTCAGCTTAAAGTGAACTTGTTCCTGCTCTGAATAACTGAACGTTTATCACATACAAAAGAACGGCTAGAAAAAGCAGCACTAAGATTTTAGTCTGATTGTCTCCCCAAGGCTGCCTTGTGCAGAGTTTGCTCATTGGCTCTGCTGACAAAACTGAGGAAGATGCAACAAGATGAAAACCTCAAATCAAATAAACAAACAAAAAGAGGACCCAAACTACTGACAATGGATGGGAGCTGTATCTGTGAGATGTTTGTAGTTTGTGAGATGACCAACATTAGGTGGTGAGATGATACACACAGAGAAATAAAGTTATTAAAAAAATAATTCTCTGTTCTGCTCTGGTACTTTAACATACTTTGGATATTTTACTTTATGAACAAGAGTCTCAGCCTGACAGTGCCTTTTGCCTACTCTGCTCATTTATTACTTAAAAATAATAAGGTTTATCTCAACATACTCACCTTTGTCTTTAAACATGTGTGCCAACATACTGTCAGGTTCTTTGTTAACCAAAGTGCTCCTGCAAAACAAGCACAGCCCAAGTTTACTTTTCCTTCACCTGTAAATGTTTAAGAATTAATTTCTTGCAAAACTGTGGTGGCAAATACAAAATACAGAGAAAGCTGCAGGAGTCAAAGACCTCCTATTTCACAGTAAGTTACTTTTTAAGGTCTTTTGCTTTATTGAAATGAAATTTTGGAAGGTTTTTAAGACCATTTTTACCGGGTGGTGGTGAAGTATCTGCCTCCCACATTGAGAGTCAGCCAGTCTGTGTGGGACCCTGTCAGCTCCTCCTGAGCTCTCCCATCAGTCTGAGGATCTGCAGAGAAGAAACCCAGTCATTATTGGAAAAATTGTGAATATTCTTTAATTACCTCCATATGGAAAGAGGTATCTTCTGAAAACACCAGAAAATAAAATCTTAAGTTTATATGGAAGCAAAATAAACTCTTTATTAGATAAAAGGTTAAATATAAGAATTACAGACTCACCAATGAAGGGCTCCCCTTCACAGACAAACAAAACATCATCATCCCTGAGACAGGAGGGGGCAGAGGGAAGAGAAAAAGAAGGTTAATAATAATTTATTGTTCATGTAATTGACAGTGGAACCTCTCCTGATTACTTTCAGGTAAATTATGACCAGTGGCCATTAGCTGGAACTTCTGTATCTGATTTTTATCTGTATTTTGCAGGTTCTACTGGATTGGAATGGACTGACTTCACCAGAGATTTTATCTGTAGCAGCCAGGTAGGGACCACTTGTGTAATCAACTAATTCTTACAAAACAGCTGCTCTTCTCCTCAGTCTGGGAGTATTCTGTGAAGCCAAAGCAATGACAGAATTTGCCTCCTTTATAGAAAACCCCCCATTCCAGGGCTGACTGGAACAGTGAGGATTTCATAGCACAAACATTGCCCTGGAATCAACACAGGAGGAGGTGAAAAGGCCACAAACACAGTTTGTATCAAGTTCTGAATCAATAAATGGTTTGAAGCTCAAAAGACATGAAAGGACCTTTGGGCATCCTGGCTGGAAATGATCATATCTGTTTTTAGGGAAAGCACTGGTTATTGATTAAGGAGGATTAACAGGTTAGTCTCTTAATCCACAGCCCTGATTTGCCTTCTCTTGGCTGATCCTTACCTGATCAAAGCAATATCATCAATGAGCCCCCCTTTCCCGTTGTAAACACTGGTGGCTTTTATCCCAAGCTTGTTGCTGGCCACTGAGAGCAAATCTGAGAGAGTCCCATACACAGCCACAACCTGGGGGAGAGAGACAGAGAGGAGGCTGTGAATAAAAACAAACCCATGAAACTGTGCTCCAAAAGTTCTGCCACTTCAGATTTATCAGGGCTTTTAGGAGGAGCAAAATCCATTTGCATCCTGACCGAAAAACAAGGGAAAAGACCAACTTTGGTGCTGGAACACAAAAACAAGGTAACTTTTGCACAGCTCCCACCAAAACTCACTGCAACAGCAGTGAGAAAATAAATGCTGGTGCTGTAAGACTATAATTCAGTTATTTATTTCTGTAAAGAAATATTGTTACGTGTTCTGTTCCAAGCCTCTCCCAAATGTACTTCCCTCCCCAAAACCAAGGATTAAAGGACAGGCACATGAACTGCCTGCACCCAGGATGTGGACGGGAAAATCAGGATCACGGACGCAATTTAGCAGAACTGCAAGGTTGAAATGCGGTCACATGAACTCCTGCATTCCAGCTCCCGGTGGAAACAGCGGGATCATGGACAGAATTAATAGAATTACACATTAAAGCACAGCCACATCAACGTCTGCACTCAAAATGTGGATGGAAACATCAAGATCACAGACTCTGTGTGGAACTGCATCCCAGGGCCTTTTCCTCTGCTGGACAAGCACTGTCTGGGCTTAAAAATCACTATTTTCAGTCTTGAGACTATTTTAGCGAGGTTTTAAACAGTTAAATGCGATTATTCCCAGGGTACCCCCACGCAGGGTCAGTCTCTCCCCAGAGCCCTCATCCCACAGGCTGTGCCTGACACGAGCAGCCAGACGCGACTCCCTAAAGCCACCAAGCG
>VZTG01004404.1:0-41822 GCA_013397845.1 Melanocharis versteri
TGCGGCCGCGCCGCCCCGCCGCCCAGGCGCGGAAACCGGAGCTCAGCGGGGAGCCGAGCCCGGCCCGCGCGTCTCGGCTCCTCTTGCCCAGTTCCAGCCGGCGCACTGCGCTCCCCTCCGCTGCCGCGCCGGCGTGCGCAGCTCTACGCTTTCCCCGAGGTTGGGGGGCGTTTGTTTTGTTTTGTCGTTTCGCGGTTTTTTGGGTTTTTTTCTCCTTTTTCCAGAAATGGCTTCATCACCTGTATGAACAACAGTCGGAAGATACTGGCTTTCTCCATCACCTCCTGGGTGACAGGGAGCAGTCCGCAGTGGTCAGGCAGCTCCCCCCAAGTTCTCAGCAGGGCTGCAGCGATGGCCCAGCGCCCGTCCCGGGCATCCCGGTGCAGGGGCGCGCTGAGCCACATCTCACCTGTCCTTCGCTGCTGCTCCTCTCCCTGGATTTTTATTGTCACTTGCACCGCACGAGGCGGCTGTACAGGACTAGCGAACAGGAGAAATACCCTTTGCCATCAGCTTCGCTGTTTACATCTATTTTATTGGTGCAAACAACGCTGGGAGGAGCGCTGCTGTGAAAAATCCAAAACCATTGCTCTGCCCCGAAAGGCAGTGTCAGCGCCCTTACTGTAGTAACAGAAACTTGAGTGGAGAGAGGTGTACATTGGTCACAAATATTCGAGTGTAAATAGCTGATTTCGATAATTGCTTAATTATCATGCTCTCTCAAAATCAACCCATGAAGTTTTGGAAGGGTCTGTGGCCTGACATACGAGGTCTAGCAATTGTTTAGCAAGGCATGGCGCTTCATGGAAGTCAAAGATCCTTCTAAATAACAACCGTAATTCTAAAACTGCCTCATTTGTGAAGAAGTGCTGGTGGACATATGAAGACAGTGATTCTGCTACCTGAAATCAAGCAAAATTACATGAGTAGTAAGGAACACCAGCATTTCTGTCTCAAGGAAAGTTTTTCTTTGGGGTTTGAGAGGTTTTTTTCTGATTTGCATCTTAGAGTTTAAACTTTCATATGGAACAGAAGAAAACTATAAAAATCACTAGTATTTATGTGATCTAGTGTGCAGAAGCTGATAGCTTTGCACATACTGAACTTCTTTAAGGTTTCTTCTCCGAAAACCAGACCTGAAAGGAGGGCAAATGAATGCTTTTATTTCTTGCTGTTGTCTAGAGCTGAACCTTCAGTAAAAGGCAAATGAGGAGAATTTGATTACATGACATACTCCTGTAAGAGTTTTCCTTCATCTCTGCTAGTTATATGCTCAGGCCTGTACAGGTTTGCATATTCCAGTGGGTTTCTTCTGCAACCCTTGATGACAGAAATACAAAAGAATTTACTCATCAGTTGCAGACAGTAGCGTTTTTTAGGGAAGCAATATATGTTTCTTCTCTTGTTCATGCTGTGCCACATCCCTTCTGATACTTCACAAACAGGCCTTCTTCTGCAAACCTCACTGAAGTTCAAATCTGTTTTAAATTACACTCCACTAGACAGGTGCAGTCACTGAGATCACTTGGATAACACAAAACACCTTTCACTTCTTGTACATAAGCTTTGCCTACAGAACATTTGGGGCACAACAGCCCAGTACGACTGCTCCAGGGGAAAAAATATGTAGCTGCAGAGGAAGTTTCAAAACCCCTGTTTAGTAATTTTGGTGTTTTGCAAACTAGAGTATACTTTGGGAAAAAACACACAGATTGGATGTCAAATTGTAAAGCAGGAGTAAAACTAAGATTTCTATTAGATATGTGTTTTCAAATACTTCAGTTTTTAGGATACCCTTTGTAGCTACTTACTTTGAAACTAGTAGAAATGTTTGTAAGGAGCCTTTTGGTTCAACTCCTTTTTCATGGAAGGCAAGCTGAACTTGAATGGAAACATCAGCTATACATTATCAACCTTTTTTTAAAGCATCCTTTTGTTCTCCAGTTTTCTTTAGAAGTAACAGAGGAAGGCCTCTCCAAAGACAGAACTGTTCTTAACAATGTATTGCTGAGTAGGAACAGAAAAGTTCCAATTGAATGATGAAAAAAGTTTTATTAAAATTTTCCTCTCACTTCCTATCATCCCCCATGTAGCTCACAACCAAAGACTTCTAGCGATCACAAACAAGGATAGAGAATTCCAACAATACAGACTACTTGATTGCCAGTGAAGCCTGACTGAGCGAGAGATGCAGAGATCTCATTCTCCCCCATTCCCAAAATAACTGTGAAACACATTGGTGACACTACTCCAGCAGAATTTTTGATGAAGTCACAGTATCTAAAGAACCTTAGAAAGTTTCTGCCCACTTTAGTGCTGTGGTTGCTGACACAGGTGGGAAACACATTTGCATCAATTCCAGAAGTCACAGGGTGGGGCAGTGCACCTCCCTCGGAGCAGGAAGGTGGTTCTTCCGTGCCCCCATCTTCTTCTGCAAAGTGTGTGTTCTGTGAAGGACATTGCTTACTCCCCAGTGGGGTTTGGCAGGAAAGCAGATGATTTCATAGCTTGCTTTGACAACAAAGAGATTCAGTGTCGTCACAGGACCTCCAGATTTTGTCACTCTGTGCTCCCTCCCAAGGAATGAGATCACTGTTTCTTTGGGTCAACATTACTAGACTATTACAGTGAAAACGGCACAGTAACATAGCTTGTCAGTCGAATCCAAAGCTACTATTAGGCTATTTTTAACAAGATCTGAAAGCCTTTCTCAACAAAAAAAGTTACATTTTCAGCTCAAAAGGAGAGCAAAACATCTGTGGAGACAGGGCACCTGGGCACATGTACTTCTGATGGAGCTGCTGGTAATGCAGATTGTCACTGTTGCTTTTGAAGACCTCCATCCCTACAGCGGGCAGGGTTTTTGCAGCGTATTTGAAAAAAAGCCCTGGCCGTATTTGCCCTTTTCCTGAGGCTGCAGTGCCAGCCTGTGCACAACCCAGATGAACACAATTCTCAGTTGCTTATTAGATGCAGACTTGCAGCCAATCTTTTCCTCCGGTGTCTTATTTGAAATCGTTGGGAGATAATTTAAGTATTTTCTTAAAATCATTTCTGGAAGAGAAAGACTCCATTTAAAGGAATGAGAATCAGCATGTCTGCAAACAGTACCAATGCATGGAACCTGCTTTGCTTTACCTTTCTGTTTGGATTTGCTCACATTGTGTCCAGTAATCTGCACATGTTGCTGTCCCTCTTCTATGGGGCTTTTTGTCCACTCCCCATGGATGCGTGGCTGGCTGACCCAGATGTGTGAGTAAGTGGTAACTGTGCAGCAGTGGCAGACAGGCAAGGTAACCTCAGCTGACCAAAGGCAGCGGTCTGGGAGAGGCAGGCAGGGAGCAGGGATGGTACCAGTGCCACTGCAGCGCTTTCCTTGCCAAGCTTCACGTGTGAACCAGATGATTTTCGTTGACATGTGAGCCCTGAAGACAATTCCATTGTTTCTAGTGTTGATACATTCTTAAATGAGGGTCAGTACTTACACAGTGCTTTTATCCACAAAATGGATAACATGAAAATTTGTACACTTTTTGTGGAATTAACAGATGTATGGCAAAGTACCCAAGCAAACAGATTTTCATAGCAAAAGCAAATACCCACACTATTCAGCTCAGAAAGTGGGCAAAGATGGTGAAGATACATCAGTATGGACTTTGCCTCTGATGATCAGTATACCATGAACATTTTTTACAGTGAATATGTGTATAGAAAGTAATCATTTTATGGTAAGGTTAATAGATTTACTCTTATGAAATATGATTCCTTTAGCATCTTATTCCTTATGCATAAGTACATAACTTCTTTAAGTGCCTCTGTGAAGCTCTCAATGTGCAGTTTCAGACAGATGGAACTGTGTTCAGCTTCAACAGCAAAAAGGAGTTCAAAAAATGTTCTTTCAGGACTGCAGTATTTCTGAAATCGCTGACCTGCTGAGATGCTTGCTTTGCTGAGAACACAACATGCAGTGCAACATCCACTTATCTCTTCAACTTTCAGGAAACATGGCATCAGATATTCAGTCCCCTCCAAAATCTCCAGATCATTTATGTATTGTACACTTAAGCCTTCCACTGAGACAAGAGTTATCGGCTGCTTCTAATAAACCCAAAATGCTGCTGCCCATCTTCACAGACACTGCTCTAAAGGTGTTAGTACTCACTAGAGGCAGGAAAGCTTCTGATGCTGACACTGTTAGATTTTTGCACCTGAACAGGCAGAATCCAACCAGGCCTAAGGTGATGAAAAATACCTGAGATGCCCTTCCTTCCTATTTTATCCGGCCCAGAAGATTCAACAAGATATGCTCTCTCACAGCCAGGACTCCTTTAGACAGACCTTGATGCTCCATGTCAAACTGGAAAGATTCCTAGAGCTAGGTATAGTGCTGGGACAAAGCTACTGTTCCCTTATCTACATGTGTTCTGAAAACACACAATAAATAAACATCACATGACCTGTACTCTGATCCTTTATATGGGACTGCAACACAGACTAAACCATCTGCTTCTGGATATGAAAGTGACACCTTAATACCAACACAGTCCTTGATATTAGAAATCCTAGCACAGTCTTATTTCCACAAACCAGGAAAATAATGTGAATTTATGGGATGCTGATATCCAAAGAAACAGGATGCAGCACACATCACTCTATCTAGTAACTACTGTGATATAGACTGCATACAAGCAGTTACAGGAACTGCTGGAGGAAACAACCATTTGCTCACAGCTTCAAAAAGGGAACTTGCATAGTTTGACAGGACAGTCTTACCCTTTTGCTGAATACAGCCAAGTGTACATGGGTGTCACTGAGTAGTGTCTGTCTCATCCCTTACAACACAATGGAGTGTTTGTTATTCATTTAAGGAGTTGTCCACATACTCAGGAACTTCATAAACTTGCTAACTTCCCAAGGAGATATGGAAGCTCAAGGAAGATTACAAATACTACAAGTTATCAGTGTATACCACTCACTAGGGAGGGCAAAGAACATATCCTGGAAGAGCAGAAGCAGCCTCAAAAAACTGCTATCCTTTATCTATCTCTCCTTTCTGTCCCCTTTTTCTTCTCTTTTTTTGTCCACACTCCTGTGCAAAGATAAGCTGAAAAATGCATTCTGGCAGCTGTACCTGCTCACCAAATAGCCATCAGTAGCATTATTTAATAGGAAAGTAATTTTCTAGCCAGACCCCCCTCCCCTCACTTCCAAAACCATTTTCCAGTATGTACTGCACTGCACCGGGTGCTGCACTGGTCAAACACCTACCATCACATGCAGCCACAGCAATTTATTACTGGTTCAGAAAGGAGGATCACCTCTTAAATGGCTGTTCAGAGAAATGAAGTCATGCTAGCATTCTCACAGAGACTGTCTCCAGCTTCTATCATAATCATCCTGTTTCTTCTACCATCTTCTTTCCCAGTGATGTCATCTCCTTTAATTTAATGGTTCTATTCCAGGATTCCGGAGACTCGGGAGAAGAAACTGAGGCAACCTAGGATGTAAGAAATCATATACTTTACATTGACTAAGCCTGTGATACCAAAAAGCATTCAAGGGAACACCCACTTCTCTTGTCTTTTCCAACAGCAGGTAGTTGTTTTGAAAAGAGCTCTGTGAGCTCATCTTTGCAGGGGAACAACTTCTATCCCAAGTCACCCAGTGTTACCAAAATCTTAGTAATAACTTTTTCATTAACACACACAAACTTGTAGTTTAAATCTATTTAGCTTAGTACTTTCTTAACTAGAGGCCATTTGGCTTCGTATTCAGTTCTTCTTCACCCTTACTTCTTTCTCGCAAGTTTTAGAGGATTCTAAGTGTTTTGCATTACTTTAAGTCTCATTTCTTCCTCATTTACCATGTTTCCATGAACTTTCATTTTGCTGAAACAAATGAAGACTCTTGTGGAATATGCCCTGAATTTCACAGAGGGAATGCTGCCACAATGGAAATACACATTCCTTTCGAAGTCAAAACTCAAGTCAGTTTGGACAGAAAGTCAATGTGGTGACCTCAAGCTTTTGTCAGACACAACATTAGACAAACTTGCATTAAACTAATGGGCAGCACTGAGAGTTTAAACAGTCTGAAGCTGAATTTAAAGAAAATCTGATGGTTTCCAGGAGGGATAAGTGTGGGGCTGGGAGTGCAGATTCAATTCAGATGCTGATATGCATGATATGCATGGAAGTCATCGGGTGGGCTGAGATGTTTTGACCAGACAGGCATCTGATTAGTCTCCTTCATGTAAATTTAACTTAACCTTGTCCTAAAGTATGGATGCAAATCAAAATAAATAGCCAGTCCTTTGGAAAGAAATACTGAAGCAGTAAAACTTCCAAGAGCCTCTTTGAAGCTGTGGATTTTGATTGTTTGAACTTCTATATGACTTAATAGTGACAACTTTTATAACAAAAGGAATTCTTAATACTGTGTTATTTCTTCTATTACAGCATAACAGATCACATAACTGTTCTTGGGTTTCCAAATATAAGCAAGTGGCTACTTACAGGATTAAATGGATGTAAGGGATATGTATAGTCACATCCACTCACAGTCTCTATTTCCAGTGACCCACAACAGTGTGTTAATAACAAACACTTTTCATTCAATCCTACAAAATTTCTGCAAGTATGTATTACTATGCTAAACACAGCACTTAAGTTTTGATGTATTATTGTTGCTTTACAATTAAAATTATTGTTTTTATTTCCGCTTCTAGCTCCTTAAAAGCCTCAACATAAATACTTTTGGCATCCCTCCTGGACACCCTCTCTTGCTGATTTGTGGATCACTTAAAAACATTTAAATGTTTTTTAAATAATCCATCCTTTTCTATCCTCTAATAACTACACTCAGATGTGTAGAAGTAATATTAGGTAGGGTTTCCTTTATCTGACCTTGCAAAACCATCAATTTCTAACCATACTAACACAACAGTAACTAGAGAAGTAATTTTTCTTCTGTGTATGTGACTAGTAACACACAGTTTTATGGATAGAAAAGAGCCACAAAAATCATCCAAGAATGTGAAAAAATAATGAGAACCCTAAAAAGCTCAATCTGTTTAGCTTTTTCTTAAAACAAACAAACAACAACAAAAAAATATTGAGAAGCAACTTGATTACAGGGTAAAAGCACCTTCCTGGGGAGAAAATAGTGAGTCCTAAAGAGCTCTTTAATCCATCAGAGAAGGCATAACAAGAATCAATGACTGGAAGCTGAAGGCAAACAAATGCAAATGAAATAAGGTAGAAAATTTTTAGCAGCAGGCATGATTACTACTTGTATTATCTTAGTACCTGGAAGCCAAGTCATGGATCAGGGCTCTGTTAGGTGCTGGTAAGAAAACCCAACCCCAAAACCAAAAGAAGACACCCAAAACACAGAAAAAAACCCTGATCCCTGCCAAAAGGTTACAAAAAACATGTAAGATAAAGTAACATAATAAATCAGTGATAATGTTATCTGATATGACAGGCAGCAGTTGCAGGCCATGGTTTCATGATACAAAGTGTTGAGTTGAGATACAGACTTAAGATGATTCTCCGTATCAAGACTGTTTCGTCCCATTCCCACAATTTCTCTACAGCTATGAAATGCTGAAAATTGATCCTTATTAAAAAAAAAAATCAGTGCTAAAATCAGGGGTTTCTGATTTTTTTATTTTGCAACAAAATGCCAGTGAATACTTTTGCAAGTATTTTGATTTTTATGAATTTCAGTGAATGGGTTGACCAAATTTTCCCTAGCAGTATTCTCACCAGTTCTTCTTACAGCAACTTGCTGCATTACTTGTGAGAAAAGACTGCATATCCCAGAGAAAAACATGCAAAAGCAACGTATGAGATTGTTTCCTTATCCTCATAACAAATCACTAGGCTTGGTGCCCTCTCAAGCACCATCCATATCTCAAGCACCATCCATAGATAACGTAGACATTAACAAAAACTGAAACTCAGCCCATGGTCTGGCAACATTTGTCTGAAAAGAACTTAACACACTACCAAATTCTAACATAAAAGATAACAAGATGAGCTTGTGTTCCCAACACAATTGCTCTGGCACTGGAGCCTACACACCACCCTTGGTCCCTTACAAACACAGCAGGCCACTACAGTTTGACTGGGAAGAAGATTAAAGGGGTAAGCCAAGAGCAGCATTTTCTATTATTAAAGTTTTTGCCATCTATTTGTGAGATCAAGGATCAGAAGGATAGCCCCTGAAATTCATTGTGGAGACAACTGGGAGCATCTCCTCTTATTTTTCAACGGGAAAACATAGGAGAAAAGCCCGCCTTTGATTTCTGTTTCTTCATTTAAATTATTTGCAGACTACAGCAACACCCCCAATGTCTATTGCACTGAGAAGCTCTGGAGGAGCTAATTTTTGGGGGTGGGAATGGTGAAGAGAAAACAAAAGCTAAAGAGCTGGGGTCAACACTCCACAAATAGTCCCTGAGACTTGGAAGCAAACTGGATATACCCAGTGTTACGTACCCAGCCTTCTTCCTTCCCTTCCTCCCTGGAGGTGGCCAGCCTCCTCCCATCGGCTGATGTTCTGTGTTTCACTGAGCTGGATATTCACGTTCACATGCCAGACAGGGAATCGGTTACAATCAGTTCTAAAAGCTTTCATATTTCTCTTGTTCCTTGTTAAAAATACTTCAAGCTATAGCTGTAATAAGTGACGTTAAAAGAACACTGCTTCATTGCAAAGTTTAAACACTTAACAGCTTTACTCTTTGGCCTCGTGCACTCCGCTGAATTTTTCCACGGGACCGCGGCCACCACGCGCGTGCAGGACACAGCTCAGGAAGTGAATCAGGACTGTGCATCAAATTAGATTATTTATAGGTTGGTGTATGTGCTGCCTCTAGGACTTACGCCGAGAACAAGACAGACAACTACAGGAAGAGAGCGATGGGCATGTGGTTAAGGCAGTTGAATGCCACACAGAACACTCAGTTCTGCCTCTGCCTTCGCCAGCAGCCCCCGTGAGCAAGGAGCGAGTCAGACCACGCACCTTGGCAGACGGCCAGCCAACCTTGTCTTCCTCACTTTCTGGAGTCCAAACAGAAACACCTTCAGCCTTTTACGTAGAAATGCAAAGCAGATGATGATAAAGGAAGGTTTGGCTCTTGAGAGAATAATGGAGCCAGAGGCACAAGGTTAAACAGCAGGAGAATCCAATTAATATCATTGACTTTACTACTGACTATACAAGTGGCTCAGTTTTCTCCTTGGTCTAACAGGACAGCGGTGCTTTTCTGTTGTTCTGGGAATATGCAAAAATTCACCAAATACTGTGAAGCTCCTCAATACTGTTGTAATAAGCCTACAAAAACAAAAGAAGTTTTTCTGATTCTCTACATACAAAGGAAGTTTTGGATCTTTTAATCTGCATACTGCTACATATTTACTTTAAAAATATATACAATATAAATACTAACATGTATAGAGATAGAACATATCTATTTTTCCTCTCACACTCTATTTGTCATCACACTCTATATGTGATTATGCAAAGTCCTTTCTATAGCTTCTATCAGGGCTATAACTTCAGTATTCAGTGAAACTGCAACATGGAATAGGACAGGGAACAGCACTCATTGTCAATGAAAGGTATTCACTGGCTCACAAAAAAAAAATATATCTTCACTCTCAGTTGTATGTTGTGTAACCACAGCCACAGAAATAGAAAAGCAACAGGAGAGCTAGTAAAAGGTAATGTATTTTCCTACTTATTTTATTACATCAGAGTATCATCATATTGAAAGCTTTCAGTAGTACTAGGCTACCAAGTTTGCAAAATAAAATATTATACTTTGTGTCCAGCAAGAAATAAACAAATCTACCTACATCTTTAAAAATAACCTGAATAGTTTCAACAGTTACTCTGACTTAAAAATTTGAGTTAAGAGAAATACCACAATGATTGAAAACACAGATGACGATCTTCATTTTAGGTAGAAAACCAGTAAATGTAAAAATATAACACAATAATCAGAGCAATCATGAGGTTTAGGCACACAACAGAACAGAAATATTTTAACAATGTCTGACAACATCTCAAGCACACGGTGTCTGAGCACTACTAAAGTGGATGTGCATGAGACTCAAAGATAACACCATTTTAAAGGATAATTTCCATCATTTAGAAGCAAATAGACAGGAGAATGAAATAGAAATTTAGGTTCAGGCCTACAATCAGGTCTTCAGAGTGAGAACTTGCAGTCATCAGAGTCCCATGAACTTCATCAGGCCCCCAGGCTATCAAGGTTGATTTGAACAAATCCAGTTGCAGGATTAGGACCTAAATATATAAAGAGAAAAAGGATGAAATCAGGTAACACAGCACACAGCTCTAATTAAAGAGATAACAAACAAATCACAGAAAAATAATCTGAGTGCCTAGATCACTACAAGATCTATATTTTTACCATAAAATGCTGCAGCTACAGGAAAGGCTGCAGCGATATCTTACACGAAGAGATTTATAGAGCATTAATTGATCACAGCACATTCCCCTTCAGGCAAACACAAGTACCTGCAGTGTGTTTGCTCACCTCCTGTGTGATGCTGCTTTTTCACTGTTATATGTAATTTGTTTTATTATTTTTAATAAAAGACAGTGGTCTAAAATCAATAAAGGACATGTATTTATCTTCATCATCTCTTCATTTCTAGACATGTAGATTTTCAACCTCTTAGTAACACGATGGCCAAAACTAAAATGAGATAATCTCCCCATATTTTAAAACACTGTAAAACTGCCAGAAAGTAAATATTATTTCTATAAGAAGTGTCGCTGTTATGCCTATCTGAAGGTTGTGAGGAGTTCTAGCTTGGCAGTGTGTCTCCCTAAGGTTTCAGTGAAACCCCATGGTAGCATGCACCTAGTATCATACAACTGCCAATGAGAAAAGAGACTGTAGCAAAAAAATGCCTACCTCATAATGAGGTTTGCCCACTGAAATATAGACTTTAGCACAACAGGAGTGTGTGACAGCAGCAGTGAAGACGCTACAGGAGTATCAGATTTATGGTGGCACAAGCACATGGAATCGCAGGCTGCTGTGTCATCCATGCACATGGACATTAAGAAGCCATTTTTGCCAAGATGAGACACTGACTTGACTTAGACCACTTATATATAAGGAAACCCATAGATGTGCAAGGCAGAGGAGATTTCCAAAATCTGTGAAGAAAGTAAATGGGTTTGTCTTTTTAGAGTTGGTGTTAGCTCAGGACAAATATCAAATTCTTTATTTCTATTTTAATGTTGAATTCCCAATTATATCCCACATGTATATTTGAAACTGGCATATGGTAAAGAACCTACAACACCGGACTTCAAATACAGTATCAGATTTTGGTTATTTTATCTCCAGAGAGTTACAGCCTCAAACCTGGGGTCACTGCAGGCACGCTGGGGCTTGGGGGAAGATGCAGCTGGCAGGGCACAGCCTTGTTGTGCGCAGGCAGAGGTCCCAGGGCCCAGTGTGCCCGTGGGGCACGTTTGCTCCATGAACTGATGATTTCATAAATTTTTAGCAAGCAAAGAGTAATTTACTGCCTTACCTGGCTATCACTGCTCTTTCTTTGAATAACCTGAAACTTTTGATGGCCCATTAATATCAAATTCCTTGCCAGAGTTACATTTCCAAAGAAAGGCAGGTTTTAATTTCTTTTTCCAAAGGATACTATAAGCTTTATTTTTTTAATCTGGACACCTAACTACTTGACAACCTTTCTTCTTGCTCTTACAAAACATACGCTAACAATTCAGATTTCCACACCTGGTGGAAATTTATTGAAAAACAACAAGGAAAAGAAAAAAAGCTGTTTGGATTTTTTCTTCAGGTTATGCCTCCTTGATACTAAAGCTGCTCCATCTCTGGTTTTAAGTGAGAAAAGCCTAGAAACACTTCTAATTCACGCCTGTTTGCTACCATGTCCATACAACTACACACCATGGGAAAGGTAGCCAAGAGCAGATGTATTTCTTCTGTCCTTTCTCAACCTGTGAGTTCCAGTACATGCTGAAGGGGGAAGGAAAAGATGACTCTGGCTGGTATGGGACCTGGCTATAAAATTCTCAAGCAAACTGAAAGCTTCCTCCTCCTGGGGGGAATTCCTATATCATCAGGCAGAATCAGAATAAGGAACAGAATCAATTAATTATTACTGAAATACTATGGAGTATTGTTATTAGAAGACTTGACTTCATAATTTAATTGTAAGGAAATTACTGTATCTGTGTTCACCATTACTATAAACCAAATGAAAAGATCAGTGCCTTCCCAGCAAATGCAAAATACATCTTTTCATGCTAGGCACCCCACTGTGACATTACAAATCAAACTCAACAATTAAAGGCCAGTCCTTTGTGGCAGGTGGGGAAATATTCTAAGCAATATTATGTGGGAAGCAGTTGTAGGAGTGAAGAACGTCAAATAATACAATTATATTTGAGGACAGACCTTTACAGTTTTCCTATGAATGATTTAACTGTTGGTGACACACACAAAGCTGCACAGCTACGCCATCATCCAGCCTATTGCTCAGACACATAACTCTAGCATCACCTTAGGTCCCAAAGATACTCCAAATCCCAAGATTCATATTCATAATTTGCAGATACTTTCAATGCAGCATTTCCAAGACGGTATTTTTCTTAATTCTCCCAATCAGCTAAAGTATTCAATCAGGTTAAGGATCATCATCATGTTTTAATTCAGCAAGATTTTGCTCTCTGCTTTCTGATTCGGCAATATTTTTTTCTCTGCTTTTGAGAAACAGCCTAATATCACACACATTCACTCAGAAAACTGCTGCAAAGACCCTTTTCCTAGTCAATCACTTGGAGAACACATCATTGTCTCCACAGCTCTCCCTGACTTGTTCTGCAGCATCTACCACTTGTCTTCACTTCCAAGGTCCATCCTTGCTTATCACCACTGCACCTATTGCTCCTTAATCATTGTCAGGAAGACAGCTGTGGTTTGCTCATGTTTGAAGCCGGGCCAATTTTCATAAAACACAAAGCTGAAAAGACCATTAGATCATACTGTCTGATTTGATTATTATGTTGTGTTTGGCTAAAACAATTTAAAAACCCTCCACTTTTTACTGATAAAAAAATAAAATTCAGGGATGCTTCTTGTATCTCTTCCTTTCCTATCTCCCACCTGCCATTCAGTGTCAGGAATCCAGTTTCCAGCTCCTCTCTCACCCACATGGTGTATTTTCAAACAAACCTCTTGTGCCTTTTCCTGTCTTACACCTTACACTTTATGGAAAAACCCTTAAATATCTGAAAATGTACGGCATCACTGTTGATCAAAGCCTTCTCTGAAATTCAGCTTACTAACATGCCCCTACAGCCCCAATGAGCAAAATGTGTGATAAGTAGTTATATACACATCACCTGTTTTCAAATGTCTAAAGTAAGCAAGAGTGGGATGTAGGAGACAGATCCTACCCTACAGTAAATAGAGAGAGGCTCCTTGAGAGTGATTTGGTTGAAGGAACTCCTGAGACACTGCAAAATGTCCTCTGAAGGAGTCTGTGCATATGCTGTGGAAATGGCCTAAGGAAATCAGTCTTTTGATTTAGTTACATGAGTTGGATCCCTAAAGTATGAATGTTCCCCCTGACTGCTAGCATTTCCTTTCTCATCTGTGTATATTTTCTACTTTCAGCTGTATTATATTTACACTGCTAAGATTTAAAATTGCAAATATTCTTTCCAACCCATGTCTGTGTGATGCAAAACATCATAGGAACTAGTTATTTTACAGTTATTCAAAAACAGTCTTACAATGCTATACAGTATTTTATTAAACAGATCCTGATCGTGCAATTATCATAGCATTACACACATATGCCTGGTGGATGATGCACAGCTCTTTGCACCAACTTCAACTCTGGTATTT
Organism: Melanocharis versteri; assembly: GCA_013397845.1. Lineage (NCBI taxonomy): Eukaryota > Metazoa > Chordata > Aves > Passeriformes > Melanocharitidae > Melanocharis > Melanocharis versteri. Next base: position 13,946 of record VZTG01004404.1, read on the forward strand.
ACTAAATTCCTCAATCCTATAACAAAGACCTGGAATGTGTTCATGGCTGGCACCGGCTTTTTTATCCCCAGTGTGAATCATGGGCAAATGCTCAAGACAAATCAACATAGCTATAAAAGAAGAGAAGTTAGAATAGGAATATTAGGAAGAATTAGGATATCAGGAGGAATTTCTTCACAAAAAGGGTGATTAGATATCAGAATGGGCTGCATAAATAATAATCAAAAGTTATACCAGGCACCATGTAAAAAAGAAAACAGAATAGAACAACTACTACTGGTGATGATCTAGTTCTTGCTCCAGATAACAGAAAATAAGTTCTTTCAAAGCCTAAAGTAAGAGAAAAATGCCTCCTGAAGCAAACAAACAAAAAAATGAGAGCACAGTCAGTCATAGATCAAAATCTGATCAAAATCTAACCAGGGAAAAATACTGAATTAAATTATTTGATTTCATTATAATAAATTTCATTAATAGCATAGAGTTAACCGCAAAATGCTGAAAAGGACGTATTTGGTGCTGTATTATGGTACTGTCATTAATAATTCAGAAACTGGGGCAAGTACCACGGTATAAAATCTGCAGTTATTTCAGTTACTCAGAATCAAGGAAAATTATTAATCTAACAAAATTAGTAAGTGGACCCCAGAAACACTAAATCAAGTTTAAATGATGATAGATAGATAACAGACACATACCAAAATAAACCCATTAAAAAAACCAGTCTGTGTTTTATGAGGTTTCAAATTAAAGACACAACTGTAAGGAACTTAGTGCAATAAAACTCAATGTGTCAGGCAAAGGGAGGGAAAGTTACCTACAAAATCTCCAGATGAGCTGATGTCAGTCTTCATTTATTCTTCCAGAGATTTAATTCACTCACAATCTTACATTCACTTACTCACTAGCACTGACACTTATCTGTTTAAAGGTCTGGCCAAGATAACTAACATGAAAAACAAAAGACAATGGCCATCAGCTATAAAGTCCTTGCCTCATTGCAGGAGTTGTTTTAATTATCAATATAAATTAGATAAGTCATAGAATCAGAAAATGGTTTGGTTTGGAGGGGACCTTAAAGATCACCTAGTTCCAACCCCCCATCCATGGGCAGGAACACCTTTCACTGGACCAGGAGCTTAAAGCCCCATCCAACCTGGCCTTGAGCACCTCCAGGGATTGGGCATCCACAACTTCTCTGTGAAACTTGTTCCAGCACCTCACCACCTTCACAGTAAAGAATTACTTCCTAATAACTAATCTAAATCTATCTCCTCTCAGTTTGAAGCCATTAACCCTTGTCCTATCACTACATGCCAGTGTCAGGTGCAGGGGGGTGGTAGGATTGCATCTGTTTAATGGAAGTCAATCATTAGATCAGTTATCCCATAATGGGAAAACACGCCACTTGCTTTGGCCTCGGGAAAGAACCAAGGCCCACTTCAGGAGTTTAGTGAAAAATCTCTGCTCAACACACCACTACAATCAAAATAAAAATAATAAAACAGGCAGCTTAAACAATGCAAGACAATTAGAAGAAAACCAGTGCAATAGGATTATAAAAATCAGTATTGTGACCTTACTAGAAAAAAAAAATACCATATGAGGTACAGGTCACTCCTTCTCCAAAAAGACATTAAAGATATGGATAGGGTTCAAGTGTGAACAATGATAAATATAGAAAATATCCTATGAAGAGAAATTATGAAGTTTCAAATAGAGAATACCATGCATGGACATGTAAAGTAATTGCTCTAGAGAGGTCAGATCAGACATTTGTATGCTTGCCATCTTACAACATGAAGAAAAAATACAAAAAACCACTGAAAGTGTGGAAAATTCAAAACTGAGCAGAAGAAATGTTTTTTCACATCATATACAATCCATTCGTATTGATTATCATGGAAATTCAGTTATTAATCCAAACACAATGTCCCTATCAATGACAATATAGATTAAACCAGTTACTACATAGAGAAATCAGGAAGCAACTTATTTGGAGTTAACATCAACTGAAGCATTAGGAGGCATTTACGAGTGAAGTGGGAAACTGTATTATGGTTTAAGCAAATATGATAATCCCTATGCAAAAGTATAATTTAAAAAAAAAAGGAATAGCAACTTGATTTCATTATTGAAATTTTATTCACAATCTCACAGTAACTCTTCCTACAGTTTGCATTAAATACTATTAATAGCTCATTAACAACAGCAGTTGTCTTTAGAAGGTTTTGAAACAACTAAAGTTTGGACACGTTAAGGTTTTATGTAAGCAGTAAAGGCAAATACATTAAAAATTAAAAACAGCATGATTATAAACTTGTTTATGCCATCACTGCAGGTTCTATCCAAAACATATTTTTCCCTCACTTCCAGTCACAGCCAGTTTCTTAGAAGCTTGTCTATTTTTCAAAGACCCAATATTGAACAGTTTTTCCTTTATCACTTTTTTAAAGGATTATTTTAACAAGGATTCTCATCACAGATCTTGCTAACAAGCACCCAAAAACTGACTACTTACTGTTCACCCACAGACAAGAGAGCTAGAATTAGCTTAAGCACTGAATCCTTAGTGTGACACAATTATACTGCTTGGTTATCTGGTTTAGTTTGAAATGCACATTGTCACTGCACATACTAAGACCCACGTTGGCGTGTTGTATTAGCAATCACAAAAACATATATAACATTATAACTTTTATAACATATATAACATATAAAATACATAACAATATCTTTTTCTCAAAGAGCAGATTCTTAATTTTATTGAGATAGGCTTGGTAAAAATGAAAGAGAGCATAAGGATGTGGCTTCATATATTTTGGTTGATTTTTTTCCATCATATCTAGGAAGACAAAGAGAATATTATATTGTCTGGAGGTGGCAGAACAGGAGAAGCTGCCAGCACTGTCAATGCAAGGTTGGGCTTAGTCAGGGGCTGGATCAGGTAAACAGGGCAGAAGACGAAGGCTGAAGCATCACACACTACAACAGACAGTAAAAGTGAAGACTCAAATGTCAGTAATATAGAGAGCACCAGAAAGATGGCCTGGGAGCTCTTTCTTGGATAGAGTGAATACAGCTTGTACTAGGACACAAGACACAGAGATTTAAAGAGCTGTATGAACTTCATATGGTGATACTTAAGTGTAGGCTTGGGTACTGGTTCTGGTAGAGAAGGGAATTTCAGTCCATGGGCAGCTGTGAGTCTGAGAAGACCTTACTGCCTGCAATGACAGGAAAGCTGTCTGGAGTAAAAGCAAAGCAACAGGTTGCAGAAAGGCTGTAAAAAAATTCTGAACCCAAAACACAACATCATCTATGTTCTGAAAGCAGCAGACCATTCACCACCAGGCTACTGCAGGAACAAAAAAATTATTCTCCTTGGGTAACTTACTCTGTTTTGCTGTTTTCACAGGCTGTGTATTTGAATGAAAGAACTGTCACTTGCCAGATTTACCTTTCGGTTGTACAGTTTCTACCTGTGATCATTTTAATAACACATCCTTTTGACAAATATTGTCACTTTCTAAAATAAGAGGAACATTTTGCTTTTCTAGAGCTATCATATGCTTGATAGTATGTTCTGAATGTACGTAACTTGAAATATACCTCACTGGATGTTTACCTGCAAAGTTGCCCCATGCTTTTTTCCTTATAAGTAGAAGGTGGGCAAGAACAATAAACTAAACTCATGGGAGAAAAGGTGTAAACTTACTTCACTTAGATGTAAAGGAATTTCTTGTTAAGGATGTTTCTCTGCTCACTCCAACAGTACCAAAGCTATTTATTTGGTAATTAGAGTTTCTGGACTGAAACAGACATTTCTGAACTTGTTGATGATGATTAATGTAGAGTTTAAGAGAGCCATTACTTTGTGACAGGCACTACAGAAGCCAAGTGTCAGATAATATATCAACTTCTGCTCCACTCTAATTCTAATTTAATGGTCAGAACTCTTATTCTTAATGTCTTGTTTCAAATATTACACTACAAAGAGTTCAGCAGGATACATAGTAGTTGCTGTAAAAGTCTTGTAGTGTGAATATCATGTAGGCATTAAATTCGTTGTATTTTAACATCAGCCAAAGCACGTTTTTGAACGCGGACATGTGCCACAATCCCCTGCATAACCAGTGAAGGAAGATCTCAGTTTCTGCTCTAAATGAACAAAGTAAACCTGACGTGCAGCCAGCGGGCAGCGGCCGGGCCGGCGGGCAAAGGTCCCTCCAGCCGCGGCCCCAGCCCCGGCCCGGCTGCCGCTCCCCGGGGCCGCCGGGAGGGACCCGGCGAGGGAGGGAGGAGAGACGGAGGCACGACCCGCCGGGTCCTAACGCCGCCGAGCCCGGGCAGGAGCCTCTCGCCTCTCGCCTCCCGCCTCTCGCCTCCCGCCCCGGCGGGCTGAAGGCACCGAGGCGATGCCCGGGCCATCCCAACGCGAGAAAATTCTGGCCGCGCTGGCTCGAAGACAGATCTCGCCGGGAACACCCTAGTGCCACTTGGACGTGCTCATGGGCAACACGGTCCGTGTGCCGGTAACCGGCAGAGCTGAGCACAGCCACGGGTGAAACAACCCCCGCCCCCGAGAGAAAAGGACTGAAGGATTCCACGGGAAAAGGAAGAGGACGGTATCAGCAGCCCCTGACATCGATGCACCTTCTATGCTTGTAAGAAACCCTGATTTGTTCGTCAAAACTCAGCCCCTGAGCTTCACCTGAGAGCTGCTCATCTTCACCACGCAGTACAGGAACAGAAAAAACGCTCTGGAACAGGTGGGAAAGTGAGAGAGCAGGACTAAAACTGTACATGCTGCAGCAGATACGAGCACGATTCCAGGATCTCTCCTGGCAAACAAAAGAAGGCTCCTGACAAGCCAAAGACTAGGAACAGAGGAGACTGCAAGAAGAAGTCCGGCGAGGCAGTTTTTACACCTGCAGATGTGGAACACAGCAGCACGCTGCTTTCCGGCTTGCTGTTGTTACTATAGTCTATTAAAAGCAAATGCAGCTGTACAAGACTACCATCCTCTGCACTCACACACCGTTCGTTCAAACACACCAGCCTGGCCAGAGCAGTAATTTCTGATGTATTTTCACTCTGCTACCTCCTCCTTCTCCTTGCCTGTACATCAACACCATTTGAAGATTAAACAGTAGAATTGTTATAACTTCATACGTTTTAATACCATTTTAGTGAGACATCCTTAAGTGACCTGAGATGACTTGGTCTGGGGGTGCTAGAACTGCGAACAGGATTGAAACAGTTGCTTTTATTGCCTTCCAGTGTTTCCTGTGGAATTGTGACCAATTTTATTAACAGTTGCACATAGTTTTCATTAATGTGCCTAGTCTTGCCGCCAAAGCTGACAAGGGATGGGACAGACAAGCTCTCCCATCAGTGGAAGTAGAGTTAGGTGAGCAGTGACAACCTCCTCCCAAAAAGGAGCAGGGACACAGACAGAAAAAGCTGCACCCAATGTACAGCCATGACTAGTGTTGAGTGAAAAATTAATATAAAAGAGTGGTCTTCCCGTAAATGTATCTGTTCGCTTTGGCATAAACTCCTCCACTACATACTATGCATGACAGAACAGGACCATTATTTAAAAGCCAAAATACCTGACTTGTGATATGCGGTATCTATCCTGTCAGAGCAATCTGTCTTACTCCCACCAAAACCACAAAACAAAACCACAGAACAAGAATTCTGGAGCCATACACATACTTTCAATATATGAATCAATGCAGGCTTAGAGTGAACACCACTATATGGCACATGTAAAAAGCCCAAACATCCTAAAGACTCAAAACAACATCAAGAAAGTTTTACTTCATATACTTCCCAAAGCCTTTCCTCTCACTGCTGTGAGCGCACCTCTCTCTCCCCATTGCAGATACTAAAGAACCTGCTCCTAGCAACATTCTGATGTGAAGCTTCTGTAATGTAAGTGATAATTTGTGTGATTTTTATCAATAGGTAAATCTGTTTTGTCTCTCACATTCTTATTAAACAATGAAAAATCAAATGGGTAAGAAAGGCAAAATTCAAGGAAAGCTAAGGTAACCGGGGGAGGCCAACTGGTTCAATCTAACACTAATTAGTGTTTTCACAATATGGAGAGCATTAGATCTGTGCTAACAAGTTCCCAAATAAAACGACTTCTGAATCTGTCTAAATACTTTAAAAAATACACAGGTGGCAATGCAAATCAGATACTTTTATAGTCTCTCATCAAATAGCCCAGAAATGAATACAATGAAACTGTACCACCTTGTTAAAAGAAAAAAAAACCAACTAAAAATTACTATTTCTCAGTTCCAACTTGGGCTCACAAGACAGATACAGCTTACAAACTCAGCAAATCAACAGTGTGAAAAAGAGCAATCAGACAATAGTAAAACACAGCTTTTTGAAAGAACGTATGTTGAGTAATTGCTAGCATACACATCCGAAGTGCACAAAACTTCCCAAGGATTCAAACGGATATGAACATCTTCCACATTTTTATGTGCAATGGCATCAAGTTTCATTGGGCTGCAATAGCAAGGGCATGCCTTGAGGCTGGCATGTTCATTTAACATATGAGTCATTCAGTGTGGAAACAACATAACAGAAATATCCACAAACCAATGAATTGTGAAAGAACTATAACATTTTCCCCCTCAGGCCTGCACCTACTAAAGTGTCAAAAATAAAGTTAATATCACAGAAATGATTCAGCAAAAGAGGAATTAAGTAGTAAATGACAGTCAATTCTTTCACGAGTAAATCACTTAAATGTTTTTATTTGAAACCATTCTAATCAGTACAGTCATAGAAAAGATGAACAGAAAAAAGACACTCCAGACTTGACTTTCATAACTACTGCAACAACTGATAAGATACCTCTATGACATGGAAATCACAAACTAGGTTTTTCTTCACTGATATCCTCCTTCAGAATTTGAGAGAATTTAAAACTAAGAACTTATCACCACTCCCTTAGCCTCCTTTCACCCCCACCACCCCCTCCCCCCCAAAAAGTTGGTTTAAAATATAAAAAGATAAAATAATTAACCAAACACTTGACATGGAATCAACCTGAGTGAAAGATTAGCCTGGCAAAAAAAAAAAAAAAGTTGTAAGCAGCCTAGCTTCCTCTCCATTAGCTTCTTACATTAGCCTACAGAATCACAGCAGTCAAAAAAACTATTTATAAGTACATCAAAGCAGGTATCTAAGTTTGCATTCATATATCTAACATGCAGCTTTGTCCAAGTGCAGTTAAGGGAACCTAGTATGCCCCTAAATTTAAGTTGCTGATTTGTGTTTTGTATTTTGGCACCGGAATGAGTACATAGTACTTTGAGGGTGATTTTATCCCCCTCCCACCTCGAAAGTAAAAATGAAAAACTGAGTGTTACAGAAAGGGATATTAAATAGCAGTCACTCTCAGTTGCCTTCCTCGCCAATCTGATTTCAAATAAGGAGACTGCTTATACTAATTTTTTTATGTCTAACTTATGCACTTATATCAGGCCTATGAAATGTGGCCACAGACCTCTCAAGAGCTCACCTGCCAGGCTGCTCAGTGCTGCCCAGTGCTGCCCTGGGTACCTGCTATGATGCACGTCTATACCGTGCAATGGAGTCCAGCGCAGCTGGGTTCTGTCAGCTTGGCTGGTACTCACCCCCACGAGGATACACCCCTGTCTTCCTGCTCTCACTGTGTGTCCATGGGAAGCATCTGTGTTAGCACAAGGATGTGTCTGAGCTCCTTATCCCTGCCTCTCTGCAGGGCTCAGGCCTCTGACAGGCACGCTGTTACCACTCAGACATTAACCACCACCCCTCTGACCAACACAGTCTATCCGATTAACGCCTAATCTGCTTGTGAATCAGCTCCGGAGCCACTGCTGCTTTCTGCAGGGCATGACAAAATCAAGAGTTCCTGAGGTGTGTCAAAACCCTAATTTCACTGGAAGCTGTTCCAGAGTGTGCTACTATCTCTGCTATGAAACCGGTTCATCAGAAGAACGCGCAGTGTCTGTGCTGCTGTTTACTACAGAGCATATGCACATCCAGCACCTCAAAATACCCTTACCAGAAAGCTTTAAGAACTGCCAGCTGCCACCAGAACAGCTCCACTTCAATATCAACCCCCAGTGGGATTCAAAGAGTAGGAAGAAAAAGAGGAACAAATTCTTTGTTAATTTCAACAGGTCAGTACATACACGGATAAGAATATACTTGGCTTTGGTGAAAACAAGAATTTTTACTTCGGTAATTGTTGGCCTAAGTTATTTCAAATACTAAATTTAAAGGAACCACTTCTACTATACTGCAGTTACAGTAGAATTTTCATTGGTGTTTTTACTTGCACTTTCTAATTGCGTGCATTATTTACATAGTGTGGAACTTCCAACGAAGTACCAGTACAGTAACTAAGCATGCTGCCATATTTTTTTAACCAATACGAGGATTAAAAGTTTCCAGGTATGATTAGTTTGTCAATAATTTCATGTTTTGTATCTCCTACAAAGCAACAATGAATGCCTGTTACCACATTCACATATGTAGTGGTGAAATACGCCATGAGACATTATACTCTGAGTGAAAAAAAGCCATTTTTAAAAAAATGACAGTTCAAAAATACTCAGTTCTAAATATTCAGAGAAACAGGCTCACAAACAGTGAGCCATAAATGGCCACTAACTCCTTCTCTAAAATAACTGATTTTTCTAAAAAGATGCTTTTACTGTTTTTATATGCAAGAAGTCACTGCTAAGTAAAGTTGTTGTACACTGCTTCAGAATTTAAAATACTTCATGATACAGAGCAATCCTCCTACTTTTCACATTTTAGAAGAAAATTTCATCAGACAAATCTTCAGAGAGAGACACAAACACATTTTACTGAGAACTATCATGTAATGTTTAACAAATTACATGCAAATTCTTACCAGAATGCCACTGCTTTTGAAGATGCCATTTCCATTGTTATCCTCAAGATATCCATTCTTATTCATCATTAGTACCCTGCATCCCTTGCACTCAAGCTTCGGAACGGATTTCTGACAAGCAACCCATACCTACCAAAATGGTTTCTAGAAAGCAAATTACACAGCTGTAAGACATGGAAAACAAACCAGCAATTTGCAAACCACTGCAAGTGCAATGCAAACACAGTCAATAGCAAATCCATCCTGAAACATTCATCCTATTAAGCTGGACACTAATATAACCACAGCTGTAACATTATACTTTTAAATCACTGGTTCACCTATAGAAAAACCACAAGAGCAAAATTCCTTTTTATCCCATGGAATCTCATATATTTCATCTCATTAAGGGTGGTCATTTGCCTATAAATGATTTTCATAGAAGAACAGAATAAAAGAACATTATTCTAAACCATACTTAGGGTCTTCTAAGGACTTATGAAAATTGAAGTTCCATTTATGCTGGATAGAGCAAATACACAGAATAGTAAAAGGTCCCCGACCACATAAAAAAAACAAGTCTAAACAGGTAAGACAGCACAGGGGAAAAGTCCACACACAGCACAAACAGCAGGACTGTAGTAAATGTAACAGTAGTTCTACTTTGCAGGTGGCTTGTGCTTGCAAACAACATAGAAGGAGGTACAGTGTAAGCAGGGCACTTTGGGTGGGGGGAAGCGTATGTAGTGTGCAGGAACGAAGCAGAAGTGAAGAGGCAGAATGGACAGCAAGAGGTGGAAGAAACAGTCAGTAAGCACAGGACAGAGAACAGCTAATTAAAGCTAGTGAATGTTCTCTGAATGGTCAAAGGTCCCTGGGCTTTTGGCTCTTTCTGTCCCTGTGAGTTAGTCTCCGGGCAAGGTCCTTTCTTTACTGCTCCCAGGCTTAGAGCAGTATACTCAGACTTATTTTATACTTAGTTTCAGTTCTTTTCCCATCACCTTCTAAGGTGGGATCAAAGACCTCTCCCTCATTTGTAGCTTTAAAAGAGAGATGATCTGAGTCTGCTAAAAAATATCTGTATAGAACAAGCACACGTAGATCAGCCCTATTTGCAAGTGATCCAAGTTCTGATATTCTGACTTCAACCTTCCTAATTCTTTCTTAGGTAACACATACTGGACAGCAGAAAAGTGATGCAAGATGTTCTATAGATCAGTAGTTTAAAGTTGGTACGAGTATGTAAAACATTGTACTCCACGCTGAATAAGAGTTGTTAGGACTCGGGATGGGGACAGCTGCTCTATAGGCTCTGGTGCACACAGCCAGATGGAAATATTCCAACCTTCACAGTAAACTGTACTTGTTCTAGCGTTAACTGAATAGATTAGGTTTATATCAGAATAGAAGATGCATTTTCATTGTCAAAACACTCACTGTTTATAGCCTTTAGCATAAATGGAGATAAGTCGGTGTAAAGAGCAAGTTTGCCTACAAAGGCAAATTGAACCTATGAAACCGAAGTGGTGTAATTTTTTATGGGGCTGTATGGATAAGGGCAAATAAACTAGATTGAAGTCACTTTCATCTAGTGCAAGATATCCAACAGAAATAGTTTATACAAGCGTAGCAACTGCAATATAATTAAAAACAATTTCTGGAATTGGGCCAACCCTCCTAGGTTGTTTCCTTCAATGCAGAAATAAGCTATCAACAGATACAGTTTTACACTGATACAGCTCTATTCACACTGGGGAAAGGTGGCTGATACTTTAATTATGCCAGTACAGATAAAGCAGAGAAACGTCTGACAGAAAACTGAGTGTCTCAGATATAGTCCATCTACCTATTTCAAGACAGCGACAATATTCCTAGCGCAGGCAACACTTTAGAGTACTAATTCTTAACTTAAAAAATAATCCCCCCTGTGTCATTCCCAGAACATCACCAACCTTTGAAATGCTAATGGAATTACTAGAGACAAACCAGACTTTGAATTTCTGCCAGATTCTGTCAGGAGTTCATCTGACAGAAGTTCTCTCTGTGCCACTCAGGTGTCACTATTCTTTTAATACCACCTTTTCTTTTAAAATTAACTATTTTTTTTTTAGCAACAATGTTGTGGTAATTTTGAATCTTTGTAAAAACACTGGTAAAAGCATAGTGTGTGTCTTGGCTTGGAAAATACACATAAAAGCAATTATTCCTCCTCTGCCAGACTACAGCCTTGGAAATTACCTGTGACTTGCCAATGACAATAACAGGCAAGCAGTTATCCAGCAAAATCCCTTTAGTTCAGCTGCACAATAGTACTTCCACACTACCTGTACTTTATTTGGTTGTTTAAAACAGCATCTGCCAATTCCAGCTGGGCTGTTAAAAAAAAAACCAAAACTTTTTTGCTTCTAAAGGAACAAAGTTTAGTTATTTATCCAAGTGTTCTTTGAAGGAGAAAACAAATGAAAAAAAAAATATTTTAACCACTGTGTTGTCCCTGGGACACTATGAATGGTAACTCCCAGACAACTGAGTTGAGACACCAGAATCACCTGATAAAACAAGAATGCATTTTCCTCTTTACTTGTGACTTCTTTACAACAGCTTCCAAAACAGACTCAAGAGAAATGCATTGTTTTTGTCTCCCTATCTCTGTCTCCCCCTAAAATAAAACCTCTGCTCTCAGGAATCTTTGGATAAAGCGAAATATCTATAATTGTAACTTACTCATCAAAGGTGAACTGTATGTGCTTCATTGAGAATAAGAACTGCAGCAACCATAACCTAGCATAGGTACTGATAGATATATTAGTTACTAAAAAAAAGTAAAATATTTACTTTTTATAGCATAAATGTTCTCATCTTCAGGATGAATCTGTGTTGAAAAGTGAGGTGCTTAAAAGTAGGGGGGGGTTTGTTTGCCAGTTGACCAACCTCAGTAAGAAGAAAAAAAAATTGAAAATAAAAACCAACACTACAATTCTTGTATACCACCCTATCATAAATTAATGGGAAGGGCATACTTATATAGAAAATCTTGTTAAACAAACATGATATCCCTATTTAGAAAAATTATCTCATAGCAAATAGTTGACAGAGCATTTTAAAGACCTGCCAGCAAATGTAGTCTATTATATACAGAAATTATCATTTCTCAATACCATGAAATTCGGTAAAAATTTAATCTAAAATACTTTTAACTAACAGAAAGCATCTTGAAGGATGCAATACTTAAATCTACTCCTTATAAATCAACTTCACTGCTCTCTTTGATGGTATTCCATAACATACACAATTACCACTCCAGAGCACAATAATGAAGTTAATCTTCAAGGCACTACATAAGCTTCATCACCTCTTCTTGGTGAGCATGTCAGGAATGAGAAATCCTCTCTCGGAAGACCCTGGAACTTTCATAGCTGTATTGCAGATAAAGCAAAAGAGTCTCCTCCTTCAAAAATATAACCAACCAGTTCAACATGACAACACTAAAAGAGTGGGATCCAAGAGGAGAGCATTTAAGCTGAATGTTCACGACCAGGATAAAAAATTCCTGGGCCTGCTCTCAAAAGAATGTCATGTTGTTGGGACCCAAAACCAGTGTAGCACATTGGGTGGTATCCAGTCCTGCCATTGTTGTTAAGCCCTAAGGTAAGCTACACATCAGTCCCCACATGAGCCCTCTCTTAGACATTCTTGGAACACAAGTCCCAAGAACAAGTTAAGATACATCTTTCTGAGCTGTCATGAAGCTAATCATATTCCAAAGAACAGCAGAACAAAGATAGTCCATAAAACTAATATATCAATGGGTTACCCACAGAGAGAGGTACATGCAGAACTTATGTATTGCTCAGATGCTTCTATTTCAAAGTGCTAATGGCACAAACTTACCTACAGTGGTATGAACTGTCTCTTAAAATGCCACTTCTCTAAGACTGAATGTGCTGTGTGATACATGATTTTTTTTAATGATAAAGAACCTTTAGTAACTGTTGCTCAGTTTTTTCTACAACTTTATGAATTCAGGAGGTACAGAAATTTTCCCCCAATTGTTTAGTATATACTGCAGCAAGAATTACAGGGATTACTTATTTCTATAGAAGAAAAAACCCCCAAACCTTGTATTCTTCACCACTTAGGAACACACAACTTATTACAAGCATGTGATACTCCTTCTACTTACTAAAATTAATTAGGAAGCTACTACAAAACCACTTGTATTTTAACAGGTTTTTTTAACCAATTGCTTGGCAGGAATAGGTGCTTACTTTCTTAAAGCAGATGATCTATTTCAGATGCAGCTGTTACTCTCACATTCTATATTACCTGTAGAACTGAACATAGAAAACCCTAAATATATCTCATTGATGTTAACAGTCCATTGAAGTTAAATATCTTAAAAGGTAATACATGTATTTCTTTGATTTGTTGCAATCTTTTATCTTAAAATACTCAATTTTTATTCTTTATCTTGATCTCAAAATACTGATCCTTTTATATTATCTTTCTGGTTTTGAAGGTGGCAAGGAAGTAAGTCTATAGTTGAAATTGGGTAAGTCTTAAAAACAAATACCCAAATCTGTAATGTTTTCTCTTTGAAACACTACGACAGAAGGAAAACTTTCTGTTTTTTAACAAGGAAGACTTACTGGTTTTCTAAAACAATTACTCTACTATTTTCCACTTTTTCCTCCCCATGACCCCAAAAAAGCAGAGCGGAAGAGGACCCTGGATGATGAAGGAGGACAAGTTACTGGAGATGGCCATAATAGTTCCTGCTGCCACTGCACACCGTGCCTCTCCAAGCTTCCTGCCTCCAGTACTGAGGTAGCAGTACCTGCTACAACACTGCACTTTCCAAGAGCAGAGATAAAATACAGCAGCATCAGTTCTGGATGACTTTAAGGCTCTCTGTCACAAACTATACTGAGCTGTTACAACACAAACTGAGTTACCCTGTCCACGGAGAAAGTGGGGACCAGCTGAAGCAGGAAACAAACCAAGCTAATCCCATGATCTGAACAGAGACCCTATCACTTACTCTAATATGGAAGCTGCTAGTTCTAAATTATACATTCATTACCAAAAGACATCTCTGTCTCTGCAAAATGGAGACCACAGTAGCTGGACCAGCTACACACAGGTACATGTTGGAAAATGGGCTTAGAGCTAGACATTCATGTTCTGTGTGAATATAGAAGTCCTCTTCAGAAACAGCACTGCTGAAATGTTAGATAATTATATAAGGCTCAAACTGCAACTAAGAAATCCTCTCACAAATATAGACATGTCTATTTTAAATTAAATGTTAAGTGGGAAATATTTATAGTTTAAGTTGCACACTTTGCTACTTAATTATCATAATTTTAAAAAGGAGACACCTTTAAATTCATCCTCCAAAGAAGCTATTTACCTGATCTGTAGCTTGGGAGTCCCCAGTAGTCAGTTCTGAGATTCTCATCCCACTGAATGTCAAGGACCTAGCATTTGAAGGATGGGATTTCAACATCAGTTATTGACAACTTAACTTTGTCTCACCAAAGATAAACCAACCTTTATTCCCACTCAGGTCAGCTCATTGATTTCACAGAAAACACATTTAGAAAGCAGAGCTGAATGCTTTCAGAAATTCCACCCATGAGATAAAAAGGGGAAAAAAAACCCAACCAGCAAAAAGGAACTGATATAAAATGTTTGAGACTTCTTGATGCATGATGAACCAAGTATTTTTGTATATTTGTGTGCAAAGTAACAAGTAACTGAAATTACTGTTAACTGCTTGCTGAAATGATACAATCTCAAATACCTTACCTTCTTACTCTTCAGATATAGGACTCTGTTCTTTGACAAAAACCCAATTTTATCCTTGTACCAGAGGTTGTGCTAGGCATAACAGTTCTGCTGAAAGAGTCTGAAAAAAAAAATACACTTGCTGCTCTCAATATCCTTATTATAGACACCATAAACATTGTGAATAATACTGGACTTGATTTCTGTTTTACTCTTGTCCTACTTTGGGTTCAATGGAACTGTGTTCCATTAAAGTTTGACTTCATGTGCAGCCAGAATAGATTCTCACCAACAGGAAAACCTAATAGGCTTAAGAATAAATATTGTTCTTCAACTGCATTAAAAATAAATTTGGACACACCAAAGCCCTCAGTTTTTATAATTCTGTAGCATTTATAAGAAAAAAAAATAAAATTATTATCTGGTGGACACTATCCATAGCATTCATAATGCAAAATAAGACCAGAAAATACAAGCACTATTTCCAGAATGAATTCTGTTTTGTGATGATTTTATTGAAATGCATTTCAATTTTCAGAAGTTCACTGAAGCAACAGCCTCCTTTTCACTACTGCTGTTCCTGTTTGGAGTACACTAACAGTTCAAAAGCTTTTCTTCTAGTTTCCAATTTTTAATAATCCATTGCATTTATAAAGCATTTATTTAAAACAATATCTTCATGTTTCCTAGAAATACAAGGGGACTAAACTAAAGGCTTACACTTTAAAAAACTGATGCTCTTTCTATGTCACCAAAGTTCTCAGCATCAGTACTTTACCAGGAAGGCACTGATAAGAAGTCAAACGTGTGCACAAAAACACGCAGAACAGGAGCCCCTGTTTCCAGATCCAGAAGATACCACAGTAATATATTTGAGAAACTGAGTACATTTAGTTCTGTAGGATTTTAGCAAGACAAATTATATTGTTAAGGCTGCTCAGATCTTATGTGCACCTATAAAGATGCAAGCGATCCAGTAATTTAGCTAATAATTTGTCCAATAAAGCAGACAGGTATCATTAAAAGAGTCTTGATCTGTGTACCACTGAAAAGGTTGACAAACTGTACTCTGCCTGATAAGAAGCATTTGGCTGATTGGGGTTTTTTCTCAAATTATTATTTATTTGGCTGCTGGTTGGAACACCAAAACCATTGCCAGTTAGAGAATACCCTCAGTTTGCAATGAGAACACAAGAAATTCAAGAACCTGTTTAAATATTCAGAATTATTTTATTAATCTACTGTAATACTTCTTATTGAATGTACATTGCATACAGTTCCCGTATAGAATATGACTAGAAACCAACTTCTGCTGTGAAGTCATTATTAAGTTATAAAAATAATTTGATGTCTTGAAGAAAATAAACACTACGTACAGAAACCATTCATCTAAAATTAAATCTTGATCCAGTGTTACAATGCCAAGATTTAAGGACACATTTTAGAAAAAATAAAATAAAAATAAATTTTTAAAAAATTCCAAAGCTGATTTTTTTTAAGTAGAAAATTTTCCAAGTTGTGAAAACTGCGGCTTTCTTTTTACTTCCTCTGAATGATTTAAGACTTAATAACTAACATTTTGATCCAAAACCACAACTCTGGCTTAGCAAAATATTGAATTTATATGATAAACACACGTGAAAATTCTGAAAAAGCATGCAGCAAAAGGGAATTGTGTCATTAAGATCATAACCTCCATCAACAGCTACTCCAGAGATAATAAATGGTGCTAGAATTATTTTCCAGACAATTTCACTCCACTCATCTCGTAAGTATGTGTGCTCCTACATGTGCCTTTTAATTTCAACATACTTCATATGTCAAATGACCAATGCAAAGGCTCTGACAGGACACAGCATATGTACTAATTTAAGTGAAATGCCAGCAGACCAAACCCAAGTAAGTATAATTTAAGAAAACTTACCTGGACTTGAAAAGCACCTCTGAGTTGCATTGGTGAGAATTCCCAAATGAAGACTCTTCCTTGCAAGCAAGTGAGCTTTCTTCAGATCATTATTCTGTGGCACAGGCTCCTCCAAATGGCAGAATGAATGTATTGCCATTATTGAAAATTTACAGATCATCTGAAGGAATTGAACTGAAAGCAAGAAATACAGCAATTTTATTTTGTGTAAAGTTACTGAAAATACTTTCCTTAATTTTCAAGAACTTGTTATTTATCGATAGCATTTAAAACACATAAAGGATATGTATATGTAGTGATTGATAAAGTACAAATGAATTCATTAAACCAGATGGACAGTTCATCTGAGCAGAGATGCCCAGATAAAGAACTTCCATTCAATGCTACTGCAGAGCACCATTCCAATACATTTTAGGGCTGTTTCTTATACATTACATATTTCTTCTCGGCAAAGAAACTTTCATCTGGGTATCTATAATTATACCTGTATTTTTGCAGAACATTTGCTTGTAATATAGAATTATCTTCAAGTAGTTCAAGTTATTCCTTCTAGCATGAATTATTTTGTAACTACAAACACCAAATGTCACCTACTACCATCATGCTAATACAGACAGCTTTAGAAGACTGCCCTCGAGTTTCTCACAACTTTCTCTGATTTTACAGAATGTATGCAGTATTTCACTTGGGATGCTTATTTGAGGGCAAGATGAGTCACAGATTCTAGAAGCATCATCTGATAAGCATCTATTCTGGTAAAATGCCAGTTCAAAGAGAGCACCCTCCTGATGCTTGTTCTCATCCTTGGGTCATGATCCCATCTCCTGGTGGAGCCACCCACTAGACCAGACTGAGGAACTAGCTTGGGTTAGAAATTGCTGCTTGCCACAGACTCCTCTTGAAGTCAGGATCAATTTTCTGATTCAAATCACTGCACGATGGCAAAAATCACTGTGCTAAAACAACAGGAGGGAAAGCGAGGGAACAAGACCACATAGCTAATTGCAGCTACAAATGTCAGCATTTAAGAAACTGCTGTTGTCACCTGAGTGTAAATTACACAGTAAATCACAGCTCTGCCACTGAAAGCAGTATAGCGTACTACTGGACTGCTTCAACTTTCAATTCCACCTCTGCATCACTGGTCATCACCCCCACAACGTCATCAAAAATGACAACCTGTAGAGCCTCACCAAAATTGCCTGGGGTACAATTTCCTGCCAAAGACCATACACTGCAAGTTTAAGGTGGGATGAACTAGTAGGGTGCATTAGTGTATCAATATGTGGGTCCATCCCTCTCTTGTTTACTAACAGAAGCAGCTTAGTCATTGTTTAGACTCCTAAACACAGAAGAGATTAATGCAGTTTAACATGTCTGCTTAGGTTAGGCCTGGCCTTTTCTAACTTTCGAATCCACTACCTGATTTCAAACTTAATCAAAAAGAAAAACTGAAAAGTCATTTACAGTTTAATAAGAATTCAGAGATTTTAGAAACCCAAGTACTGGGCAGGCAGATATAGAAGACCAACCCACAAACGCGAACCCCTTGGTAGAAGACCAAACTGAAGTACAGACTGCAGCCTATGCCCGTGCTGTTAGGGAACAAACACATGAGCAAGAGACACATTACAAGCACCCCAGCTGCAGCTGGTATTTTTCATTACCTCTAAGATACAACCGCACAGAAAGCTGTTGTATCTTGTGCTCACAGAACTACTTGACTACCCGTGCAGAATTCAAATCTACTTAAGTGGTATTAAAATAAGAGCCCTTGGTCTGCAAATTCCAGCTCTGCTCCTTGTGTTCAGTTTAAAAGTACGGTATGTACAACACTTGACAGCTTCCGGTCTTCTGGCACAGCATCTCATCCTAACGAGATGCATTCTTCTTAGCAGATCAGCCACTTCATCCTCTAGAACCACTAAATGAATGAATAGCATCGAGTCCTTGTGATTTAGGAGTCTTTAGCACTTTATTCTAGCGTTCAGTCTTTTGCTTCTCTAATCCCATAATCAGATAACATCCAATCAACATTATTTGAAAAGACTAAAATGCCTACAACCTCCTTGTGGTAAAGAGCAGCATAAAGAAATAACTCCACTCCATCCTAGCACCTTTTATTCATTTTAATTGCTTTCTATACCCCTAAAAGCCCAAGAGACCTGCCAGGTCCTTAACACATTACTTGTGGTGTTACCATCCTCCTTGTATTTTTAAGTAAAAACATACAACCAAGTGTTTCCCTGGAATACACTGCTACCAGTAAGACACGACAAAAACTACAGCCTGTTACAGAGATTAATTCAAATATTGGGAGGGTTAAAATGTTACATAAAAACATTTCTAATTGCATGCATGTGAAAGTGATTGGCCTTTTACAGGCAGCAATTTGGAGATTTCCTCTCTTATCACCAACTTCTTGCTTAAAAGTAAATAAATAATAATACTAAATGAGAATAGTTATAGAAGTATCAATAGGTACAAATTTTATCCAAACACAGGAAGAAAATCCATATGATTCCCTGCACATAAGAAGGATTATTGTTTATTAAACTCAACCAGCTGTGTCTCAACATCTACATATATTCAGATTCTACATAGTGTATTCTAACAGTGGGGGCGTTTGTTGGGGTGGTGGCAGGTTTGGCTTTTTTTTTTTTGATACAGGAATGCCCTCTCACATTCTGAGTCCTTGCTTTGGAAAGTTTTTAGGGCCTCAAGGCTTTCTTAGGCTGCTAACGTGCACTGATGCCTTTGTTACCACAGTCTCAGTAGTAGTGGTTCCTGAATTAGGCAGAGTAAGCTTAAATCCATTCACACACCTCAATTGCACATAAAGCAACAAATTTTCAGGCACTCTACTCTGGACTAATTCTAGAACAAGTATGCTAAGAAGGAATTCCTATACAAGGAATTCAATCTGACATAAAACTGTATACAAAGAATTTGAAGCAATACACAAAAAAAGGCATGGGTGTATTCCTCTTACTGTTTTAAATCTAAAACTTGGGCTAAATTTGCAACTCCATGCTACAACATGATGCAATTACGTAAAATAATGGCAGTGACTTACTAGAGTTTAGCTTATCCAACTAATGGATTTTTTTTATAAATGAAGTATCTATTTGCATAATACAAGTGTGATAATCAAAAAATCATTCTAGTTGGAACAGGCCTCAGAGGTCATCTAGTTCAATCTCTGCTCAAAGCAGCATTAATATGTGAATACTCATTAATGATACAAGTTGTACTCTTAACCTTGCAGACCACTAATCGCATGTAATCCTTTATCAAATGCACTCAACTGCCTTTGATAGGATTACTTATCTGCAGAAGGGTTTCTGGGACCAGTTACTTGCCACACATTATTCCTAAGCATGGAACATCACAGCACTTCCCAGCTGTTCTCGTAACCAG
The DNA here is from genome assembly GCA_013397845.1 of Melanocharis versteri. NCBI lineage: Eukaryota > Metazoa > Chordata > Aves > Passeriformes > Melanocharitidae > Melanocharis > Melanocharis versteri. The sequence goes on from VZTG01004404.1 coordinate 34,000, forward strand.
TACCACGCCCACATTTCACTTTAAATGTCTTCCAATCAGGTACTGCTGTTGTGAGAGCAGTTTTCCAAGGGGACCTGCTGTACAGGGGTAGGTTTTGATAGATGACAAAAGGATGGAGTGAAGTAGGGGGTGATGAACCCCTAAGCAAGGCAAAAGCAGAGGGCTGGGTCCTGGTTCCAGGTGTTTCACAGGTTGATGAATGTAGAATAGAGGTCCTGCTCTGAGAGATACCTGTAAACCTAAAAAATACCTATAAAGAGAAATTACCACCACTGGCACCAACAGTCCTTCAGATGTCAGTGATCAAACTTCAGCGGAGTAAGTTTGGGAACCTCTGCTTTAGTGCTGACATTTTGTTTTGTTCCTCCAGTTTTGCTCTGATGAGGACCTCCATTTTGGATTTCTGTTTTAAGTAAGTTTGCACCTTTATTTCACACATGAAATATGGTACAGTGTTGCTAATTACAAAAAAAAATTTTAAAAACCCTCACTTGAAACAATCCACAAGTAATAATAAAAAAAGTTGAAATGTTTTATAAAACCATGATGACACAATCTGAATTACAAAATAAATTTGCCTTATATTATATATATACCAGTAATGTCCTCTGTTCTGAAGGACGAAATACAGTAACAGTTTGTCTATGCTGTGTGGCAATACATGAACTCAGCCACACAAACTAAATAAAGCTCACCTTCTAAATAATAATTTTATTTGAACATTTAATACCTGCTATTGTAAGTAACTTCAAATATAGTACTGTGGACACTACTGTAAACAATATGGACACTATTTAAGTGGTAACAACAGCAACAAGAAACAAATAGCAGCAGGACATGTAGAAAAAAAGAAATTTACTTTAGCAGCTTTGTTAACCTTGGTCTTAGGACTATCCAAACGGCATTTTAAAACACTGGGTCCTGGGGTATTTTTAAATACACTGAAAATCTTTAAAATTCTACAGTTCCAGACATTATTTACATGCATTCCCCAAGCATTCATTAACAGCCATTGCTGTTTGCTAGGTCGCATAGAGGGCCTGTCTCTATTTGACCTCATTCACTTAAACTACAGGATACTCTAATAATTTTCCCTTACATCTCCACAAAAAGAGTTAAATTTCCCACCAGCGTTCAAGTGGCAAGAAGTTAGGTCACAGGATGGTGCACCTGCACCAACCACACAATCATGAAAGAAAGGGACACTGTTGAAAGAGGCACGTAGGAAGCAGCAAGAGACAACAATCAAGCCAGCAATTCTAAAGCCAAAAATGAGATGTCAGTCAGATTCTCAAATTGACAGAGCATCTTCACCAGTAAATTTTTACCTTAGATATCTTTATTTTATACTTGAGTTAAGAAACTTCAGTATTTTTTCTGATTAATAAAGGTGAGTAATTGATTCCACCAAATATTTAAGTTCCCTTTCAACAATAAACTATACTGCTTTTGTGTTTTAGAAAGAAAAATTTTACTTTAGAATAGTTGTTTGCGACAAAACTAACTGCATTTCCATGTTTGCAACCTTTTATAGGAGTGTAGTGCTTGGCATTCTAGTTGAGAAAGGAAGGTCAATACCTGACTACAAAGCAACAAGTCCCTGTCCTGACACCCTGTCTGAGGGAAGAGAGAACAAATGGCAAGGAGATGCTCTGTGGTATGTTGCCAACACAGATATGCCCCCACCTTGCTAGGTGCTGCTGCCATGTAAAAAGCAGATGATTGGTTTTGAGTTTTGGCCAAGGTGCAAAATTCCTTCACTGAAAACTTTAACTAGGAAAAAAGCAACCAAAAGAAAAAGAGAAAGAAAGAGTTGTGTCAATTATACCGTATTGCGTACAGAGGATGACACCAGCATACCTCAAAACTTCTGCATTAGCAGACCACAGGTTATATAAAAATTACCAGTGTGGCTAGTTAATAAGATTTCTGATACAAGTACAAAGCACGATCAGGCTGAAAAGGACAATTACAGCCATCTCCTTCTGTTCTAAAGGCAAAGGTAGAAACGATGCTTTATATAGAACAAGTACTGAACACTACCATGGCTTTGGAACATATTATCTCTAATTTTAAAGTATAAAGAGAGGTCGAGAGATTGACAGGGAAGAGGACATACAATTAGATGCACTTAACAGGCCAATGGGTTGCAACACTTGAGAATGAGAGGGGGGCTAAATTTACATCAGCAAACCTGAACTCAGCAATATTTAGTTTCAGCCAGAAGTTGAACTATTGATATTTTAGGCTCGAGGGAAAAAAGGTTTTTGTCACCACCACGATCCCACTCATCCACTCCCCACATCCCCTGCCAACACAGGATCCAAGAATTACAGACAAATGCTCTAAAAACAGTTTGGGGATTTCGAAAAATAATTTATTTAGAAAAGAGTAGTGGTCTTCAGGCCCAAAATGTCTCCTTTTTGGGGGTGAAGAACAACATGCATTCTTACAGCAACCATCGTAACAAAACTCAATCATGATGTGGTGTTTCAGCACCACCAGCAAATAAAAACTGTCATATAAAAATATCTGTGTCCTACACCTTAATAAAGATAAATTATTCTCTTTCATTAGCCCTACCTGAGGAATGACTTCATATACAAATACATTTTTCAGACACCAAAAAAATCCCCAAACCCACCACAGGACAATTCAAAAAAAGGAAGGATTTTGCAAAGGCTTTAAGTTCATACAGAATTAGTCCTACCAACTTTAACAAACTATTTAGACTCATGCAATTCTGTGAAAAATCAGGGAAGTATGCAATATGCTGGCAATTCCAGAAAGAGGAGATGGGACCGGCATTTTAAACTCTTCGGAATAATCATCAGTCTTTCTTTGCATTTACACAGCACTTACTAGAAAGAGATGCCAGAAGCTGGAGCCTCTGTTCAGGCATAGTGTAAAGTGGCTGTAACAATACCAGCATCCTTACACAGGACTTTCAACCAAATGGGATTGCAGAAAGCAAAAACCTCCAAGACTAAATAAGAAAAGAACCACAAGGTAATGGTGATAAAATGGAGCTCAAGTGCTTCAAGTACCAGAGGGGAAGGTCTCTAATGGACATGTAACGCTACGTCAGTATAAGTTTAAATAGGTAAGTAAGAATAGATAATCTGTCACTTTTAAACTCCACAAAATGGATCATTGCTCCTTTTTCCTTTCTCAGTATGGATTGACATCTTAACATACTTAGGATCAGTCTACTTAAAAAGACTCCTTCCTTCTGAAAGTACTAGAATACATGAAAAATATCTTGAAGCACATTATAGAGTGTAAAAAGAACTCACCAATTTCTTGGACGGTGAGTGTGTTACTTAATACTCTTTGCTCTGCTAACATAGGAACCAGGTGATAGCACATTTTACACCATTCCAGTTTTCCTAAGTCCTGTAAAACACTGTCTTCAGCAGCTATTGCTGAAAATCACTATTCTCAAATTGAATGAAACCTTACTGATAACACATCTATGAATTCTGCCATAAGTCAATCAGTCAAACCTAAAACCACCTTAGAAATCCCAGACTTTCACACAGAGGAAGGGAAAACCAGTTTAAAGGCCAAACAAAAAGGTGAGTCAAATACAACCTGCCTTAAAAGAGAAATTAATGTATGAAACCAGAAACCAACGTATCACATCTGGGCAAGTACTAACTATTTGTTCACTTAATTTCAAAACACTTGGCTTGCTGTAATCCTTCTTACTTCGTAAGTCTTTGAACCAATGCAACTCCAAACTTTCACATCAGTTTTTCAAGTCCTTAACACCAAGCTAGCCAATATCTTTGCCACTACAGAGACACGAATTTTGTTTGACTGCTGTTATATTACCTCATGCTGAGCCCCATCCAATTCCTTCCATCGACATTAAGCTGTATTTTCTATTTTTGCTGACTTTCACAAGAGCAGCAATGCAACACCACAACACCACACAAGCACAAGCTAACTACTGGCAGAATCCTAAGGACACAAACGCACAACACAACCACCATGATCATATCAGACACCACCCATCTTTTCACGGTTTTCAGAAGCAACATTTCATCACTGATATTTTCCCACTAGAAATATGCCTGAAAATAATTCCTTTCTGAAAACACAAGAGATACTAAGTTAAGTTTTGGCTATTGTTCCCTGCTAGAATGGGGTCAGAACCCTACAGGCTGTAGGAAATGGAGGTAAAAATAACTTTAAGAATAGAATGAAAATTAAGAAAGTATTTTGAAGGCCAGCTGCAATTCCCAAATGGAAATCTTTGCAGTGATTTCTGAGAGCACTGCATCAGGTCTCAAGTGTTCAGCTTCTCTCTTTCTATAGAGCAAAGAACCCACTCCTGTTAAGGATGACAAAGTAAGAGGCACTCGTATAAGGTCCAAGAAGAAAAAAGAAGTCTACCTTTACCTTAGAGCAATATATAGATTTCTCCTGTTCTGTCAAGGCTACAGGCACCATAGTAGGGAAAAAATGCAGCACTTCTTTTATTTTTTTCCTGTACTTTTGAAAATGAGTCATAAAAATAGAAGAGGTTTTTGCTCCAGAAAAAAAAAGGGTTTAAACAGGTGGCAGATGACAAAAAAAACCCTGGCCTCTTATTTTAGATACTGATTTTAGAATCTCTGTCTTAGAAAAGATCTCCCTCCCTTTGGTTAAAATACTGCAATGCAATAGCCAAATGATACTACATATACATATTAAAATCAGTGATGTTACTAATTCGTGGGCTTAAAAATAGTTGAGGAATGCAAGAAAGTTTACAATCACAGTCACTTTGACTTCATATACAAAAAAAAGTTATCTAACTGAGACAATGGCTTCCTTCTGGTCTGCACTTGAAAAACAGAACATAATTAACATATTTAAGCATTAAACAGAGAAAAAGAGGTATATATAATTAGTTACTTTATTATTCTTACATTAAAATTTAAACTTGCAAAGTGCCATTTTGGAAATGTTCTGACGTTAGGTTTTGGAAAAAGAAGGAAAGTCAAGCAAAAGTAAAATCCAAGAAACAAAACCTTCAGAGCAAAAGTTTTCAGCTGGTACCTCCCACTCCATTCTCAGTTTCTCAAGGACCATCATGCAGTAACAACATTGTTAGAGCTAAGCAGCCAGCGGGTGTGTAATTTGCACGTGAAAATATTTTTAGGAGACACACATGAATAGCACATGCTCTCAGCCTGGGTACAATTTTCTAAATATATGCCCTGAATATTGTTTTCCCGACATGCTTAACTGTGTTCCAGACAATGGTTTCTTGCACGGATTTGTTACTCTTTGAAAGCACCATACAGATCAAGCCTTAAACAACACTCATTTCAAGAGTTCCTCTTGGGGTTTGGGGAGAGACCCTGAGGCTTCACTGTGTCAGTGTCATCATGAAGTTGGCAAATCATGCTTGAATACAGTGCAACAAGAGGATGAGTCCCTGATTCAGGAAGTTCAATCAGACATGCATGTTCATTCACTTGCCTAAACCAAAGGAGCTTCAACAATTGTATCTTAAAACCCTCCTAATTCTTTCTACGTTACAAAAAACGTTTCAAAAGCTAGATAGAAATCAATAAAACGAGAAATAAGCCATATGCTCACACACTGTTTGTTAAATTGAAACCAAACCTAGTCAAATCAACACAACATGCAAGAGAAAACTCCATTTGAGCAAACAGCAGTCTAACTAGATCCCAAAGTCATTACCAGTCCACATCTGGAACACTCAAATCAATTCCTAGTGACGGTGGAGTTGGCATCATATAGTAATTATTACTATAGGACTGTTCTGTTCAGGACAAATGAAGTTCCATGGTATAATGAGATGAAAAACATCCATTTCTTTTCTTTGCCAACACACAAATCCTATTCCTCAAGCATATGGAAAAACTCAGGTTCTGGATTCTGTCTCTGGCACAAGCTTTCCTTTAATCAACTTGAACGTCAGCAAGGAAAAAAGAAAGGATACCAGTAAATCCTACTGTGGTACTTAAGAGTATATAAAAAATACCTGAAATCATAGAATACTGTGGGTTGGAAGGGACTTTTAAAGCTCATCTAGTCCAACCTCATGCAATGAGCACGGACATCTACAAGACCAGGCCGCTCAGAGCCCTGACCAAAACGACCTTGAATGTTTCCACGGACGAGGCATCTACCACCTCTCTGGCAACCTCTCAGTTTTTCACCACCCTCATTGTAAAGTATTTCTTCCTAGACCCTGCTAAAATGTCTGTTCCCAAATATAAGTTAATTTAGCAAAAAAGTTGGGGGTGGGTGGGCAGGAGGAGACAAAGCAGAGAATGGAGGCATTAGGTAACTTAAAAAATCTTAACAATATTGAGTCATGAATTCAAACTTACCAGAGAACTGGGATCTAGTACTAGAGCTTTTTCAAAATCAGTCCATGCTAGCAAGCAGGAAAAACATCTACTTAATCCTTCCAGAGCACAAACACACACAAGCAAACACCTTTCATCACATTATCTCCTAGGCTGTACACACTTGAAACAAAACTTTGTGGAAGGCCAAAACAAAACAGCAGATCCTAGTCACCCCTGGGAAAAGTAAAAATTTACACTACAATGAGAAGCTAAAAGTTTGTTATTGATATTAATAAATAGAACTTGTATTAGTTTTCGTACTAATGAACAGAATTAATATTAGTTTTTGTACATCCAAACACTGCATTTTAACCACAAGTATTAATAGGGCTAAAACCACAATACTCGGAGAGTCCCAAAATGCCAGGAGAAAAATCACTGCATATGTACAACTACCTAATGAAACTACTACTTGATATTATTCAGTAGATTGCATTATTTGACCAGTTTCAGCAGTTAAAGAGAGCCACTGGAAAAGAGATTAAATACATATCAAATGTACTGCGTGTATGTAGGAACACTCATCTCAATGACTGTAGAGCAACTGGGCTCCTTCTCCTACTCAACATACCCAAAAGTGCTTTACACGCCTGATGAACGTACACAGAAAAAAACATTCTCCACAATCAAAGCACTAATGAAGGAAACCCCAATCAATCTAAAAAAAAGTACTCGTGACAAAATTCTTCGCAAATTTCATTGCAGTGTTTCTCCAGTCAAGCATAGAACTTCCTTCAACAGAACAAAATACTCTCAAACATTAATTCAACCTTCAAAACATTGCTGCACAAAGTAAAGGAATAACTACAGCAAAAAATTAGATCACGGATGTTACAACGGACCCGTTATAGCAACACATCATTTCACAAAGCAAATCATACAGTGCTAAACGCTTTTTAAAAACGCAACCAGGAGTAGCGTGTCAGGAAAGCAGAGAGGCAGGCAGCAGGAGAGAATGTATTTTCTGTGCTGTCACTAGAACAATCTCCTGCCTCGCTCCCTCCTGCAGCCGCGGGGAGCGGGAGGCTGGGGCCGCGCTGACAGCTTTCCTGACGCAAGGCAAGCGGAGCACTGACCTAAATGCCGCCGCTGCTGAGCTCCTTGCGGCCCGGCTCGAGGAAAAGGGGCCAGCGTGGATTCAAGCGCCAGCCACAAACACTCGAGCTACTGCAGCCCCAGGCTGCTGGTGCAGAGACGCTCGCCGAGACCCTCACATCACCTCGACCTCTTGAGCCCGAAACCTCCAAAAACGCCCGCGAGGCGAGCTCCAGGCCGAGATTTAGAGCAGCGATTTTCAACAGGGAGCTGCGCATCCCCGCAGCGCTTCGGCGGCGGCAGCGGAACTGGCCGCCGCAGGGTCTCGGGCAGAGAGTCACACGGGAGGCACCGAGCCTCGGACAAGGCTAAACCCCACCCTGGGCGCGACTTCAGGCAGGTATTCAACAG
>VZTG01004404.1:42006-63507 GCA_013397845.1 Melanocharis versteri
GCCTGTCCCGGTCCCTTCGGTGCGGCCGGGGCGGAGAGCGGGGGGGTGTCGCGGGTCCCGAAATGCCGACTGAGTATTTCACGTCAGTAGCAGCGCGGGGGAGGGTGCGGGCCCTCCGCGCCTCGCCCGTCGGAGATGCGCCCGCGGTGGTACCGCGTGTGTGTCCGCACGCGTCCGCCCCCGGCACGGTTTTCTCGTGTTCAGTGATTAACTCTGAGGACGCTTTTTCCTTCTGCAGTCTTTCCGTAGCGTGTGGATCACTCTGGATGTGGAATAAGAGCTCAGGAGGCAGTTTAACCATAGGTTTATCTGAAAAAGGCGAGCACGTTTCGGTGTGGGAGGAAGGGCAGCGGCCCTGCCCTGACTGCTGCTTAAGTGGCATCCACCCCCCTGTGCCTCTCATTTTCACTGCCTTGGGACACAGATCGCCTGCCTTCCCGTAACCTTGCATCTCTTAGCTGCAGCTATAATAAATTGCACCAGTTTAGGCTGTGTTTTTTCCCACACTCGCATTTTTGTTTCAGAAGGACTGAATGATCTGTCGGCAAAACGTAGTCCCCATGCCTTGTCATACACCCATAAAAGCATTTGATATGTGGAGGTCCCAGAGAAGTCTGACTGTAGAAGAAACTCTTAGAACAGTGGAGTAATGATGTTGCACACTGGTTCGTTTTGCAATGTCATCAGCTTTATCTTTATTTGGTTAGTCTATGTTAGGCTATTTTCAGGAAAGGAATTTGTATTTGCTCCCACACCATGGAGATTTGCAGTTCTGCCCGCTACTTACAGGCAGTGCTGTAGAGAGAGTTGCCCTCTGACAAGTATGATGTTGCTGTTGCATGTAATGAAGTACATTTTGTGGCCAAAACTGTCAATTTTTGAGAAAGGGACTGTGATTTGGATATTTGTAGTTATGACCTCAGATAAAGAAAAAACTTAACACTCTGATTTCTTGTTGTGTAAAGAATGAACACGTAACTAACACTTTTTTTCTTCACATTTGTTTCTTTTAATCTTTTCAATATCCCCTTGATGAAGGAAACAAGACTTGTAAGGTGATTTACAAAGAGGTTATTTTTAAGTGTCCTTCTAGCCTTTAAACAAGGAGATGTTCTCTTCACTGTAGTGTAGTCACTGTTGTTGCCTGCTTTTTGCAGTTTGTGACTGATTCTAATTCATAAGGTACTGTTTCATGAGGTACAGCTGTTATCAAAAAGGCCCAGGTCCCTTTTACCGTAGAACTGTGCCATGGTTTGGGCTGGAAGGGACCTTTAAAGATCATTTAGTTCCATCCCCTCTGCTGTGGGCAGGGACACCTTGCACTAGACCAGGTTCTTCTAAGCTCTGTCGAACCTAACCCTGAACATTTCCAATGATGAGACATCCACAGCTTCCTTGATCAACTCTCCTAGTGTCCCACCATCCTGATTGTAAAGAATTTCTTGGTTTTATTCAATCTGAATCTGACCTCTTTAAATTCAAAACCACTGCACATTGTACTGCCACTACAGATCCCAGTAAAAAGTGTCTCTCTCTTCCTTATAAGCCTTTTTTAAGTACAGAAAGGCTGCAGTAAGGTCTCCCCAGAGCCTGCTCTTCTCCTGGCTGAACAATCCCAACTCTCACAGTCTTTCTTCATAGGAGAGGCGCTCCGGCCCTCTGATGTCTTTGTCAGAGGCCCACCTCTGGACTCGCTCCAGCAGGTCCACATCACTACTCAGTTCCCAGCACTTCAGGTGGGGTCTCACCAGAGCAGACTGGAGGGGCAGAATCCAGATCCCACAGTCTGTGTCTCATTGCTGAAGTTAATAAGCACTATTGGCCCCAGTATGGGCCCTTGAGGGACGCCATTCATGACTGGTTTGTGCTTGGTACACTGAGCTGCAGCTCTTTGGATGTGGCCATCCAGCCAGTTCCTTAAGCATTTAACAGTTCTATTTCAAGCCCATACGTCTCCAATCTTTCATCTTTTCCTTATTTTCTGTCCTCTGCCCTCCTAGGTTGTTGAAGGCCAATTTAACTCCCTGGAATAGGAGAAAAACTTGTGCTTTACTAAGTTCTCTGCACTTTTATGAGTTCATTTAGCTCATGAAAAATCTGATGAGGGTGTGAGCTGTCAGGGAAAGTGGGGGGAAGGGAAATAAAAGAGAAAAGTGATGCCCCTATTCTGCAGCAGCAAGTTGTTAGATCAACTTATCTACTCAAGGAAGCGTAGCCACAGCATAATGATAATTAAGTCACATCCACAGCATGTTTGGCATAACATTTTTCAATATTCAGACTTAAAGAAGGAAAGTAGCATTAATTGTTTAGAACATGACCTGGTAAGGTTGAACGTGTGTGTCTGCGTACCTTTCCATCTGTAATGCAGTTATTGCATGTGGCTACAATGAGTTGTTGCAGTACTTGATGCAGCAGTCTTTCACTTGGCCGTTTTTCTTGGCAGTGTTGATCTGATGCCCAGTGTTTGTACATTGTGCAAAGATCACCAATAATTTCCTGTAATGTTAGAAACTGTGAAGAGTACAGGCAGACCTCTTAGTACCACTTTGCATATCTAGTACTGGCAGACCTATTTTATTTGTGTGTTTGTCTTTGAACTAAAAGGATAATTAATTTTTAAAAAATGTTATTATATTCGTAAGAGCAATAAAAGTCTTTATTTCAGTACTGTGGTACTATTGGCTGGGTGATTATAGCTGGGGGAGGTATTGTACATCTCAGAACATCTTATACATCTCAGTATTTAAGCTTTAAACAGAACAGCAGAAGTAACAGAAACTGAACACAACCAGAAAAAACCAAGTTGCTTTCCTTTTGAGAGAGCTGAAAGGCTAAACAGAGCCTTGCAAAGAAATAAATATGTTTTATAAAACCAAGGGGCATGCTTAAAAAGGAATAACCTTTCCTTAAGCAGGTTCTTAGTGTTATTAACCTTTTGAGTGTGTGTTGAATTTTTGTGGTGAGAAATTTCTCAGGAGTTTCTGTCATGTGATCTGTTTTTTGTTTACTTTGGAGAGCTGAGACTGCTTCAGGCCAAGGAATTGACTAAAAGTCCCTTGAAAAATAAAGTTACGTATTTTAGTATGATATATCCTATGATAAAGGTTGTTATCTGTACAGCTTGTAATTGTATAAAACAAGTCAACTTCCTGGCTAGACTAAATATATGATAACAGAGTTGAGTGGCAGTGTGATAATGCTGTTGCTGCTGTCTGAAAAGTCAAGGTGTTTGTCTTTCCTTTATACTGCAACAAGCTTGTATACCTTGAGCTAATTCATTAATTTTCACCTTGCGTGAGCCCTGGACTGTGCTGTTTCTCATGCACCTCACAACATTACTTTGAAAGCTAAATGTGCTCTAATGCACATGGATTGATATTTTTAAGTCAGGGAATACCGTCCCTACATGCTTCAGCCTGATAATTCTGAAAAGTGCTGCTGGACACACTGAAACTGTTGACAGGATATAATCTCATTTTGACCCGCTCTTAAGTTGCCATTGGGGTCTGATTTGAAATGAGTGGTTGTGTTTTTCTGCTGTGTTTTTAATTCATGCTCTGTTGGTTTTTAGCATTCCATGCAGTTCTGTAGGGCCTCTCCTTGCCGAATATTATAAGTAGGTTTAGGTTGAACTAGTATTTACACTGGTCTCAAGAATGTCTGGAGAATTTTTTTTTTGTAAGGAGTTGTTGCTGTACTGTATAAAAGGGTTGAAAGGACATCATGGTGTGGGAGAAAATGTTTTTCAGTGAAGTAATGAAAAGGGAACCGTAGTGGCTGAAGGAAAGATACTGCATTGATGACTTTGCAATTCAACTTAACTTCCTCAAGTGTCTTGAAGAGATATATATTTATTCTAGCTAGTTTCAAGTCAACAGGAGCAGGACTGGGTCCCTGTAGTTCTTAATTTAAAATTTTGAGTTCACAGTCTGTGCTAGAACAAAAAAAAAGTATTTTCAGTTTAGGAAATACTTTTCTGAATTAATTTCCACAAATTATCCAAGCTGCGTTGTTGTTGGTATTTTTTTTTCCTCAAACTTCAGTCTAATTTTTCTTTAATTGTTTTATTCACTTCTTATTTTTCAGGAGTCTTTGAAAAATCCTTAGTGGTCATGACATTGTTACAAGTGACATAAATTAGCCAGTGGCTCAGAATGATGGATACCCAGAAGACTACAAATGGTTTGCAAGTGATTGGAGAAGGGACTGGTATAGGGAAATCGACACTCCACATGGTGGGGTATTTGGGAAAAGTCAGTTGAAACTTGTTTTACATATGTGCAAAGTTCATATTTTTCTCTGTTTTGAGAGATTTTTAATTGGTCTTAATTTTACAAAAAAAAAATCTCAAAATTATTTTCCACGGAAATCTATAACAATGGCGAAAGATTATTCTAAGTAAATATGTGCCTTGTTTTTTTACTGGCACTATTTTTACAACTGTTTGCATTCCTATGAAAATTGATTTGTCTTTCAAAGATCTGAGCTTGTGTTCCCTGGCAATAAGGGTCCAGTAGTTTAGTTCAAGTAGAATAAAATGTGCATAATCGTGTTGTTAAAGACACCTTATTTGAATATTTAAATAAAAATATAAATTTATTTAAAACATGCTACCATACAAATACATTAAAAATTAAAAAAACGAAACCAATGTAGTTTGCTTTTTTTATATTGTATTGTATTATATCTAGAAGTTGCACAATGATTTTGTATCTTGATATGTATGTCTTACCTTGGGATAATATATGAAATAGATAAATTTATGCTGCTTTATCTTTCTTGGTTTGTTTTTATTTTAGAACTGTAATCCTGTGGAAACAACTGCACATGAGTATTGTCCAGTCTGCAAAGAGAAGGGTCAGATCCAAGGTTTACGGACTTACCGCCTTAATTTTCAAGAGTCCATTTTCCTTTGTGAAAATCCGCAGGTATTACACTAATAAAGAATTTTATTTGGCCCTGCAGAGGCCTTTACCTTCAGCAGTTACACCTTTCTAAGTCCGTGATTTTGTTGGTGGTAAGCAGACTGTTGAAACAGGACCCGTCTGGGTCTGTATGCTGCAGGATATTTGCTTCCATATAGGGAAAAGCAGAACTAACCTGTGTATATGCAGTGTTTAGGCATAGGTAGCTACCTAAAGGATTAAAAAGAGTAAATTGAAATGAAATAAAGGAGAGTTCTTCTTGCATAACAAGGGACCACAATGGTACTAAATAAATTTTTGTACAAGTCAGAGTAGTAGTTGAATCTTTGATGATCCATGTAAGTAGTGCATGAGTCTAGCAGATCTGAGTCTTCCATTTTCCTTTATTTAACTATAGGTAATGCAAGTAGGTTTATAATTGTAATTACAATTAATTTTTCTCTTTTTTTCTCCCTTTTTAATTTTAATCTTAGCTGGATTTCCATGCTGCTTAATATTTGCGTTGTGATTTTGCTGCCTCTCCCTTCACTGCTGTATATATGTGGGGAGGCTATAGCAATCCCAAACAGACTGGTGCTCTTAAATTAGTAGAAACTAGACTAGATATGGGTCTCAGAGTTGTTTTTCCCATTCTCCCTTGCTTTTAACTAATTATAGTATAGTTCTGGAGATTGGTAATAGGGATTTGTCTATATTCTGGTTGCCACCTGGTCATTGAGCTAGCCTGAAAGATACCCTGCCAGTTTGGGCACCAGTGGTCTCTCAGGCATGAGATGATAATGTCAAATCTGTACCCTAAAGGAATGGATTTAGCAGAATAAGACAAGAGGACTCTCCTTAGCAAAATTAGGTTGGTTGCAGAGGTTGGAAGAAGTTACTGGAAAAGTAGTGTTGAATTACCACTACTGATTTATTTATTTCACGGTTGCTTATAAGACAGTGGTGGGATAACATACCCTTCCTGTCATACATATGTTGAATATATATATTGATTTAATTAAAATATCACTTTACAGAAGTCCTTAAGGCCGGGTTGGATGGGGGGTCTGAGCAGCCTGGTCTAGTGGAAGGTGTCCCTGCCCATGGCAGGGGGTTTGGAAGTGGATGGTCTGTAAGGTCCTTTCCAAACCAAGCCATTTTATGATTCTATTATTCAACTCCATTTTAAAAGCATGTTTTGTACTTTTTTTAGCTCTTGTTCATCTGAAATTGCTTTGTAGATTTCACTGTAACCTTCTTTCTTTCCTTTAGTGTATCTACCCACTTGGTTATAAACCATTAAACAGCATAATTACTTCTACTGGTTCAGAAAATCATCAAGTTCCATCTACTCATAAGAAGAGGAAATTGGGTGATACCAGTGACTTTTCTGCTGTTGAATCAGATCCAAAAAAAGCAAGAACTAACAATGTGCTCGATGTTGAGCACACCATTAATGCAGACCCTGTTGTGAAATGCTACCAGAATAGTTCATGTATTCCCAAGGCAAGCCTACATGATGTATTACAAAATGACCAGCAAAACCCTGGCAACAATGTGGGGTCCTGCATGCAAAAGGTGGATTTTGAAACAACCACCAAGACCAACAACTACCAAGAAAGTCCACCAAAGACTTCTAGTCCCAAAACACAACTGTTGCCAAATTCTGAACTTTTATCAACAGCATCTGAAATTTCACTCAAAGAGGGTAAAGGTTCCACTAGTAACAGAGATTTGTGTCTTCAGTGGAGAAACATACATAATCTTTGTTGGTTAGATTGTATTTTGTCAGCACTGGTACACTTAGAAACATTAAAATCTGCTCTAGCAGAAGAATATAACGATGGAAAATGTTTACTCCAGAAACTCTTAACAAAGTATAATCAGGCATCTATTCTTCTGAATACCTGTAAAAGGAGTAAAGTAAAAGGTGAGTAAATTTAGCTGCTGTTTTCTCGTAGTCAGACTGATCTGCTACAAATATGTGGAATTTAGTACAGTGCACTTGCATCTGCCTCCGTACTATTTCAAGATCACAAAAAATACAACTATTACAATGAATTTGCAGAGTACTGTGCTTCATCTAGGAGAGTCCTGGCAACCATGCACTCTTTGAAGGCATCAAGCACCAAGCATCTCTTGTTTTGGTCATATGAATTATTTATGTAATTCATTCTTACTTTGTTTCCTTCCCCTCTGTTGTTTAACATATTAGGATACTGTTCTAATCTTGATCTTCAGAACAATTTCTGTTGTGGTTTGTATCCTTGAATAAATGGGCAGTTGCCTTGTCACACCAAAAACAGTAAAGCTGGGAACATAAGTTCTTTTCTGGCTCCAGCTGTGCTCATTGGAGGAATGCTTCCCCGGATATCTGCAAGCTGCTCTAGATGACAGTGCTTCCTAACCTGTTTTTGTCAGAAGTAGTCAAACACATTAACCTGGATCAAATGGTCTGGAAAGGGTTAGTGAGTACTCAGTAACCCTTAACAGGGGGTTAACAGGTCAGCTCAGCTTAACATGTTGGAGGAGGAGGAGGGGGAGTAACTGAGGAGGGTGTGTCACTGTATTCTACTGGTGTGGCCTGTAGTCATTTTCTGTTCTGTGCATTCTGTTTAAGACTCTTAAACTAAGATCATGGGGTTTTTATTTCTCTTGAACTGGACCATTGGTGTCATAAGTCTAAACTTCCAAGATATGATGTGTTACAGAAGGAGTAAAGCTCTCTGGTTAGCCAGTACCTCTCCTGAATTTCAGTGGACATTCTGTTGGGCTATGAGTGTTTGAATATATAAACCACAGTCACAGAATAGCCCTAGGTAACTTGAAGAATGTCCTCTTTCCTGGGAAAAATAATGTGTATCAAAAGTGGTTTAATCCATGTTACAAAGCAGGGAGAAAACCCCCAAATATTCTGAACTAGTTCATGTACTGTGCTTGCCAGGAAATCAGGCTGCTTGAGTTTAGGTATTTAGCTGTTACTGGGAAGCCCTCTGCCATCCTAGAACTTGTCTGAGATGTTTTTCTTTGTTGGGCTGTTTGCAAAGGAGCTCTGGTGTGCACTAACCCTTCAATGGGGATGTCAAGTGTTGGAATACAGTGTTGTTTGAGAGAACTTAAGCCTTTACATTTCAATTGCTGCAAAACAAATTGGTTTATTTGGGTAACAGTGGAGAGGGGACTGGATGAAGTGTATTGTTGTGGAGAATAGGTGTAGAATTCATTCTGCTCTTCTGTGTAATTTTACAGTGTCTTTCGCATACAGCTGTTTTTAAAAACCATCAAAAGCAATACAGCTGCAAGAAACTTCTTCTTTTTCTGTACACAGTTTATATGTTATAAACAGTTTCAACAGCTATTCTAAATATTTCCTTTAACTTCTGCAGGTTATGGTCATGATTGTGTAGTAGAAATTATGTTCTCGCTTGTGCTTAAAGAATGTGCTTGTGTTGAAACAACATGCAAAGTGAAAATACATACTAAGATATATAAAGTAAAAAATGTTTTTCAATTTAAAATTATTTATACTATTTTAAAGGCTCACTTAGGAAATTGATATTTAATCTGAAACAATACATTTAAATCTTTTATTATTTGAATTGTATAACCTTAGAAAGCATGTAAGCAAATTTTTGTGCTTTTGATCTTAATGTTTAAGTTTTAAAGTTTTCTTTTAATCTCTAGATCTTCAGGATTTGTAATGTGTGGTCACACTATCCTTCAAAATTGTTACTATGTAGCTGTTGGTGCAGGCTCTTTGTCATAATTTAAGTCAGATCAGGTAGTTTTTAGTCAGCAGACTGCAGTGAACTGTGAGTAACTTGTGTAAGTTCTTCTCTAATTTGCAAATCAATTAGTACCAAAAATTGGCTGTTCTACCAACAAGTCTTAGGCAAGTATGGGTCAATATGAAAGGCATTGGTTTGCAGAGAGGGAGTGCATGCTAGGGGTGCATATATGTGTGGAAAGGTGTGGGGGCTGTTACATGTGACTACATGAAGACGTGTATTTTTTTCTTTAGATGTTCTTCCAAAGGCAGAATCTCATCTCAATGAAATCAGAAACGTAATGTTTACACAACTTCAGCCTCAGCTTAGGTGTGAATTGGGTAAGTAATTAGTGCAGCATCTCAGTAATTACTTTCAGGAAACCCTAGATGTAAAGCCTTTTATGTCATACATAAAAGTATGTGTCTATGTATGCATACAAGAAAGTTTGGAAATATGTTTGTTTCTATTGGTGACTTGCACATACTTTACAGTATGGTCAGCTGGTTTGTCCTTTGCCCATTTTGACTTTTTAGAGAGCAGATAATCTTTGTAATTATGCTGTAGTCATGAAATTGTCACTGGTAACAACCTAATAACATGGATCAATCCCTTTGGTGTGAGAATTAGAAATAGAGCCTTGAAATAATAACTGAAATTTAAATCATGGTCATAAGCTTATCTTGTTCCTTTTTGAGGTACTGAAAGGTGATTTCAAATATTCAGTGACCATTTTTTTCTGCCTCATCTTTGAAGGTAATATGGAGAATCCAGTGTTTGCACTTCAGCTACTCTTACAACGGGATCAACAAGCTGAGAAACTGTTCTTGCATTCGTTTTCCTGGAAGTTTGAATGTGTGTGTTGTGGCCACAAATACCAGGACCGGTGAGATTTTTATATCAGTAGCTTCTGTATAGCTGTTCTACCGTACCTTTTTAAATCTGTATTTAATAGTTGGTTATCTTCAGATTTCCAGGTTCAAGCTTGTTGTTGAAGTTTTACATGATCTGCTTTTTCATTTGCAGTTTACTGTTAAGGCATTCCGTGTCTTAAGCAACCATGTTATCAATTAATTAAGAAAGAAACAATAGGTAACCGTGTGAGTCTCTGGACATGCTCGCTCTGATATTTTCCTGAGAGTATACAAATTGTTGTGATTCTAAAGAATATAAGCCTAGTACACTTCTGCTATTGAGAAATACCTAGAATAGTTATTTGGGTTACAAAGAACTAGAGATCCTCTAACATAGTTTATCTATTTTTAAATAGTATTACAGGGGGGTAATTTCTTGAGAATTGATTTAGTTCTGTGTAGCTGCAGGTACAAGCTAGTAATTTAGGCTCCTTTTAGAGCTGTCAAGAAAATAGAGACACCTTCAGAAGACAGCTCACTTTAGTTGAAAAACATCTGTTTCTCTCCACTATCTTAAGTTTATATAATCAAATTCTAGATCCCCAAGTGAAATGAGATTAGTTCTTGCTGTTACTCTGGAAAGTTAAGATGTAGCCCTGGTTAATAGGATGTCTTTAAGAGCCTTTGTTACATTCTCTGCTTTTTTAAAAGTCGAAAAATGTAGTTTATGTTCAATATAGAGGAAATCCTTTCTGTGGCTAATGAATGAATAAACTATGTTACTTTACTGTAATATCCCATACATTGTATTTTCATACAATGTAACATCTGTGTAATCTCTGCTGTGAATGTACTGGTTTTTAGAAACAAGACATTGTGTAACATGGATTCTCAGGTAATTTGTTGCTGCTTTCTTCTCTTCTTGAGATTCTGTATTAGCTAGTAAATTATGCAGATCCTGGTACAAGCTCTGTCTTATGTGGGAAAGGAAACAGAGATAACATTAAAAGGGAGAAAGGCAAATAATGTGAAACTGAAGGCCACAGGGCTGCTGAAAACAAATTGTGACTGATGCTGTTTGGCAGAACTGAATTCAGGGCTGACTTGGATGTGATGCTGTCACAGTGAATTCCACACAAATGGCATGAACATGAATAGAATTTGGGTTTGCCATAATGTTCTTATAACTTTTTTTCTCCTGGTAAAGTATGTATATTTATTGTTTTCTGATCACCAGCTCAGCTTACTCTTTTTTTCTGTGTGTGTGTGTGTCCAGATTGAAGAAAACACTAACAACATTTAAAAATACAATCCCTGATTGGCATCCACTTAACGCTATTCATACTGGACCATGTAGTAACTGTGGTAATACATCTCAAAGACAACAGATGATCTTCGAAAAGTAAGTTTGAATATGTGAACTTGAAAGTAACATACATAAAGTTCTAAAACGTTATTTGTTGAACCTATGACTTTTGAAACCCTATTACTGTGGATTTGCAGAGATTCTAAACCTTAAGCTCTGATCAGTACTCACTTTTAAAGATTTTAGATCATTCTTAAAAGCTGAAATGGCAAATAGTGTTTACTAAACATGAAGTAGAGCAGTGTTTAACATGCTGACCAGCACATGTGTTTGAGCTAGGTTATAAATTCTTAACTATCAAGTAGTGAATACAGACAACTGATATCCAGTGTGAGTCTTTTCATAGCCCCTGCTGTGCATAAAAGTTGTTTGATCATTTGTTTACTTATTTGACTTGGGAACATTGTCCCTTGCTACTGTGTTTATGGTACAGAGGTGGTTTTTTTCAACTTTTCCCCACTCCCCGAATCCCTGACTTGGTGTTGATTTTTTTCCCCTAATCTGTAATTAAATGGAATATCCACTTGGGATATTCTTTTCCCTTTGCACTTACTGTGCAATCTGAAGAGTCCTGTGAGGAAGTAAAATAGTAAGGGCAGAACCACATACTCTTAGGGATGCTTTACTTCTTCATTAGGAACTTTTGCCACTGTTTTATTGTAATAAACTGGTTCTTTATTGTTTCTTTGTCAGAGTACCCTCAATATTGATGTTACATTTTGTGGAAGGCTTGCCACATAACAGCCTGGAGAAATATTCGTTTCGATTTAAGGAAGACACCTACCAAATAACATCTATTGTTCAGTATCAAACAGATAAGAAGCACTTCATAAGCTGGTCTTTGAATCCTGATGGTAAGAATCACAGAATGAGTCAGGTTGGAAGGGACCGCAGGGCGTCATCTGGTCCAATTTGCCTGCCCAAGCAGGGTCATCCCAGAGCACGTGGCACAGGATGGCATCCATTTGGCTCCTGAATATTTCCAGTGAGGGAAATTCCGCAGCCTCTCTGGGCAGCCTGTCCCAGTGCCCGGTCACTGCACAGTAAAGAAGTTCTTCCTCGTGTTCAGCTGGAACTTCCTGTGCATCAGTTTCTGGCCGTTGCCTCTTGTCCTATTGCTCAGCACCACTGAGCAGAGCCTGGATCCATCCTCTGACACCTCCCTTCAGATGCTGACAGACATTGATGAGGTCCCCTCTCAGTTGTCATTTCTCAAGGCTGAACAGGCCCAGCTCCCTCAGCCTTTCCTCATAGAAGAGAGAGATAAGATAGAGTTTATGGTTCTTATCTACCATAATATTTCATGAGTCTACATGAAATAATCTTTTATGGGTTACTGCAGTAGTCTCAACCGTTGATATATAATAACAACAAAGATTTCTTTTGTCTGCATTCTAAACTTACTAAACATATTAAACATATTAAAATTCTAAACATATTAAAATGTTGTGAATAACTGGGGGGACTTGTTTCTCAGAGTCAAGGTTTTCAGTTGGTTTAACTGCACTGTGCTGTCCTACATTGCATTTACTGTAAAAAGTATTGGCTATAGAGTTTTTTTCCCTTCATAACTTTGTAAAAGTTAAAAAAAGCAGTCTGACCGTGACTGTGGAACAAGTAGTATTGTTTATTTTTAAACAACTGATTCATCCATTCTTGGCTGGAAGCAAGGTAACCTATGGTACTATGAGCAGTTAATGAAGTTATTTTTAATATCTGAACTTTATGGCATCTCAGGGGTGGGAGGCACAAATCCATGTTAGAAACATTACTAATGGTAAGATGGTTGTACCACTGATAGAAGATCCATAATGAAAGAAGGTGAAAAAGTGATATTTTGATATTCATACCTCTGTAGAGAGTATGGAGTGCAGTCTTACGATGTGTTATGACAACATAAAAATTGTCTAAGTCATACTGCCAGAGATAAAAAAGAAATGGGAAGAGGAAGCAGCTGAGAAATGCCTAGTTAAGAACCTCCTATATGTCATATCTGTTTTAACATTCTTGAAGCTGTAAAATATTCTTTCATGATCTATGAACAGTTTGCAGGTGATGAGACACGAGTATTAAAATGAGCAGTTTCTTTTTAGCCCCTCTGCCTTCTACCCAGGCAATGAAAAGGTCTACAGAGAAACTTAATTTGAGAGGTGGTTCTTACCTCAGACTTGTGAGGGTATTTTCAGACGAGATGTTTCAGCCAAAAAAACCCCTTAGCTAGCTTTGTTTTATGATTGACCTACCCTGACCTGTAATAATACTGCTTCAAGTTCTTCTTGTGTTTGATCTTTTTACAGTGGAAATCTCCCAATTTTCTCTGGAGAAAAAAAACCCTCTATTTTTTGCTTGTCAGGGGAATGGGTTAATAAAAATACTTGACAAGTGTGAGGATAGTGACTTCAATTTTAAAAATCTCTGAGTCTCTGCACTGGTTGCTATTTTTCAGGAACTTGGCTTGAATGTGATGATTTAAAGGGTCCATATTGCAAGAGACATAAAAGATTTGAAGTTCCTCCTTCAGAGATTCATATCGTTATCTGGGAAAAGAAAGCATCCCATGTGCCAGAAGAACTGAATTCACAGTTCCAGAGCAAAAATATTGAAGATTTTCCTCTTAATAATGTACAGTCAAATTCCACAGTGTTGCATCGTGGTTTTGATAACACTGTAGGCAAAACACCTGCGGAACACCGCAAAGAGGATTCTGTGAGGACTCCAGAGAAGAAAAAGCAGCAAGTAGCTGAGGATGAAAGTACTGTTCATCATGGTTTAGAAGATCTGGCAGATGGTGATCTTGTAACACTGATGCTTGAAGAAGTTCTAGTTGACTCGGAAGATAAATCGCTGCCGAACAGAGGGATGGTGGGAAATAACCTTGTTGATGGATGGGACACACCACAACAGCAGGAACCAGCTTTTTCACTTAGCACTCCATATACAGGAGAGTTTGCTGGAACTAGTCTAGCTATGAACAATAAATCCATGTTGTATGAAAATTCCAGTGTTTGCTTACCTCTAGAAGAGTTGAACCCAGTAAATACTACTCCTCCTGTGCCCAAAAAACATGACCCTGATTCATCTGACTCATTGCCTTCTCGAACAAATGACAGAACTAATTTAGCTAACGGAGAACATGGATTAAATTCAGAATTACTGCTAAACAAGAAGTTGTTAGGAGTAGAAAGTACTGTACAAAAATCACCTGATTTGAAAGATGCATGCAAAACTGTAGTTAATTCTCAAGTTGGCAGTTCTTCTGGTGCCAGTAATTCAGTTCAGCCTTCACACAAAGACCGAAAAGGAGGATTTGTAGGAAGCTGGGTGAAGAAATTATTAAGCAAGAATACTTCTTTTATGCCTTCAAGTGCCTCAGCTCTCAAGAATGAGAGAAGTTGCAAAACTCCCTCAGTGCAAAAAATAAGTGACGTTCGACTGCCAATTAAGGGCGCAAGTAACTTTGGTGGATTTCAAAGCAGAGGTACAAAGAAAACAACTGAGACCCCGAAGTTACTGGCTCCTCAGAGTAATAATACTGATCCTTTATCGAATGTCAAAGGATCTTCTCAAAGCACTTGTCTTCCAGCAGTAAATCATACCACCATTGTAGGTCCAACTTGGAATAAGTCAGGAAGTACGTTGGGTACCTCAGGTAAAGTGACTCAATTCCCTTCACCTGGCAACAACTCTGGTAAGGCAGAAGAGTCAGACAGTGACAAAACAAAAAAACTTCGTCTAAAATTGTTAAAAAAACTTAATGCTAAAAAAAAGAAGTTGGCTTCACTGGATAGATTAGCAGTGGAACAGATGAAACAGGAAAAACCTGTGAGTGGAGACATAAACACTGCATCGCGGACTGATCCTCAAAATGACAGTGAATTATTGCAGAGCTTTTTAAGGGAGCTGCAGTATCAGACTGATGTCACAGGTAATGAATCTGAATTTAATGCAAACGCTGTGCCAGGGTGCACTGGCCATGATAACACTGATGAAATACTGGCGGAATTACTGTCCCCTACTTCAGCTGTCGCTTCCTTGAAGGCTCCAAAGAGCGAAGACGAGTGTATGTACATGGAAATGGTGCACAGCAGCGTGGCAGACGCCGTGCCCGATGAGAGCACCAGCGTGCCACAGGCAGCAGTGACAAGTGAGGACCACAATTACTACAGTCCTGTCAAGGACACTAATTTGGAGCTTGATGCAATAAACAAACATAGTGTGAAAAAACTTTCTTTTGAAAGTCCTACGAGAGATGATATCCTCGAAGACCTGTTCTCCATTTCAGCACCAAGCTCAATGGCAGGTGACATAGATTTACCTCATTTTGATGAAACTCTGTTTGAAACTTGGTAAATACTCAGTTTCTTGGGTTTAAGTATTTTTTCAGTATTATGTATATTTTGAAACAAAGCACTACTAAATTATATTTTATAACTAGTTTAATTGCACACTGGCTGTACTTGAACAATTTACATTTGAAATGTTTTTCCTTAACATTTTATTGTAACAAGCAAATCAGGGTTTAATGAATTTTATTTTTCTGAGAAGCAGTTATTTTAGCTGTCAGATATGATGATGATTTTTAATTAAAAGCATCTATGAGTCTTAATTTTTGCTGCTTTTAATATGAAAAACATCCATACTCTAGTGAGTTTGAGAAATAATTAAGTTTGGTAGTCTTGATGATGTAATGGTGTAAGAAATACTATTTATGTAGTAGTGACCACTCAACTCCTGAAGTTATTTTGCCCAACATTTAAAAAAAAAATTAAAGTACCTACTGTAATTAGGGAATTTTGTATCCTCTAATATGAAGATAATTTGTAACATTATAAACTTGAGGCTGGCATTCAACTCCTTACAGAATTACTACTCTACAAGCTCATGCTGATGTATACACCCCTTGGATCCAAGAAAAGATGGATACATGGTAGAAATTTTCCTATTTAAAGTTACAGCACATACTGAGTTTTCATCCTGGGCAACTGCAAATATAACTTCACAGAATATTCTTCTGAGCCAGGTTCTTTTTTTAAGTAGAATTAGTAAGATTCGGTCCAGAGTTGGCATCACTAAGAAAGAATATCAGATGTACCTTTTAGTTATTCATAGCTGCAAAATGATTTAATAAAGGAAAGGTTTCTAAGAATTAAATTAACTGGAAGTTAATGCCTATTACTGTTGTCACTTGGAGATTTTCATGACTCAAGCAGTGCACCCCCATCCGTATGTGAGATGCCAGGGAGAGGCAAGGTCAGTAGGAAGAAAGTAATGGAAAAATGTGGCAAGACAGCAGTGAGTAAGCAGAGGGATTCACACCTTCGTGTTTCTGGATTTGTACAGCTTTCATTTTGCTAAATGGGAGTCCTTTTTAAATGCACAGACACAAAGCTTATATACCAAGTTAGATTAGCTGTACATTTTTCTTGTTCTTGGAAATAAGAAGGATTTTATCAGCAAGTCTTTATATCAGGCATTTTTAGAGGTGTTCTGCATTTTTTCATTGTTTTAGATCCCAAGTTCAAAACGTTAAATGCTCTGTCTTTTCCAGTGGATGCAGTTGAGCATAATGCTATTACAAGGCATGGCTACAGATTTTAATGGTTTTGGATTGTTTGAACTAGGTTTAAAAAGTGTTTGAAAAATTATCAGTGGCCCTGAACTCGCCGTGTCAACTTATTTCTGCTGCAGTTGGGTACATTGTTATCAAACTGGTACTTCAGGCAGTGAATGGTTTCATTCTTGAAAAAAAGTTTTTGTGAAGAACTTGAGCTTCTTCTTTGTTTTAAATACTGTAATTGGTAATGTTACAATAGAAAACAAATGGATGGATTCTGAGTGTTAAGGGTTAGTGTACTGGTGGTGAAATGTTCGCCCGTTTGTGAATTCCCTAATTAAAACAAAACAAAACAAAACAGACCAAAATGAGAGTTTGATTTATCCATGAGTGGATTGCAGTGACCTGCAGCTGTGACATGGGAGCTCCTTCACCACTGGCTCAGGACACAACACAGACCCAGGGGTGAGTAAAGCAGCGAGCCTGGGGTTGGTGGTGCAGCATGCACAGGACAACAGGAGGAAGAGATGCTGCTAGAGGATGAGTTGGTCCTGGTGGAGAGGTTTATAATGAGGTGCATGGCAGATGAGGGAGGGGGTGGGGGCACATCTGCTGTGCAGATACACCCAGACAGAAGCAAGGACCTGGTCACCACTGGCACCCCCTCCACAAAATGAAGTTGGGAGTGTTTGGTCTGCAGCTGCGTGGGATTCAGTGTGGGTACAGGTATACGTAGAAGCTCCAAGAGCAAACAAATAGCACTTGAGATTAAAGTAGGTATGAAAATAAATCTGTTGGTGCTGCATGTTCCTGGCTGCCATTTTTTCTGAAACAGAAAACTGAAGATGATGCAGTGCAGATTTGTTTGTTTCCATAAATGTTTTACTGCCTCTGATCCTATGCAAGTGAGAATTCAGCTGAGGTTGAATGAAAACCCCATGACCAAAGAAAGTGGTTGGAATTAGGAACGTTACTGAATGTTTTATATTAAGAGTAGTTTTTAAATGCAGCTTTTTATTTGCTATGAAGAGACTGCAAAGTATTATAGTAGTTTTCTGTCGATTGGAAATACAGTAGGTGGGCATATAGCAAGTACGGGTAGTGATTGGAAGCTGGCCACTGTATTATGAAGATTTTATCAGTGTTCTAGGGTAAATTTCACAAAGTCTTATGGCTTTGAGCACTGCCATCTTCACTACTAAACCATGCTGAAGCTGCACAGCCCGAGAACACGGTGGGGCCACAGGGCTCACAAGGGAGAGGAAATGCTGGGAAAGGAGTGTAAGGAAGTGGAGGCCGGGTGTCTCCAGCGTGTTTTTGAGAAAGTTTCAGGAGGCGGTTCTCCCCCGATCTGGGTCTATATTACTCTTTTTATGTAAGTTAATATCTAAAAGGGCTTCTGTAAGGCCCAAGGCAAGCAGTTGTAGTTTTTGTCCCAAGTTTTCTGACGACGTTCAGACCGTTTGAGCTGAGGCTCGTTTCCCCTCGTCTAGGCGACCTTTCCAGGGAAAAGTGCGTTTGCCGAGGAGCCCGTGCGTGGGAACGACGCGGAGCTTCGGCACANCGCGGGAATGACGCGGAGCTTCGGCACAGCCCCCAGCCGTGCCCCTGCCCCTTCCTTCCGCCCCGCCGCAGCCAGGAGGCCGCTGGGCCTCTCGCACTGCCGGAGCGAGGGATGTGCCCCACGCGGCCGCTGGCGCGTTCTGAACCGGGAGCCAGGAACAGCGTCCGCAGCGACACGGAAGGGAAAAAAAGACAGGTGGTGTTTCCGCCCGGTTTCGAACCGGGGACCTTTCGCGTGTTAGGCGAACGTGATAACCACTACACTACGGAAACTCCCGGTGGAAGAGCTTTTTCCTGCGGTCCCTGTTGCGCGACGGGACGGAGCTCCCGGAGCCCCGCTGTGAGCGCACGCTGCGGGTGAAACTCCTCTCGGCGGGGCGCGAACGGCGAGAGCCCGCAGCCACAGGCGGGTCTCCAGCAGTTCCCACCGCTATAAAGGCGGCGCGGGCCGGCCACAGCCGCCGCCTCTTGCAGGAGGGGAGGAAAAAACACACCGCGCGCCACAAAAAGAGCAGCGCCCCGTCCCTGGGTGGGCTCGAACCACCAACCTTTCGGTTAACAGCCGAACGCGCTAACCGATTGCGCCACAGAGACGCGCTGAGTGCGTGCCCCGCCGAGCCACGCCTGGCTCCCGCGGCGGCTGGGGCGGGGTGGGCGCTGCTGTGCGCTCCTGCCGCCCCTCGCTCCTCCGGGGGGCTGCGGGGGTTCGCTTTCTTAATCTGAAAAACGGTCCTTCCTTTGCTTGCCTTTTTGTTTCCTCTGTTGTTTTGTTTTCTTTGTGGCCTTTCTATTTTTTTTGTTTTGTTTTGTTTTGTTTGTTTGTTTTTTTTGTTTTCCTGGGGGATTGGGAAAGAAGGTGATGGAAGAAAAACGTAGTGGTTGAAGTTCTGCCTGTTGGTGGGACAGTTGCAAATGGGAGCCTGAGAGCTGCTCTCCGACACAGCCTAGCTGGCAAGAGGAAGCTCTGAGAGTACGTGGCAAGGATGAGGAAGGCAAAAATTAGCGTTGCCCTGTTATTAAGGTGGTCAAAGGATCTAACGTCTTTCCTTTCAATAATTACCATACCAAAAGGACTAGTTGTGACCAGGGACTTGAAGAACAGAAGACAAAATTCATCCTACAGTGACCTTTGATTCGAAGGCCTTTGATAATTATTTGCAAGGGCTAGTGGAAAGTGAGAACACTGACAGAAATGAGACAGGGCAAAAGAGACTTCTCAAAGCAGAGCGGAGAGGAAGACCTGGGAATCTGCTGCCCAGGCAGCCTCGCCTCAGCTCTCAACAGTCTATAAAATGAATTATTAATCAGATTGCAGCCACCTAAAAGGTAATAAGGTGATAATGGCAGCAAACACGAGGTACAAAAACCAAATCAGCAAGGAAGATGTACCCTAGATGGATGAGGGTCGAGTCCGGGAATACTTAAGCCACCTGCACGTACATAAGCCCATTGGCCCTGATGGGATATACCCACAGGCGCTGAGAGAGATGGCGGATCCATGCAATCTCCATCAGCTTTGGTCAGTCATGGCAATGAGGGGAAGTGCCCAGGGATTGGAATAAAGCAACATCACCCCCATCTTCCAGAGGGGCGAGAAGGATGACTAGGGGAACCACAGGCTGGTCAGCTTCACCTCAATCCCTGGGAAGGTGATGGATGAGCTAATCCTGGAAACCATCTTCAGGCACATCAAAGACAGAGAAATCGCCAGCAGTTGGTCAGTGTGGCTCGAACAAGGGGATGTCAGGTTTGACAATTTGGCAGACTCCCATGGTGGAGTGATTGGCCTGGTAGAAGAGAGGAGGGCAGTGGATATTGGCTGCCTGGACTTCAGTGAGGCCTTTGACTCTGTCTCCTGTGAGATCCTTGCAGAGAAGCTGTTGACGTGTGGGTTGGATGAGAAGACAGTGAGGTGGACTGAAAAGTGGCCAAACAGTTGTGCCCAGAGGGTGGTGATCAGTGACACGATGTAGTTGGATGCCAGTAACTAACAGGGTACCTCAGGGATCAATACTGCACAACATTCCATTAATGATCTAGATGATGGGCCAGAGCTGACCCTCAGCAAGTTTGCAGACAGCACCAGACTCACAGGAGTGGCAGACAAAGCAGAGGGTGATGCTGCTATCCAGAGGGACCTTGACAGGTTGGAGAAATGGGCTGATGGGTACTTCATGAAATTCAACAAGGAGAAGTGCAAAGTCCTGCAGCTGTAGACAAAAAAAACATCGTGCACCAAGACATGCTGGGGGCACCCATCTAGAAATCAACCTGGCAGAAAGGAATTTGGGTGTCCTGATGGACAGCAGGTTGAATGTGAGCCAGCAATGGGTCTTTGCAGCCAAGAAGGTGAATGGTACCCTGGGTCACGTTAGACAAAGCATTGCCAGCAGGTCGAGGGAGGTGATTCTGCTCCTCTGCTCAGCTCTGGTGAGACCACATCTGAAATTCTGTGGGTAGAGTTAATTTTCTTCCCGGTACCTGGCATGTGGCTCTGTTTTGGATTGGAAACAGTGCTGATCACAAAGGGATGTTTTTAGTCACTGCTGAGCAGGACTTATGCAAAGTCAAGGCGTTTTCTGCCTCTCACATCACCCCTCCAGCGAGTGGGCTGGGGGCGCACAAGAGTTGGGAGGGGACAGAGCAGGGACAGCTGACCCCAGAAGATCCAAGGGTTACCCCATACCATATGGCATCATGCTCAGCATATAAAGCTGGAGGAAGAAGGAGAAAGGGAAGAACGTTTGGAGTGATGGTGGTGTCTTCCACAGCAACCATTATGTGTGATGGAGCCTGGCTTTCCTGGAAATGGCTGAACACCTGCCTGCCTGTGGGAAGCAGTGAATGCATTTATTGTTTTTATTTGCCTGCATGTGTGGATTTTCCTAACCCTTTTCTCACTTTCATCCATCTGATTCTCTCCCCCATCTCACTGGTGGGGAGTGAGCGAGTGGATGCGTGGGGCTGAGTTGCCGGCTGGGGTTGAACCATGACAATGAGACACAGCGGGTGAGGAGGAGGAGGCTGTGCCAGGGGGCCCGGAGGGACTACAGCTGCTGTCTTCCAGCTCTGTGTTTTGAGCTGAATTTGTACCGATGGAATATGAAGACAGCCAGTGAAAGGAAGAAGCCTGTGAAATGTGGAGAAGAAGGGTTTTTTGAGGCGGTGCTCTGTCGGCTCATTCTCTTGGCTGTGCAAAATGAAGGCAGCATTTTAGAAACTGCAGCGTTGCCCTTTTCTTCGTGCTGCACTTCACATTTCCAGCTCTGTTCATGTGCTGCGCTGGGGTTTTGTCAGGGTTCAGCAAGGATGCGATGCTGAAGCAGGCTGACGTGACGGCAGGTGGTCACCCACACGTGTGTGTGTGTCTGCACTACATTTGATGGGGCTGTGGTGCTTTAAGTTTGCAAAGCACAGTGCTAATATTAACCAGCCAGTCCAAGGGGCTTGTGTCCCCTTGCATTTATGATAAAGCATGACAGCTGGGTGT
>VZTG01004404.1:63993-160811 GCA_013397845.1 Melanocharis versteri
TGAAAAGTGGCCGAACAGTTGTGTCCAGAGGGTGGTGATCAGTGACACGATGTAGTTGGATGCCAGTAACTAACAGGGTACCTCAGGGATCAATATTGCACAACATTCCATTAATGATCTAGATGATGGGCCAGAGCTGACCCTCAGCAAGTTTGCAGACAGCACCAGACTCACAGGAGTGGCAGACAAAGCAGAGGGTGATGCTGCTATCCAGAGGGACCTTGACAGGTTGGAGAAATGGGCTGATGGGTACTTCATGAAATTCAACAAGGAGAAGTGCAAAGTCTTGCAGCTGTAGACAAAAAAAACATCGTGCACCAAGACATGCTGGGGGCACCCATCTAGAAATCAACCTGGCAGAAAGGAATTTGGGTGTCCTGATGGACAGCAGGTTGAATGTGAGCCAGCAATGGGTCTTTGCAGCCAAGAAGGTGAATGGTACCCTGGGTCACGTTAGACAAAGCATTGCCAGCAGGTCGAGGAAGGTGATTCTGCTCCTCTGCTCAGCTCTGGTGAGACCACATCTGAAATTCTGTGGGTAGAGTTAATTTTCTTCCCGGTACCTGGCATGTGGCTCTGTTTTGGATTGGAAACAGTGCTGATCACAAAGGGATGTTTTTAGTCACTGCTGAGCAGGACTTATGCAAAGTCAAGGCGTTTTCTGCCTCTCACATCACCCCTCCAGCGAGTGGGCTGGGGGCGCACAAGAGTTGGGAGGGGACAGAGCAGGGACAGCTGACCCCAGAAGATCCAAGGGTTACCCCATACCATATGGCATCATGCTCAGCATATAAAGCTGGAGGAAGAAGGAGAAAGGGAAGAACGTTTGGAGTGATGGTGGTGTCTTCCACAGCAACCATTATGTGTGATGGAGCCTGGCTTTCCTGGAAATGGCTGAACACCTGCCTGCCTGTGGGAAGCAGTGAATGCATTTATTGTTTTTATTTGCTTGCATGTGTGGATTTTCCTAACCCTTTTCTCACTTTCATCCATCTGATTCTCTCCCCCATCTCACTGGTGGGGAGTGAGCGAGTGGATGCGTGGGGCTGAGTTGCCGGCTGGGGTTGAACCATGACAATGAGACACAGCGGGTGAGGAGGAGGAGGCTGTGCCAGGGGGCCCGGAGGGACTACAGCTGCTGTCTTCCAGCTCTGTGTTTTGAGCTGAATTTGTACCGATGGAATATGAAGACAGCCAGTGAAAGGAAGAAGCCTGTGAAATGTGGAGAAGAAGGGGTTTTTGAGGCGGTGCTCTGTCGGCTCATTCTCTTGGCTGTGCAAAATGAAGGCAGCATTTTAGAAACTGCAGCGTTGCCCTTTTCTTCGTGCTGCACTTCACATTTCCAGCTCTGTTCATGTGCTGCGCTGGGGTTTTGTCAGGGTTCAGCAAGGATGCGATGCTGAAGCAGGCTGACGTGACGGCAGGTGGTCACCCACACGTGTGTGTGTGTCTGCACTACATTTGATGGGGCTGTGGTGCTTTAAGTTTGCAAAGCACAGTGCTAATATTAACCAGCCAGTCCAAGGGGCTTGTGTCCCCTTGCATTTATGATAAAGCATGACAGCTGGGTGTCACCTGGCATTTATATGTGGGAGCTTCACACGAGCAGCCTTTATTTTATCAAGAGACACATTTTCACTGGAGTCCTTTCTGCTGAGCTCTGATCAGAGTGCCTAAGAGGAGAGATGAACATCCCAAAAGATATTTATAGATCTGTGTTCCCAGTCCTTTCCTCTTCACCATGAAAGCAATTCTACAAAAGGATTATTTTGACTGGCTGTTCAAGATTCCAGAGGAGGAGATTAATGTGCAGGAAGCCTCGCAGCACAACTGGAAAAGCTCGCTGGCTTTGCACATTTTTGTGAGCTTCATGGCTGACTGTGCCAAGGTTATCTTCCTCAGACAGGACGATGCGGATGTCAAACAGCCATGCAGCAAGTGAAGGGGCTGGGCTCTGACAGCAGCTGCTGAAGCACAGAATTGCCTGTGCCTGAAGAGGTCTGACCACAGCTGGGGGTTACAGAAGGTGCAGGCACCGTTCCCCAAGGTGTGTATCCCTCCGCCCACACCCCTTTCTCTGTTTTCTGTCTGCTCAGGAAAATCCCTACTTTCAAACAGCCAAGTGAGATATGATGGAGGTGTCTTGCACTGATCTTTCTCCCAGGTGGATGGGGTTTTCCAGTGCTGCTGACTTTGTCTTATCCAGACAGCGATCCTGTGTGTGTTTAGGTCTCAGGGAGAGGGAACAATTTAATGTGTACGTATGGAAAAAACTCTTAGCAGAGTCATTTTAGCCCTTCCTTGCCAAGGCAGTTCCCCAAATAGCAAAAATATTGCCACAATCTCCTTGTACCCTGCAGCTATTCCAGTGCCAAGGGGTACGAAAAGGTAATATTGCTCCCCACAAGGGGTTTCTGCTGTGTCTGGCTATACGACAGCATTGCCTTGCCATGGTAAAGGGACTTCTTCTACCATGTCTCACATACCATCTTGATTTCCTCGTTTTGCCTCAAGCAGAGCCCTCCGAGTGATGCTGCACTTAAAAAAACCCAAACAAAAAAAGAACAACAAAACAAAACCCTGCAGTTCATTTCTTAAGGCAGCCATACCAAAGAGGTTCTTGCTGGCAAAGCTTTTTTCTCCCTGCACACCAAGAAATCATTTTAACAAGCCCAGGAGTTGATGTCATGGGTTTTTTTTACTGCAGGGTGTGAAACCCTGCTTTCCTCCACGCATACATGTGGGATGGCTTTGGAGCAAACCTGGGTAAGAGGAGGGAACAGGCAGGGTTTCCAGAAAAGCACTGGGGATGTCAAGTGCCAAAATGCCAAAGTGGTGCCGGGGGGCAGGGGGAGATCAGAAGGGGCAGAGCAGAAGAGCAAAGTGGGGATGAGTGTGTGGTGAGAGGCACTGAGCCGCAGCAAAGCGAAGAGCTGGAAAACAAAGAGCAGGACAAGGAGAAAGCAAAGGCATCAACAACTCAGCTCTCACAATGCGGCCAGCACGCAGGGCGAGGGATGGGAGCTTGGGTCAGCCAGCTGGAAAGCCTGCTGGCATAAACTCCTGGCGTGTTGCAGGTTTTTTTGCATTATGTCAACTTCACACCTCAGCAGCCTGATTCCTACCCCCTTTCATAAGAGAGTTCTGCTGAACAGAAGCCACCTCTGGGAAGTCTTTGATAGTGGGGAAGTGTGTGTGTTTTCTTGGCAAGTTGGAGCAGGCTCATGTGCTTGTACTGCCACTTGTAAATCAAAAGCAAGCTGCAGGCTGCCTGGTAGGTTTGCACGGGTGTAAAACAGGCAGCAGAAGGAGAAGGGTCGGTGCCTGCTGCAGGAGGATGGCTGGGAATCCTCCTACCACGGATGCCCCGAGGACCTGTGCTGTCCCCTTCGCCCTCTCCTGTCGGCAGCTCCCTCCTGCTTGCCCATGCCCATGCACAGCTCCTCTCTTTACAGTCATAACACTGATCTCTGCTTAGACAATGTTCCTCTTTCGACTTAATTCCATAACAGCATTTAGGTGATGGGTTTTTCTTCTCAGAAGCTTATTAGGTTCTTAGCATTAAATACCATCCCTAAATACCAGCTACAATCCCGTGCTCAATAGACCACAAAACATAAATATTGATGTTCAAGTAGGAAAAGATCATATTCTGGGGGAAAAGAGAACTTTAGCCTGAATAAAAGCATTCTCAAAGAGCTGTTGTTCTTCTCTTTTTGTTCTTGGATTTGGGTTTTTCCCTAAAGCAAATCTGGCAAAAGTTAAAATCTGAAGAAAAAGATCACAGGCCAGATCTAAACCTAGATGTTCTTTATGGCCTTGCTTCTCACACAGTCGTATCTGTATGGACTGTAGGGAAGGTATCCCAGAAAGACAGCCTTTTCCTGTTAAGATAACTACGTCACAGCTCACTGTGTTAATCACCTATCTCTCAGCCAGTTCATTCCTGTATATTTGCTTATACCCAAAGTATCTGAGAGTTTTCCATATGTAAGACTACGGATTATAAAAATTTGCATCATAGAGAGACTAGGTAAAAAACACCATTATAAGTAAATGTGTCCCCATTGAAAAAGATGGGTTTTGTAGGTTGGGTCCTGCTGGGAACTCCTACCTGACTGTGTCCCATCAGGAATGAGATCTGATTTGCCTGTGACAGTAACTGGTGAGTGATCTCTCCCTGCCCTTACCTCAATCCCTTAGCCTTTTGTTGTATTTTCTCTTCCCTGTCCAGCTGAGGTGGGGAGAGATAGAGTGGCTTGGGTGGGCACCAGATGTTCAGCCAAGGTCAACCCAACCACTCTGTCCAACACCACAGCCTGTGCTTCTGTGCCAGCTTTATCCAGCGGTTGGATCTGAGCTGTGAACGTGCTGCAGCAACTGTGCTCAGCTATATTGGGTTTCAAGCACTAAAATTGGGGCACAACTGTGAAGTCTGAGGCTGTTAAACACTGAATGCTCATAGCTGTCACTGACTTCCAAGGAGTTAGTCATAAGTGGAAGGGTGCAGGATCCATACCTGGTAACAAAAGACACATTTCTGTGCTCACCAGCAATGCTCATAGCACTGGTGTACTGCCTATTCCAATATGCCAGGGGGTTCAGCAGCTTTGGCTTGTGATGTGCAGGCCTGGGGTCTCCTCACTGGTGAGACTGATGGAGATGTGACCAGGGAGAGCATCTGCATGAGAGCAGTAACATTGCTGAGACTTGTCAACATTATTTCTCCTCCTAGCTACTTCTGGAGTGGTCAGGCACTTGCTGACAATGCCATGAGAGCCTGACTGGTTTCTTCCAGCCTTCTGCCAAATGCTCAGACATACTCAAGATATCCACGTTTTGCTTGTGTGTAGGAAGGGCAATAGATATCTTTCCACATTATGTATCCTTTTAGATCACAGACACGTAATCTCTTTTCTCCCTGGGCTTCATCTGTGTACGATGAGTGAGCGAGCCTGCTGTTATTGGTCTGACAGGCACCAGAGCAGAGAGTGCTGCCACTCTCCTGTGAAGCCATAGGAAGTGTTTCATGATTCAAGATAAGACCTTCACTTCCTCGTTCTGTGCTCACAGCACTGAGCTGCCACCGAGGCTGCACTGTCCACCCTGACAGCCCACTCACAAAATGGACCAGGAGACCCTGGGGAGCATTGTCCTGCTTGTCATCGTCACCCTGATCAGTGTTGTCCAGAACGGTAAGACAAAAATAAGCGTTTGTTTAAGGGATAAAAGGGAGCTGAGGAAAGTTCAGGATGACATATGCTGAGCTGATCTTTGGATAGATAATCTTTGCTTATAAGTGTGTGCACGCTTAGGCATGGCTTCGGCTTTAGAAATGGCCTTCTAAGCATGGAATTTTGTGTGACATTGTGGCAGTATCCTGACAGTCACGTGGTCTTGCTCTCTGCTATTCTAGAGTGAGTTTGTTATACATTTCAGCTAACGTAAGGATTAATATGCTGGGATACCCTGCGGCGATGTGCATTTTGATTTGATGACTAAGACCTCCTTTCCTGACCTAGGTCCCTGCTATGGTCAGCCAGGGCTGCTCTCAGGCTGGAGCCCTGCTGCCATGGGCAGGGATGGAGTCCCTGGGGGGCTGCAATGTGTCAGACCTTTGCATGGAGCTGGGTGAAGGGGACAGACTTGGAGGAGTCTGTGGGGGCTATTTGTGGGCAGGCAGCTCTCCTGCTTTCCTACATCTCCAAGTCCCACAGTATAACTAATCTCAATTAACTGTGGTCCCAAGAACACTGCACATTTCCTGAGATGGTGAAGTTTCCTTATTCAGACCATGTATAGTCCCTTGTATGGTCTTCAAGATTTTTTAGATAAAACAAGTATCTCTCCTGTGCAAATTTGTTTTTAACTTTATCATCCTCTCTTACAAATACTTATTTTAATGGGAAGTTCTGCCCAGAATCTGAAGAAAGGATTGAGTTTTGCCTCAGCTGCACTAAGTTTGCCCAGTTTCAAAGAGATTCAGCAGTGGGATGGGGGGGCTGGTGAAAATTCCAGAAATCTTTAGTGAAGGCTTCTTATTACAAATGGGAGATTCCCACCGAACACAAGGTCCTAGGAAATGGGCTATTCTTGGACTGCTGCAGAGAGGGGAAGTGGTGGGAGCCTAGCTGCCAAGGAGCAAAAAAAAAAAACAAAAGGAGATGCAGATGCAGACTGGTTTAGTTTCAACATAGGCACTAAATGCCACATAATTTAACCCGATGTTATTCTTTGGTAAATGCACAGCATGTGACATCACCAGAAAATGGCACATTAAGACCAGAGCATGTACCGTAATTAAGAAAATGTGTCAAATATACATTTCTTGCTATATAATCATATGACTTTAAGTACAGGTTTTTTTACTCTCACTCGGACATGTCAGACTTCCATCCATGTGCTTTTACCTCATGGAAATCTGTCTGTGAGATTATTGACCCTGCTTCAAAGGGGAAGCAGGATGCTTGGCAGAGTGTGTCAAGCACGTGAAGCAGACCGCCCTAAACCATGATTTCAAGCCTTGCATCATCTGATTTCCTCTTCCCAAGATTTCTGTCTAGAAAGACCAGACCTGATATGCAGTCTTGCAGTGAATGCAATAATTAAGGCAGTAGAAATGTCTGTCAAGGGGGTATCAGGTGTATTTAACTCTTGCTGTGGCTCTCATTCAGCAAAGCGCTTGGGCCTGTGCTTGACTGTCTCTAAGTGCATGAAGTCAGTACCACAGGAATTTGTGATTATATGCTTCTCTGCATAGGGTGTAGGAGTAGAAAATAGCTTGGGTGAATGCTGTTATTCCTAAAGATGGAGGTGGGCTATGGTGCTGCCCCAGTCTGGTGTCCATTTACTGTCACCTTGTTCATGATGGAAATCTCCACATCCTACGGAATGACTCATGTGGCCACATACCACAGAGTGACGCATGCAGCCTAAAGTTTTGTTCTTTTATCGGAGAGATGTTGCAATCCAGCAGCTTTCAGGGCAAATCAGTGATCATTGCTGAGCAGATCAGGACAGAGGAAGCAAAGTGGAGAGAAAGAAGGAGCAAGTTTGCCAGCATTGGCTATATGGGATCATCACCTCTCGGTTTCTGTTGGCATGGACTTGTGAAACAATCAGGCTTACACTGAACTCTTGCACATTACCTTGATCAGAGTGGCACTGCCACTGTTCAGGCTCTGGGCAGTCTGTGCAGCCTTGGAGCCTCAGGGCATTATCTCCTGGAACAGCTGAGGTGGATTAAACCTCTCCACTCCAGCCTTGCTCCGCTCATTCCTCTCGTGCTGGCTTGTGAAAGCACCCTCGTGCCTCCCGGCATCATGGAGCCTCTCTGCAGGAGCAAGCTGATATTTGGGAAGTGGCAGAACCTGCAGCAGTGGAGAGGGAGATAAATACCTTACTTGGCTTTTTCAGAAGCTGTGGTATTTTCTAGAGATTTCCCATGCATGATAAAAGAAAGGGAGGAAGTATGTTACCAGTGAGTCCACGTGGTCCCAGACCTGCAGAAAGTGGTTTCCCATCACTGCAGCTCAGCACTGGATGAAAAACTGCTGATCAACTCTGTCCTCTTCAATTAGGTCCTCTTAGTTGCTGTAGGCAGGGTAACCTCTTGCCAAAGGCTGGGCTGGTGTGCAGATGGAGATGCTGAGAACCATGTGCCACTGGATGGTGTCTGGCCCGGGTCCCCCAGGAGCCAGCCAGTGCGCTGTGCTGGTGGCAGTGGGAGGGTCTGCAGCCTGGCTCAGAGTAGGGGTGCTGGCTTAGAGCACCGTGGGTTTTTCTGCAGAAGGGCTGTATGTACACAGGGGATCGCACAATATTCACTAGAAACCAAAAAACTCGCTAGATTTTATTAAAAACAATGGAAGTACAAAAGACCGATTTACAGCATCAATGAAGAGGGAAAAAAGATGCAACTCTTCAGGTTGCAGGAATGAAATCCTGCAGCTTATCTAGTTAAATTTTTATTGTTATAATAATGTATTTCCTGATGGGTTATCTTTTATGCGTATGTATTTGGTTAATATTCCAAGCCATAGAGGGATTTGGATGCACTTGAGATGGGATGCACGACAACAGAAAGCTTGCAGCTTGTAGCCTGCCAGAGCTCTCTCTGGTGTATTTAGACATATGATTGATGGTCTCTGGTTTAGTGTCATCAGATAAAACGTGTTTGTCAAGAGCATGATACATTATCTTGAGGTGATGCATTTTTTCAGCAGCTAACTCTGACACAACTCTGTTGCTTAAAAGGAGGATACACACAGATCAGCCATTAAGACCAGGCTTTCTTTGGGCCTTTCTGGGAAAAGAACCAGCCCTGCAGGATGTCCTTGGTTTGGCAAATGGGTTTCGCCAAAAGAGAATAGACTGCCTTGTCTCCCTGCTCTGTTGGAGAGCAAGATTTGGGGTTGGCAGCTCTGACTGGAAAGCTCTTTTCCCACTGGGAGTTCAAAGGACCGGGTCAGGGCAGTGCGTCTGCAGCAGAGATGCAGGCTGCCCAAAGTGCAGTGTTGGGATGAAGCGGGGATTGGAGGTGAGAGCCTGCTACCAGTCACATACAGACTTGTGGGGATTGGGCACAGAGGGTTTGGTTAAACCTGGGTGACAGAGTGAGCCTGCTGGCCACACCCTGCGCCTCCATGCACCTGTGTCATCTCCTGCCGTCTGTCCAGCATGGATGCTCATGGGAACAGAGCTCAGCCCACAAAGCCCAGATTCTGCAATATCTCCAGATGACATCTCAGACTGAATACTCTGTGGTTTTTTTAACAGCTTTTTTTGCTAACAAAGTGGAGCATGAAAGCAGACACTGCAATGGGAAGGGGTTGCAGCGGCAGGGATCCTCCTCCTTCGACCGTGTCTACACTGCCAAGTGAGTAGACAAGAACTGAGGAGCTGGTGAGGGCAGAGTGGGGTTCATCATGCTCTGCATTAACATTAAAACCCTTTTGGGACCCAGGGGTGGATTCCAAATTCCCTCAGATGAAGGCTTTATACATAATCCCTAGCTGTGCTCGATGTTCAGACCTGAGGGTTTTGGATATATTTGCTGGATGAATCCAGCACGTGCTGCATCTTGGCGCACTCAAGGTCTTGCAGCCATTACGAGTAGTGTGTCCCTCCATTTGGGAACCAGTTCACTCTTCCCTGCTGGAAGTGTGGCACAAGCACAGCCAGAGTCCCAAGGGCACTGCGGCTCAAAAGGAAAGAGCCAGCAGAGAGACATCAGCTGCTGAGGAGCAGGTAGGTGGCAGAGCTTGTACAAATCCCTCGGTCTCCGGCACCTCCCTTGGCACACAGCTCTCCACTTCTCCACTTCTTTGCCACATAGAATCACTCTCAACTTCTTCACTTCTCCCCCTCAGAAAGCATTCCCAGCTGAAGGAGGCAGCTGGAAACCATTCCTGTTCCCCTGCAAAGACACATGTTAACTCTGTGGGACACTCTTATTTGTGATGCAATTCTACATTTGTTGGTTTCTTCCAACAGCTTTATTAATATGACTCAATTAATAGGACTAAGGACTTTAAGCCCATAAAGCTCACAGCATCTGTCATGATCAAACAGGTTAGGGAGAAAGTGGCTTTCACAGGTGCCAAACGTGCACAGGATGGTTTGTTTTCCTCATCAGGCAGCACAAAGGCATCCATTATCTGAGTGAGGAAACAGGGAAGCAGATGTGGGTGAGGAGCCCAGCCCCTGGCAGGTCAGGGGCCTCCCACCGCTCTGGGGTGAAAGTCTACTCTCAATGGCACCAGTGCAGCCCAAATTCACCTGCCACCATTCTCTGCTGGAGAAACATATTGACTTTATTTCTATTTGCCTGTGCTCTGATTTCTCTGCTGTAAATTCCATTCTAGCCAGAACTGCGGACATGCGTACCCCACGTTTCTTGCTGTGCTTTGGTGTGCTGGCCTTCTCTGCAGCCAAGGTAACACTCTTTTGTTTGGTTTTTTTTCCCCTTCAAGCTGGCACCACATTCAGCAGGGGATGACGAGCACTTCAGAAGTTATAGTTTCAGGGACCAACCCTCCTGCAGCAGGGGAACCTCTCTTACACTCCTGTCTGAAGCTAACACCATGGCATGGCTTGGCTTATGTCAACAGATGTGTTCCCAGATGAGATTCAAGGTGGTCTGGGTCAAGGACATGTCCCATACTGGTGTTATGGATGAGTTCACTTTGTTTTGGGTGGAGGGTTTAGTACTTGGTTGCTGGATTATTGCCACATTATTCAGTTTTGGGACGGGAAATGGGCTCAATTTATTAAACTGTCAGAACTGCCAGCTCTCCCCTGGGCTGAGGGCCACCCGGGACTCTTGACCTGCATTTCTAGTTGTGATCCCCTTCAATGCATTGTGAGTTTATCTAACTTTAAGATGAGTGCTTACCTGGGGTACATGTCTGTTCTTTCTGGAAAAAAAGGAGTTTCCTGACCAGGAGAAGAAGGGGTTTTGTCTGCAGTTGTGGGAAAAGCTAGAATTATGGGGGAAAATCCTTTTTTGTGTGCTCAGAAGTTAGTATTGGGCCATAGTGTATCCTCCACTTGCTCCTAGTGAAGTACATCTACCAACTGCCTTCTGTTTCTGGTGAGGACAGTGCCTGAGTTGGCACTCTCTTTCCTGAGCCTGGTATGACCCACGCTGGGTTTCACAAAGTCGTAGAATGGTTTGGGTTGGAAAAGATCTCAAAGATCATCTCGTTCCAGCTCCCTTGCCAGGGGCAGGAATACCTTCCACTAGACCAGGTTGCTTGAAGCCCCATCCAACCTGGCCTTGAATACTTGCAGGGATGGGGCATCCACAATTTCTCTTTGAAACCTGTGCCAGTGCCTCATCACTCTCACAGTGAAGAACTTCTTCCTCATATATAATCTAAACCTGCTCTCTTTCAGGTTAAAGCCATTTCCCCTTGTCCTATGAGTTCATGCCCTTATAAAAAGTCCCTCTCCAGCTTTCTTGTAGGCTCCTTTTAAGTCCTGGATGGATGGTGGTGAGTGTGTGCTCTGCAGTGGGCAGGATTACACCCACAAAGTCTTCAGAAAAGCTGGAGTGAGGGCAAGGCAAGCGCTACTTCCCATGCAGAGATCTCCATCCCAGTTCCAGTCCTTGTCTCATAACCCAAGACTGCAGATTCCTGTTTCCCATTCCAACCCAAGCAGCAGATGGGGACAGTACATACAGTGAGACCTGGGCTGGTGTTTTTAATGCCTTGTTTTATCCTTTACCCAGCTCCTGCTGCCTTTGCTGGCCTGATGTACTTGTTTGTGAGGCAGAAGTACTTTGTGGGCTACCTCGGGGAGAGGACTCAGAGGTAAGGACTTGCAGAGCCTCTTTACAAATCCCAGAATGTGGTCGCAGCACAGCTGGATGCTGCACTTCCACAGGCACAGCTGCTGGCTTGCGGTGCTGCCTGCGAGAGCTGCTGGCATCAGGTAGTGCAGGAAAGCCCCGCTATTTTGGATGAATGGGGGTAGCTGAGGGAGATGTTGGATGTGCAGCAGCACTGGGCTCAGGGGGCCTGCAGCTCCTGCTCGCAGGACTCTCTGCAAACACAGGTTTGCATGTTTGTGCCACTATTTGCACAAGGCTGTCCTTTCACATTAATATTTCTATTTTATTTATATTGATTAAGCAAATTACACGCACATGAAACAGTTGTCCCACAGCCTGTAATGGATGAGAACACATTCGAGTCCCTCTGAACAGACACTTTTGTAAGCAGCAGCCTATGCTGAGAACAGAAGGCCAAATCCAGACCCAAATGGATCCTGAAAATTACATTTAAGTCCTCGCAACTGCCTGGCAATGCAAGACAGAAAAGAAATTTGCCCCCTCTCTCATGGCCTCTGAGGTCTTTCAGTTGGTCTCAGCAGCAGAGTCCAAAGGGCTCTTACGTGAGGTGACACACATTAACAAATTGCTTTCCCCCATTTCTGTCTCCTCAGCACTCCTGGTTACTTGTTCGGAAAGCGCATCATTTTGTTCCTGTTCCTCATGTCTGTGGCTGGAATACTCAACTACTATCTCATCTTCTTTTTCGGAAGTGACTTTGAAATACACATTAAGACGATAACCAGTGCCATCTCCCCATTGCTGCTCATACCCTGATTCCCCACTACACTGAGGGGGTCAGCACGCTTCGTATACTGATGCCCAGAAGCTGCCATGATTCAACTGTTTAAGAAACGAACCCATAACCCAGTGAGGTTTCTGTAAATCTCATGCTTGACAAGCTCTATAGTTTGATTTCACCCTGCTTTTTTCTTCAGGAAAAAGATTTATCATGAGCACTTGGCACGCCCAAGGAATGGTAACAACTTCCTGCTAATTCTTTAGAATTTTTTGCCTAAAGTGCATCTTGCAAGCTGGTTGCATGACTGGAAGGGACATTGTATGCTTGCTTCATAACTGTGTTGTACTTAGCTTTTGCCCCAAAACCCAAGATCCTCTCAGTGTCGTTCATGACTGATGGCTCCCACAGTCACCCTCAGACACAAGAACAGCCTGTCACCAGCATCCCACACTCCCCTGCCCCCACAAAGGCGTGGACCAGCCTCTTCACCTACCCTTTCCCTTCAACTTGTTGATGGCCAAGCTCTTGCTGTTGCAGGAGGGTGGCAAATTGGCCCCTCTCTGGTCTTCCTTGATAAATATTCATGTGCGTAACACTCACCACACTGATCTCATTCACCCTTCAGCCTCTTTGTTCTCCCAGAGCTGGGAAAAGGAGTGGTGTGTAAATGAGGAGCTGGTGTATTGCCGGTGGGGTCAGGTTTGTTTTGATTGGCTTTGTTTAATAAAACAGTCTGAAGTGATGAAACCTGCCTGCTGCCATCTTCTTTGCCCAGTGCATGATCCCAGTGCTCCATGGCTCAGCAGCGGAGCAGGGGCTGTAGCACCGGGCTCTCTGTGCACGTGGCTGATCGCCCTGGGCATGGCCCCGAAAGGACCGAACTTAACAAGTCTCCCTCTATGAGCACATTCAGTTTTCTGCTTCCAGCACTGACAGTGTGCCCCATAAGTCTACGCTGAGGGGTGCTTTGATTAGCGGTGCAGACCGAGGCAGGCGAACAGGTTGGTGCCATCTTTTTAAGCACTGCTACCCTACGAGTGCTTAAGCTCCTAAGCCTGTCTGATTGCTGCATGCAGGATGGATAGAGCTGTATTTTATGACTCCTTCGGGAGGGAATGAGGCTCCTTGCTATGTGAGAAGAGGGTTTGCAGAGCTGTTCACAAAAGCAGGTGCAGAAAGCCATCTGCCTTTGTGCTACACCAAGGCTGGAGGGTTTTGGTGCTGTCTCATGGGGCAGAGGTGCTTGTGCATGGCTGCTCTCCTCTGCAGCTGGCCATTCACATGCATCTTTTTCTTTTTTTTTTTTTAGTGTTCTACAGGAATCTTAGATGTGAAAGATTAGTATTAGACACATTTATTGCGTGATGATTGTAAGTGTTCTCACTGGTTAGAATAGGTAATTTAAAAAATTTAATCTAGCCTTCTAACATATAGCTGCTGAGACACCTTATTCCTAGGCAGGACACTCATGTTCCTTCCCGCCCATCCTTCTCATAACACACTCCAAATACTCCTCACACCATGCTTTTCTGCCCCTGCTCTCTCCGTAGCTCATGCCAGCTGCCTATCCTCGGTGGAGGCCCACTACCCTTCTGCCCCATGGTGTCAACCCATCAGGGGATGGCAGCACCCCAGGAGGAGAGGGGTAACCTCTGTGGTCTGGAGTTACAGAGCTCTTCTGCGTTGCTGGCATCAATGAAAGGCTCACGCTGCCACCACCTCCAGCCAGTTCAGAGCAGGAGAAGCTTCACTAGCACCAGTCCCTGCTCTCCAGCCTGTTTGGTCTCCCCGAGGTCTGAGACTTGTTTATGGGAACCATCGCCTGTGGGAGGTGACTCTCCCAACTCTACGTGTCCAGCTTGCAGGTCTCCCCAGATAGTTGAGTCTCCCCTGGGGCCTTTTTGTCCTCTCTATCAAGAAGCAGCTCACTTGACCTCCTACTTTCCCCTGTCAGCATGAGAAGCAGCTCTCCACCAGCCAGCTATAAAGGGAAGAGGATTCAAGAGTCTATTTTGGGTCAGATAACCTATCATAGCACTCTATGGCCTCTCCGTTGGGCTTGATTGTCCTTGTGGGTCCCTTCCAACTCAAGATATACTATGATTCTCTGTCAGCTGGATGGTTGGTTTTTACACAGTGGTACTTAGATATGATCAGGTCATCTTTCAGAGGAACCAAAGCCCATCTTTTGCTGTAATGTTTTATTTTGCAAGAATATCTCCTACTTGCTTCCTCAAAACCTTTCTGATAACAAAAGAGATTAAAATGTAGGCAAAATCCATTTTCCATCTATCTGTAAATGGAAATAGTGATAGTATCAGACAAACAGACGCGACATAAATTG
Source organism: Melanocharis versteri (assembly GCA_013397845.1). Classification (NCBI taxonomy): domain Eukaryota; kingdom Metazoa; phylum Chordata; class Aves; order Passeriformes; family Melanocharitidae; genus Melanocharis; species Melanocharis versteri. The sequence continues at coordinate 78,418 of VZTG01004404.1, forward strand.
ATCACTATGTAAATTCTTGGTGAATGTCACGCTGTGTTTTCCATATTACAGGCAAGCCTTGTGGTTGCATTTGCCTTCCCACTCTTTCTGTGAAAGGAAGGCAACGTCAGTGATATTTGGGCTTTTCCCACAGTGTTAGACAGCTCCAGTTTTTGTTTTCAGCAGCAAAACCACCCTGAACTTGTTGGTACAGTTGTCAGCACTTAGCACACCATCTACTCAGAAAGCTGCACACACAGGCTCTTTGCAGGGGGGTTGGACTAGATGACCTTTAAAGGTCCTTTCCATCCCACACCAGTCTATGATTTTACAATTCTACAGATAAACATGCAAAAATACAAACACCACTGTAAAAATATTAGCCAGGGTCACATACACAAGAACCGATGAGGACCTGCTGAGCTGCTCTGGACGTGGGGACATGGTTGGTGGCAGAAGTGGCAGTCCCCTCTGATGGCTCCTGCTCAAGGCTGGCTTGAAAGCTCCAGGGGCCAGCACGCATGTTTGGTGCAATGCACAGCATGGCAGCTCCTGACCTGGAGCCACAGCTGTATATGAACAGCTAATGCTTCCCAGTTCTGCTGACTGGCAACAGTGTGGCCAGCAGGACAGCGAAGCAATCATCCCCCTGTACTCAGCACTGATGAGGCACTGGAGACCTTAGTGCTCTCTACAACTACCTGAAAGGTCGCTTCTCCCAAACAGCAAGCAATAGGACAAGAGGGAATAGCCTCAAGTTGCACCAGAGGAGGTTTGGATTGGATATTCAGTAAAGTTTCTTCACTGAGAGAGTGGTCAGGCATTGGAACAGGCTGCCCAGGGAAGTGGTGGAATCGCCATCCTTGGAGGTATTTAAAAGCTGTGTAGATGTGGCACTGAGGGACATGGTTTAGTGTTGGACTTGGCAGTCCTGGGATAACAGTTGGACTTGACCTTAGATGTCTTCTCCAACCCGAATGACTCAGTGATTCTATCATTGTGTGGATGCTGCTAATTGTCCCATTCTCCATGTTGCCAGGCTGTGGGCTTTGCTTCACCAGTGGTGCCCTGGCTCATTGCCGCGGTGTGCCGCTGCCACGCCTCGTGGCTGTTCGTGCATCGAAATCCCAGGTGCACAAACAGACATTCTGTCTGTCTGTGCCTATGCGTAGGCACAGTGTGTTTACTTACTCTTTCATCTCTCTGTCTCTCTATCTATCTATTATCTATCTGTCTATCTATCTATCTATTATCTATCTATCTGTGTCTCTAACCATGTTGTGGGTGCTGAGTCATGTGAATGCTGGAGGCTGCTCAGGGAAGGCAGGGAAGCAGGCTGCTCAGGCACCAGCCCTCTCGCAGCTTGCAGGCTGTGCACATCAGAGACTGCGGAGACTGCTGGAAGCTGGGATATCGCAGGTTGCTTTTGATCTGCTGACAAAGGCCTGGAATACATACAATATTTCTGCCACAGTAACCGCGTCTGCTTCCGTACAGCACTACAACCCTCTAGTGGAAACTCAGCCTCATCAGCACGCCGGTGCTGCCAGCCGTGGCCGTTCCCTCAAGGTTTGAAGCCTGACAGCAATGCAAAAGCGTCCACATTTCTGAACAGGTGTATTGTTACTACTGAATGCTGGTTTTTATTATTATGGTAAATAGGAGGCCCAGTCCTGAGGCAGGACCCCTCCCCTACCCATGCTAAAGCAAGCAGCCCTGCTTAGCACAGAATCTGAGCAAGCAGGTAAAATCCGAGCAAAATAAGAAATCTGTGTGCATCAGCCACAAGGGTTTTCTGCAGTATTTCCTAGATTCCCAGTTTCCCGGAGCTTGAAAAACCATCCTGTGCAGTATCAGCTTGGTCTAAGTCACGCCTCTGCCAAGTCCAGTTTCCCAATGAGTCTCTGAGGATTGGGAAAGCGATTCTACTGGCATGGAGAAAAGACTGGCCCTGGACACCTTCTCCAACTCTCACCTGCTCTGAGGTTACTTTCTTCTTGCAGAGTGGCAGGTTTAATATTCACAGAAACCTTTCCAATGCCCTGTTGGGATGGGATACCGCAAGGCATTGAGCACTAGCCCAAGGCAGTGGTGTGCCACTTGCAGATGGCACTGGGAGCAAGATTAGGCCATGCCTGGAAATAGTCCACCCTTAATAAGTGAAAGGGCCGTAAAAACTGAGAATAGTGGTGAAACCATTCATTGTGTGATTTTAAGTTAGTGTCATGGTCCCACTGGAATGAGCAGGATGAGCATTCCCATGAAAAAGGCCCTTTTTGAGGGACTCTGCAGAGCCCCGCAGAGCCCACCAGCACTCTTGCAGAGGACATGCTGACTCCTGGGAGAGGGAAGGACATTGTATGCCATGATATCCCTTTGGAGCACCTGGGGGACAGGTAAAAGCTTCACAATCCCTTTGGGAAATGAAGACTGCTATCCCTGGAGCCACCAGGGAGCATGCAGGACAACTCAGCTGTGGTTCCTATCAAGGCAGCTCAACACCTCAAGGGCTGAGGATGGAGAATCAGCCACTGCATTTCTGACTGGCTGCAGTGGAGCGCAAGGTGCTCTTAGCAGCGCTGTTGTGATACCCATGTCCCTTGGAGAGGAATAGCTCCACCCAGGGCCTGAACTCTGCCCCTCGGCGTACCTGCCCTGGCAGAGGGAGGCTGTGGGCAGGAGAGCATCAGCTCTGCTCCTTCCTGCCTGCCAGAACATCTCACTGCTCCCAGCCAGCGCATAGAGACACAGAAGCTGGCAAAAGTGGGATTCCTGCCCCAAAGGACAAACAGCCTCCACAGTGAGATGTTTTTCACCTCCAGAGGAGAAATAAATAACTTTTCAATTTCAGCTGCAAGGATCTTCACACTGTGAGATGATTTCATCAGACAGAGGAGCTCCCGGGGCTTGGTGCTGGCTGCCTATGGAGCTCCTCAAATGCTGTCCTCTGGGAGCTTCCTGCTCATCCTCAGGGGAAGGGAACCAGACACCAAAGAGGCAGCAGTGATTTGAAGTGCAGAGAGGAAACGAGACGTGTTTTCCACCTAAAGAAATAAAAGTGTGGTGACGTTGCAGCGGAGTTAAACTCGCAGTTATGGCAGTGCTGTTTCTGCCGTTTGGGAACTGGCAGGGACTTGCTTGTGTGCCGTGACCTCTCGCAAGGCCAGGGGATGCTTTGGGAGGCTTCGGAGCAGCAGGCTGCTGCCTGCTGTGCTGCTATTTGCCACCACTCGTACAAGCATACGATTGATTTATTGTTCCTGTGTTTTCCCAAGAGAGTGCCACTGCTGCCTTCATTCCCAAACAATGTTTTTTGTGCTTTTGGCACAGCACTTCAGAGGGCGTCAGTCTGATCCAGCAAGAGCCCCCTCGGTGCTGTGGGATTAAACAGAACAGCATGGTATCTCCTGGCCAGCTGCTTCTTGCTATTCATTTTGCTGCAGCAAAGGAATTTCTTTTCAAAAGGCAGTGCCACCCTTCCCACTGCCCTCAGCAGATAGGAGGGGATGGTGGAGGTCCCTGCCAGCAGCTGTGAGGCTGAAGTCGTATGTCCCTGTGCTCTCCCACCACTGTGGGGACCACACACCTTTGCTGTTGGCAGGTTTACCTCCTTCTCTTGGCCCAGGCAGCTTCAGACATAAACCAAAGCAGACAGTCATTTATCACAGTTCAAGCTGCAGCTCAGTCCTGAGCTATGTTTAACAATATTGAGGTTTCTTGGAGTGTATCTCGCTCCACTTGCCTTCAGCAGAGGCTTGCTGAAGAGCAGAAAATAATACTTTTCATGGCATGACCCCACTGCTTGGTTCAGCTCTGACCTCATTCCCTAAATCTCATGTGCCCATTCTCCCTGCTCCCTTCAGGATATTTCTCAGGCATTCCCTTCAGGGCCAGCCTCATTCATTCATCCCTCTCCATGTTTGGTGTCCCCTCCGTATCTCTCCTTCTGATCAATGCACCTACTGGCAGATCCACCTGGTAAGCCACACAGGGACCTGATCTGGCTGAAAACAACCTTTTTTCCCCCTTTACTGGCTTGTTTTTAACCTACCCCAACTCCCTGATCCCCACTGCTATACGTGGGGACCTTAACAGAGGTCCTTGTGAGGCCCACGGTGTGTTCCTTCTGTGTGGTGTAAATGCTGTGCTGATGGATCAGTCTTGAGGTGCTCCTATGGGGCTTAGGTCTCCTTCCCCTAGTTCACACCAAGTCACCAGAGTCACCCAGAGGCCAATCCCCCCTTCTCTCCCCTCATACTGTCCATAGGATTGGCACAGCATCCCACGCAGCATGTGGGATGTGACTGAAAAAATGTGACTGACACAGGTTCTTGCCCAGCTTGCAACCTCTGCTGCAGATCTCTGACAGCACAGACCCTACCCATGACATACCAGTGACACTGCTGACAGATGTGAAATAGCAGCAGGAAACTCTGCCCAAGCATGTTATGGGGACCAAAAGCCCTGCTGGTCATTGCTCATCCCGCCCACGGCTGGCTTTGTTCCTGGGCTGCTATATTTCAGAAGAGTACTTTCATTTCCCAAACAGGGTCTTTGGTTTGTAAGTTTGTGGGGGTTTTTCTGACTGAAATAGAAGGATGTAGCCCTTCTGAGAGGGCTGGCAGCAGCAGAGACTTGGCTCAAATTTAAAGAGGTTGCTAATGACACATTAGCTCCAACTCCTTGGCAAAAGTGAGCCGAAATTTTCCTGTTCACACAAAATTCACACTGCCTTGGAAATAGTCTTTTATAGCAGAATGAAAATCAGAAAGGTGGATAAACAGTGATACACTCCTACCTGTTCACAGCCCAGCCATCCCAACTAGGTGCCCTGAGCTAGCAGGCTGTTTGCTCCTGCAAACAAGTCCCCATCCCACCGGAGCTGCCACTTCTCTGTGGGATTGTGCCTCCCCAAGCCTGACATTTCTCAGATGCTGAAAGCCCAGAGCTCAAGACTTATCACGTTTGCACGTCAGTAATAGCTACCTCCAGTGTTTCACTGTAAAATGTGTTTGGAAGAGGCTGACCTGGTTTCCAAGGTGTTGAGTGTCCTGCATCACCACTCGCTCTGTGGTGGGCTGATTTGGCATGCTGAATCACCCCTTGCCTCTCTTTCCTCTGCTCTCCCAGATCCCCGGTGGCACATTCTGGTTTTCCCCTGCCCTGTGTGGTCTGAGGAGCTTTCAGATGACAGCGTACTCAACGTGCTAATTTGAAACAGTGGGATCCCACCAGGGCTGCGTTCCCAGCACTCATCAGGCACTGGGCACAATGTGCTGGGTGTTTGCTTCCTGTGGGATGCAGACATGCTCATCTGCAGCCATGGGCATTCCAGACCCACTGACAGCTGCATGATGCACAGGGCTGGCCCAGGGAAAACTTTTGCACTGCCGAGTGAGTGTGAGGGGATCTGGATGGGTCTCCCATGTGCTGCCACCATGCAAATTAGGAGGGTAAGTAAGGTTGAGTTGTGAGGTTGCACATCACATGAAACTGCTGTGGCTTCATGCACCACTGAGCACATTCGATATCTTGCAGGCACTGGAAGGAGATGGTTCATAACTTTGTGTGCTTATCCTAACCCTTGCTTTCCCAGTCCTGGTCCCAGTGTCTCATCCCCACCTCTGCTTCAGCACCAGCACTCAGCAAATCTCTCTTTGAACGACTCCATCCCCTCAAATGGCAGAAGACCTCTCATTTCTGTGGGTTACACCTGTCTGCAGAAAGAGGCTGAGAGGCCAGATCTTCCACAAGATTAGTTGCAGGGTGGGAAGTTGTGTTCATCTCTGTCTGTACAGTGTGTTCTGCTCAGCGTAGCTGAGGTTGCACTTGAAGAGGCCTGAGTAGTTGTGCTGTTGAACCTGGGATCAGTGCAGGCTTATCCTGTGCAGGCTCAAATGCTGCTTTTAAATACAGCCATAATTGGTAGGAGGCCTGGAGAGTATCGTTCTGTTTGCCTTGTGCTTACACTTAGTCACAGGGATCTCGCTCTCAGCCACCATCAGAGGTAGGATCATGTCGACAAGCTTTTTTTGGGTTGACTCAGTGCAGCTGATCTTATGTTATGATGAATTTCTGCTCCCAGCCAATTTTGCAAAGTACACCACGGCTGTCCAGCAAGGCAAGGGGAACAGAGTGGTGATGCATGCTGCAAATCAGTTAAGAGATACCCTGCCAAATTTGCTCCTTTGTCAAACGATTCCGCAAATGGCTACAGGATGCTACAAATGGCTTTTATTAGTGTAGCATGAAAAATTCTGCACTGTAAATGAGAGAAAGATTAGTCCATAGACCGTCAAGACCATAGCTGGGCAGGGCTTGTTCTCTCCCTCCACCATCTGATGACCATGAGTCACACACAAACCTCAAGCCTGGATGGTACCAATCTGCTCCAGGGCTTACAATGGAGAAGTAGCCATCTCCTAGCATTTCCCAGGGGAGGAGACTTCTCTGCTGGCCTGGGGCATTGCACAGCTCTTGTGCAGGAGCTCCACACAGCCACAGCCCCAAGGGCAGTAACAGCGTTGAGGTGGGTGTGAACACTCTCCTCAAGGCTTGGGTGAGGGGACATGTCCTGGGACTTGTGGCGATGGGAGCAGCAGCCCACAGCATAAATCATCTCGTTGTCATCTCCAGTCCACTGGGGAAGCTCACACAAACCTGCACAGTCACACCCCCTGCATCCTGTGCTCACCCTCCTTCTGCAAAAATGCCACCAAATGCAGGCAGGCTCAAGGCAGACACAGGTCAGACGTGTGCCTCCAGAAGAGCCCAGACAAACCCAGGGCCAGCAGCTGTGAAAGTGTAGCTCGGGACAACATTTGGCAGGATCCTTAATGCTTCCTCCCCTCCCTTCTGGGCTGAGAGAACACAGAGGGTGATGCAGCAATCGTTTCTTCAGCACAGCCTGTGTTGCAGCTCTTTGTTATCGTGGAGCTGTACCAAGCCTGAGAAGGCTGCACATCCCAGGAAGGCTTTGTATATGGACAGCTTCCTAACCCTAGCTCAAACCAGCCTGCACTGGGTTTTGGCAAGTGTCAGTTGGGAAACTTCTCCTAAAAGTTTCATTCCAAACATGTCAGTGTTTTTTACTGTTGCTTTGTGAGGTTTTCTAACCCAGATGGGAAATTCTTATGGTTTTTCCTGTGTTTGGCCAGTGTAATATGTGTAAGAGTGTAATGGGTTTTACACTAACAAGGGATCTAACGTTGATTATTGGTCCAGTTCCTTGGTCTTTCCTTATAAAACACAGTAGAAATTTTGTGGGAGATTTGTTTAAGATATCCATCCCTACCATAAGTGCACAGTCATGGTATAGCCCTGTGGAACTATACAAGGGTACATAACTCATTCTTCACACTCATCATATATGTGGGTAAAGATGAAATTATGACACATATCCAAAGTTTTGGGAGCGAAGTACTGTGCTCATTGTGCCAGGAGACCCTACTGATTACATGATGGAGTTTGTTGGTTTACCATTGGCAAAGTCTAGTGACATTGAGATTTTAGGTACAGGATTAGGTGTGCCTTGGATGGAAGGTGCAAAGAGCACTGAAACAGAGCCAACATCAGATTCTAACAAAGGACCTCTCTGTGCAGTGGCTGTGAGGGAAACAGAGCTGTGTCCCCTGCTCCTGAGGACCTGTCACCATCTGGTGCCTCAAATACTGTAGTTTTGGGGTTGGGGTAAGACAAACTGAGCCAGGCTAACTCACACACTCCTCTTCTGCCTCGGCACATATTATATCACTTAGGTCGGTGCTTTTCCAACAGGTCTCAGGATTTAGTGCCGTTCATATTTGATCAGGCAGAGATCCCCAAGGAACCATTTGAATAGCAGAGGATATGAGTACAGAATTTGAAGGGACCACCTGGGCCATTAAACCCAGTCCCCTGTTGTCGCTTGCAACCACATAACAGACATTTAATCCAGAAAGGTCTGGATTAAATGGAACTGCCTCCATTCCTCCTCCCCTGTGTGGCTGGAGCCTGCAACATGATATTAAAGCCATCACTGAAAGCACATTTTTTGCTGCAAAAAGGCAGAGCTCCCAGAAAATGGAAAGTCTCTGGTGTCTTTGGCCATAATATATTGCTAGGAATAACATAGTTCCTAGCAATAGCATTTCACACAGAGCCAGACTTGGCATTTCCCCAAACATTTTCTCAGCCATTCTAGAGATTTATAACTAATAATTGCATAGCTGGATAAATAATTAGACTCTGAGGTTTTGTCTTAGCCTTTTTCCTTATAAATAAATCCCTTATTCACGAGCTATATTAAAATATCTGTCAGTGGTGTAATGTGCATTTCATATCGCACTTGCTTATTTCCTGCCTGGGTGCATTGATTTCATTTCCATTATCTGTACTTTATTTATGCAATTATCAGACCTGTCTTTCATCAGAAATACACCTATTCCACCTGTATAGGTGTATATCACTATGTTGGAGATGGTTCGCATACACAAACTGTTGTGGTTTAACCCCAGACAGAAACCAAGTACCATGCAGCTCCTTGCTCACTCCTCTCTACCCCCATGGGATGGGGAGGACAGTTAGGGAAGGGAAAGAACCCCCACTGGTCGACGTAAGGACAGCTGATAATTGAAAAAAAGTAAAATATAATATTAATGATAATAACAATAATAATGAAGAAAAATAATAAAACTCAATTGAAAAAAACCATGAGTGATGCACAATGCAATGGTTCACCACTTGCTGACCAATGTCCAGCCCATCCCTGAACATCTATCAGCCTGTTCCCTGGTCAACAGCCTCCAGTTTGTATAATGGTCATGATGTTCTACAGTATGGAATATCCCTTTGGCTAGTTTGGGTCAGCTGTCCTGGCTGTGCTCTCTCCCAGCTTCTTGTGCAGCTCCTCACTGGCAGAGCACGGGAAACTGAGAAGTCTTTGACTTAGGGTGAGCACTACTTAGCAACAACCAAAATATCACTGGGTTACCAACGTGATTCCCATACTGAATCCAGAACTGTAACAGCACTGTACCGGCTACTAAGAAAAAAAATTATCTCTATCCCCGAAAAAAAACAGGACACAAACACACATACACAAAGAGTAACAGAGAAGAGGGTCAGGACAAGGCAGAAACCCATCATGAAATGATGGAGTTGTTCTAAATTGCATCAGATTGCCCTGAGTGAATGCTGATATATGGCAAAGCTATGGCAGACCGTGTTATCCCACTGAAGGAGCAGTGACTTCCAAGAACAAGCTCAAATCCTGCAGAGGAACTGTTGGTTAATGTTTAGAAGGTCCTTATAGGAAGACAGAGAGAGCTATTGCAGCACTGCACTCTCACAGGACCTGGAGTTAGAAGACATATATTAAGCATTCAAGAAAGTGAGGGATAAAGAAGCACAAAGAACAGCATGAGCAATATATTCACGTCTCAGAATTTTACATCACTCCCATTTTCATTCTTGGCATGCCCAAAAGTTGCACAGCTACTTACAGTCAAGGACAGGACAAGAGATATCAGGTTAGATTTATAAAAGGACAGGCACCCTCAGCACTGGAAATAGATGAGCACGTCACCTTTCATCCGCTGGAGGCAGATTTATGGGAAGGAGGACGTGGGAGGCTATCGGGGCTGTTGCTCTCCCCCACCCTGTTCCGCTGCCTCATATGGCACATGCACTGCCCCTCATCAGCACCGCAGCTGTATCTGGCCCCATTTTAATTTCCACCACTGTCAATCCCTGGTGCAGCTTTATCCTCTCTCTGTGTTTTCACTCCTCTCCTGAGTTAGCCAAAATCTCTTCTGGGCGGTTTGCAGCCCACAGGAATTAGCCTCTCCTTGGGAGATGTGTGGAGGGGAGCAAGCAAGGCAAATGTTGTCTGGGAGCAGACTTACTCGAACAGAAACGTAAACTCAGAAGATCCAAAAGACCCAAAAGACTGTTTTCTCCACACTTGATTCTCCTTCCGTTGCATGCCAGCTGGCTGCTGTTGTGAGCTAAAAGCAATGGAGCTGCACCAAGAGGGACGGGGAAGACATGACCATGACTAAATCCCACAACAAAGATTGGGCACAGCCAGCATGGACCTGAGTCCACCTGACCTCTCTCATGAAAACTGAACTCACTTCTGTGCCAATAAACTTGATTTCATGGTTGTGTTAGGATACAAGAGCAAATAAAGACACTGGCCTCTGGCCCAACATCTCATGCCTCAGCTCTGACCCTGGGCAAGGGTGACAGATGATGTGCAAGATATATTTCTTAATGACACTAATTTCTTTTTGTCCATCCGAAGATCTTTAGCAGAACACCAGCAAGTACCCATTGTAAAGCAGGTAGATAAGCACTGCTTTTTCTGTTCAATCCAATGATGGGCATATTTTGCATCACACATTGTAAACCACAGACTCTAATGGGCTGAGTCAGACAAAAGCAATCTGTAAGAACTCATTACTATTTCCTCCTAACCACATTTTTCTTTTCTCCATTGGGCCCAAGTCTTGCAGCAAGGGTAATAGAGACACTTCTACAAATGCACAGATGGATGCATGCATACAAATTGATATGATTCTGCTGGAATTCCACAGAAAGTGGAAGGGCTGTGGGGCCAGCAAGCCAGGCTTGGCCACACAACTTCCCCTCGCCACCACCCCAAACACACACTGGGCTTCTGAGTTCTCTGCTAAATTGAACGTTTTCATATTGCTGGCTGGCAGGAGGTTCACTTGCCCCTGGCTTTTGTTGAGGGGCATTGGGGAGCAGCTGCTCCCCCAGAGCCAAGGCAGGCTGTCAAGCGGTCATGGTAGTTGGCTGGCTGCTGGAAGGGTGCCAGGAGTTTCAGGAAAGACATTAGTCATTCGACTTACTAGAAAAATCTTCAGTAACCGCCAAGTGCTTTCCTGGTCCTAAGAGGGTTTGTTTGGGGTTTATTTTTTCATTTCTTTGGCCTGTTGAGTTTTGGTCCTGATATTACCTTGCAAAAATAACTGATTGTATGAAACACCCCAGAGAACCTCTGCCTTTAGCAGCCAAACCTGTCCTGCCTCACAAAGCAGGCAGCCATCCCCACAGCCCTGCGGCTGCAGCACAGCCCTGCTGCTGCACAGCCCTCAGAGGAGCATCCCTCAGAGAGCACCCAGACACTGCTGCCACTGCCCTGCACTCATCTGTCTTCTTAGAAGGGCAGGGGCATCGTCAGAAAGTCAGTCTATTCTTTACACCATTGGGTGCCTTTGTGGGTCACTTCACACCGTACGTATGGCGGAATGAGGAGGATGAGCTCACCTATGTTCACCATAAATTTTCACACAGCTAGAAGGACTTTCTGTCTAGGGTCCATGCTGGCCCATGCAGACCTGTGCAGTAAGATGTGGTCAGGGCAACATGGTGGGAACAGCCAAACTCTTCCTTGGTGAGGTGGCCTGTGGGACAGAAAGGCTGGAGCACACTTCACAGGGAGCTACTGTGTCTGGAGTTAGGGAGTTGCACTTCATAACCCACATGGAAGCATTTCTACTGACGTTAAGCTACATCCTCTCCAATGAAGTTAGAGAAAGGGCAGAGAGGACAAGTAAGACGATCAAGGTAATGAAGCAATTTCTAAGGAAGGCTCTGGAGAGAAGGAGACTGGGGCTTATGACTGACGTTTGCAAAATCATGGAGGCAGTGGATCAGGTGAATGCAGAATGGTTATTCATCCCTAGAGCTAGGGGAAGCACGATCAAACTAGTGGTAGATTAGTCTAAAAGAGATAAAAATGCTTCTTTGCATTTAGGGTAGTGAGCTCTCCTCAGAGCCCTGTCTGAGCTTTGAAATGGAAAGGGCTAGATGGACCACATGCAAAACTGAACAAAGGAATGAGCCAGAAACTGAGCAGTGCATTGGTCATAGAAGGTCAGGGTCCATTATCTCCTCTTCTGTTAATTGATCACAGAAGGTCAGGGCCCATTATCTCCTCTTCTATTAATCACCGTCAATCATAACCATTATGTACACCTCTAGTGTATATTCATCAATAATTTTTATAAAACCCTTGTAGGTACTCATGTATTTGCCTTATTACAAGAACACATCATCAGCCTGTAATTCTTGCACAAAAAGCAGAGTAAGAATTGAGAGTTGTGATTTACAAGAGTAAGGCAGTGTTTAACTTAGCCAGCTAATTCTTCTTTAAATCGCTGCTGAAAGCCACAGGCAGACTTCCAGAAAGTGAGCCTTTCTTCAGTATTTCCTATAATTTGAACAAGAGTTCAGCTGGAGTTCTAAATTACTGAGGGAAAATGGTTCTCTTCTGTCTGGTTTCCACCAGTTCTGCCAAGATCACACAAAAATTGAAATTAACTTCCTAAAATTTCAAAAACATGCTGTAGCCATTGGAAGTTAGTGGGAAACACTAGTGCAATAACCCACCAGCACGGCTGACTGCAAAAGGAACTGGACCTCTAGCTGCAGTGTGACCTGAGCAGTGTGAGGAGAAACAATTGCTAGATCATGTATGAGGAAGAATTCCTCATCCACCCAAGTTAGTGGCAGCCAGAGGAGTGGTTTGGGGACTCCACTTTCCATTCAACCTACATGGAAAGAAATCTGGGAACTGCGAAACCACCCCCTGCTCCAAGTCAAACATTTTGTTAAGCCTAAAGGAAACACATTTGCTAGAAATTGTGGTGCTTCTGCCCATGCACATTTCCGATGAAAGGTCAAGAAACATCCTGGGGTAAGAATCCTGCCTTTTCAGTATGCTCAGTAGCTGTTCCTGAACACTGTTAGAAATTTGTTGCGGGTGAGGTACAAGCAGGTTGCATGGAGCTGCAAGTGGAGCCTGGCACAATGCAGAGAGGAGAAATTGCTGTACAGCTCAATATGTTTAATGTGAGCATTAACCTCTAATACCCACATCACTGGGGACACAGGAGACTGCAGGTTCAATTTAACTCACTGCAGAAACCCTTCACTCTGGAAATGTTTGTTGCATGTAGATTTGTTTAACAAACTTGTGGAGAAATCTGAGAAGTGAACATTTATCATCTCTCAGGGCTGCTCAATCTATAGGATTTACTTTTAACAGTTATTTTGTAGCCGTGACTTTCAGGCAGAGACCAGAGCAGAGCTTCGTGAAGTGAATATTAATACTGAGCTGCTCTGGGCTTGGGAGAAAGAGAGGCAGAAATCTGGATAGTTGCAGCCTTTCTGGTTCATAGGCTGGTCCCAAACTTTCGTAAATCTGGGCAGTGTCTATAGGCTTCTGTTCTGCTGAGAGCCCTGATGACACAGGCAGGAATTTCTCACAGCAGCAGGGCATCTTTCAGCAGCCTCAATGCGTGGCCTCCTCCCTCAGCTGTGCTGTTTGTGGAAAGACATAGAGATCAGTCCTGGAAGCTTATCCAGCTTACTAATAATCTTCAAAAAAAAAAAGAGGTGAGGGGTTATTTCTGGTCCATATCAGTTTGCTGACCCAGAGGTGGCAGTCAATAAGTGTTCAGCTCTGGAATGTCCATGAGTAATTAGCAGCACAAGCTGCTGAAGGTAGCAGTGCTGCAGTGAGAAATGTTTGTACACCCACAGCTTGAAAAGTTAAAACTTTGGCCAGTACTTCAGCAAAGGACTTAAACTGATATGCAGGTCAGCAAGTAGGTAAAGTGATACAGACTAAGATTCTCGTCCGCTCCTTCCGACTTCCAAAACATGAGCATATCACACTTATCATTAAACCAAAATACCTTTTCTCAGTATATCCACATCTTAGATATGGCATCATCAAGTCAAGGATTCTTCCAGCTCCCCATGAGATTTCAACCAACAGATGGCAGCAGCCCTATTCATAATGGCACTACTACTGCAGCTCTTGTTCTCATCCAAGCACGTGGTCGCCAGGCTCCCTGGGGTGCTCCGGACCTCGCTGATGACTCTGTGGTCAGAAGGGCATAAGAAATGTCCTTGTAACAGAGCAAGTGGCCGTGAAACACAAGGAGCGTCCACTGGCTGCAGTCTCCACTGCTTTTTTGGGGACAGGATGGCTTAAATGGGACTAGAGATGCCTGAGAAAGCACAGCTGAGCCCTGTCAGAGACATTAAACACCACAGCCTCACAAGCTGCATAGCAGCTGACATTCAGCAACGCAGTTTTTTCATACATGAACTCCGCATGGTTTATGTAACATTTATTTAGGCACTGCCTCCACCCTGTTTGCAAAGCAGCACTTGGCACACAGCACGTGTGGGTGGTCCTTTTGGTCAGACACCACAGGCACTTCTCACTTCTACTGGCTCCTTGCCACTTGTCATGTTAGAGCATTTGGCCATTCACAGACTGCCACAGGCTTTTCCCTCTGAAAAACCACTTGAAACTCAATCTCCTCACATGAAAGTTTTCTTTCTCTGACAGCACTTACCTTTTACACCCACCTTTTATTCTACACGTGTAGTTAAACTGTCCACGCATATCAATGATATATAATCAATTTTTTGTGGTTATCCAAGAGAGTCCCCACCCATCTTGTACACATTTTGCTGTATGTGCAACATACAGCCCCATGGCTACAGACAGTTTACCAAAATATTTCCTTGGCCTGCCACGCTACGCTGGAGAAGGGATCCAGTGGATTTGAGAAGCAGAAGGGAGTTGGGTACGGCAGGGCTGGCTCTGCCTTGCTGAATTTGTTTTCTTCTTCCCAATGGCACTGTGATTGTCACTTGCCTCTCCTGGGCACTGTTCACTGCACATCTCATGGTGAAAAGGTAAGTGTGGGGAAGAACAGGAAAAATGCCACTGGGAGATGGCAGCAAAGGGAAAACTGTGGGCCTGCTGTGAAAGGAGGAAGGTGACCTGGTGACAATGGACATGAAAGATGCTGACGTACCCAATGCCACCGTTGTCTTGGTCATTCCAGTACAGCTTTCCTTCAGCAGTCCCAGGCTCCTGAGACTCATGGGAATGTCTGGGGCAAAGAAGAGTTACTCTCACTGGAGGAGGCCTAGTTTAGGGAACATTTAAATCAACTAGACATATAGAAGTCTGTGGGACCTGATGGGAGGCACCCATGAGTGCTGAGGGAGCTGGCTAACGTAGCTACAAGGCCACTCAAATATGCTTGAAATGTTGTGGTGACAACCTTTCAAGGGAAAGTAGCTAAGGATAGGGAGAAAGCAAATATGACTCCTACCTTCAAGAAGAGCAAGAAAAATTCTGGGGAACCACAGGCTGGTCAGCCTCACCTTAACACCTGGGAAGATAAAGGAGCAAATAATCCTGGAAACCATTTCCAAATATACGAAAAAGAGAACCACTACTGGAAGAAGTCAGCATGATTTATGAGGGTTATGAGGGTGAAATCATGTTTGGCCAGCCCAAGAGCATTCTAAGATGAGATGACTGGTGGATGAGGAGAGAGCAGTGGTCTTTGTTTACCTTGATTTTAGTAGTCTTTCTCCACAGACAAGCTGATGAAATTCAAGCTAGGTGTGTGAGTACTAAGCTGGACTGAAAGCCAGCTGAACTGCTGAGTTCAGAGGACTGTGATCTGTCACACAAAGTCCTGCCAGAGGCCAGGCCCTGGTGCAGCACCCCAGAGTCCCTGCTGGGTCCAATACTGTTCAACAATTTCATTAAGGAACTTGATGATGGGACAGAGTGCACCCTCAGCAAGCTTGCAGAGGATACAGAATGGCGATGAGGGTTTGATGCACCAGCTGGTTGTGCTGCCATTCAGGGGGCCCTCAAGAGATGAAGAAATGGGATGGCAGGGATCTCACCAAGTTCAGCAAAGAGGCGTGCCAAGCTTTGGGAGAAATAATGGTACAGACCACACTGGGGAGCAGCCAGCTGGAAGGAGCTTTGCAGAGAAAGACTTGAGGGTCTTGGGGACACCTAGGTGACCATAAGCCAGAGTGTATCCTTGTGAGAAAGATGGCCAGCCACCTCCTGGGCTGCATTAGGAAGAGTGTCACTGGTAGGTCCACGGAGGTGGACATTCCCATCTGCTTAGCCCTGGTGAGACACATCTGGGGTGCTGTGTCCCAGTCTGGGATCCTCAGTACAGGAGATATGTGGACATACTGGACAGAGTGCCTTGAAGGACCATGCAGATAATTAGGGGATTGGAGCACCTGACATATGAGGAAAGGTTGAAGGACCTGGGAGCGTTCAGCCCGGAGAAGGGAAGGCTCGGGAGTACCTTCTAGATGTATGCCTGAGGTTGGGAGACAGTAAAGAAGACAGAGACAGACTTTTCTTATTGGTGCTAAATGAATGGCTGGGAGGTAATGGGAACAACTGGAAATACAGAAGATACATTTTTTTACTCTACAAATGATCCGACACTGGAAGAGGTTGCTCTGAGAGGTTGTGTAGTCACTGTCCCTGGAGGTATTCAAAACCCATCTGATCCTGGGCAGCCATCTCTAGGTGGCGTTGCCTGAGCAAGGCAAGGGCTCAAGCTAAATAATCTCTAGGTGTCTTCCATCCTCAGACATTCTAGGATTGTTGTATTCTTTAAATAACCTTGTTTTAAAATTAAGTCAAATGCATATTTTTCCTGAAGTGAGAGCCGAGGCCAAGGAATGACACAGAAAGATGAATCAGTGGAATCTTATGATTTCAGAAAATGCTTTCTATTATTTCAGTGTTCCTTAAAGTAATTGTGTGACTGAGCCTTGTTCATAACTTTACTCCTTAGAAACTGAAAGCCTGCTTAATTCCAGTCCACATAAAAGTCAACCCTGCCAATACCCCAGACACCAGACCAATAACCTTCCTCCTCCATCACCATTTGGGCTAAACAAAATACACTAGGCATCTTAATTGGGTATATGCAGTCATCTTGGAAGGTACTGAGAAAATGACCTAATCCATAATTAGCTCACCAAGTCTGGATTCTGTGGGAATTTTTTTACACTCTTGATTTTCTTGCATACATTAGCGTACCTCTGCAAAAAGCCTCTGAGGCTGACAAGAATACACAAGCACACCCGCGACTGCACTGTCCTTGTCCCAGCGCTCTTACCGCTGGCCTGTGTTTTGTCCCTGTGCTGCCCCGCCGAGGGGCCTTTCTGGAGCTCTGCTCATGAGTATCCCAGGCACAACGAGGCCCTCTCGGCTCTGCCGCACATAAATACGTCAGATTGCTGCTCTCCATCTCATTTATGCAAGCCCCAGGGGAGCACTGGTGGTGCTTGCCGCAGAAGAAGGATAAGAGAGAGCTTTCCTCACCAGCCCTCCCTCAAGGGCCAGGTACATCTCCTGTCTCTGCACTGAGAGGAGGACAGTGCTCAATGCCCATTGCAGAGCTTGTCCATCTACACCTGGAGGGAGGGAGCCAGGGATATGCATGGCTGTGATGATCACAGGGGAGGTGACAGCAGGGCTCACAGTCACAGCCACAGAACTCAAAGAGAAATGGGTACACGTGTGCAGCCCTAGAAGATGTTTCACTCTTTTGAGCAAAATCGAGGCAAAAATAAATCAAAATAAACATTCCAGCTTCTACAGGGTCACTGAAAAACAGCCCTGCTCTAAGAACAACGAATCACACACAGTGCATAGCTCATTTTCTCTTCTGTAGGTTAACCAGAGAAGGTCACAGCAATCATGTTTAATAAAAAAATGTTTCCCTTATTTCCTGGCGCTAGCTCTGAGCAATTGGCTGTAAGGGCTGCTTTCAAATCACTCCCTGGTTATTCTGTCTCTTTTCTGCTCAATATTCCTTGAGGCACCTCTCTTCTGCTCAATATTCCTTGAGGCATTCCTGCAGCCAAGAAGATTATCTCTCTTTTTTTTTTTTAATGAAAAGATTATATTAATTTAGCTCAGATTTCAACCAACACACATTATAAGTCTCCACAGATTGTATATTAGCATGGGAACTTCAAATACACAATAATTGAAATATATTACATTCAAATAAAGTCTCAAGAGGGCAGTTTCAAGTGCTGGTTTAATTCTACTGCTTTTTAAAAAGTCTGATCATGGTATGAACATAAGTCACTGGGAGAGATTTTCCCCACCCTGATGAACTATTTCACTGCTTTCTCCTAATGGTACCTTGTCTTTTTTCTCTGACAGCTATGTAGAATATTTGGTTTGACTATCAGCAGATCTTTTAGGCTCTAGTCCTGGCTGAACATAGTCTGTGTGGTGCAAACTGTCCTTATTTTATGCCCTGCCCATGACTCAGAGCACAGCCACTTCTCAGTACCTGTTGAACCACGTTACCTGTGGCTACATCCATCTTTCCCAAGAGCAACCAGGCTGCCTGCATACCCAGCCTAGCTATGGACTCTCTCGCAGCTCTGCCTGCAGGATGATCATGCCAGCCCCTTTTCAGGATGGCAGCAGGATCCACAGGCACTTTCTTATCCGGAACCCCCCCCTTTGGGGTCTTCTTCACCAGGGCTGCCGCTCTGCAAGGGCTAGGCAGTGCCACCAGGCCTGCAGAGCCGAGTTAATGCCCACAGAGAATGACTCAGGCAGCACAGCTGTCACTGCCGCCTACCCAAGGAACTGGGAGCCGTGGCAATGGGGAGTGAGCTGCAGCTTGTCCTAAAAACAGTGCTCACAGGGAGTGTGTGACCATGGACATGCCACCAGTACGGGCTCCTCGGGAGACTGGCCATGCGTGAGCCTCAGCCATGAGTGACAGGAATCTTGGGGCAGCCTGGTCATGGCTGGGTTGAGATTCTGGACACAGAGACGGCATCTGCAAAAGGGAGGGAACCAGACAGACATTTTCCAAACCAGTACCCTCCTGCTGACAGATGCCCTACTGGGAAATACCCGGCTCAGTGTCCCCAGGAGCTGAAGGGCCCTACACAGGGATGTCCCTGCCACTCCAGACACTCCTATCAGCACAGGTCCTGAAATAGCCAGGGTCTCCTAACTCTCAGTGCCCTGGCTTCACTGGGACAGCTCCAGCCTAAAGCAGCCCATGGACTGGAGGGATTTCCGCTTCCCCTTCCTCAGCCCCTTCTGTATATTGTTTACAGTAAGACACCCAAAAGTCTGTCTTTCAAGTCAGCTAGGGAGCAGCTGAGCTGTGAGAGCTGGATGCTCCCTGGGAATGTCTGAGGGCAGGGTGTGAGAGGAGGAAGACAACCCCTGATATGCCTGTGTCTGCACTTCCCCATCATAAGGCTGTCTAGATCCTGTGGACACCCTTCTTGCTTGGAAGATTATAGCGGGAACTGTGGTTCAGCAGCCTCAGTCCACAGAAATGAGCCTTCCTCTGCTGCTGGTCTGCATCTGTCATCCCTGCTGCCTACACCCCAGCAGCCAAAGTTTCCACCCTGGCCTGCCCATGTGTGGACCTCAGTGCTGCTGACACCAAGCCAGTTCCCCTCCTGCCCTGCCTGCGCTCAGAACACTCTCTCCTGCTCCTACACCTGTCTCCTGTGGCTCACGTGTTGTAGCTTGGAAATGAACGCTGTGCACCAGGAATTTTAATAGAAGTTAGCCAGCGGAAGAGATTGGAAGATGCTTCACACTCTTCACACCCTAAGGAACTCTAAAACCAAAATATGTCAGGAGTTAATTAAATGCGTGTCCATTGTTCTTATCCTCAACATCAGGTTCAGCAGCCAAGATTGATCACCAAGGTTGTGCCTTTTTATTGGTAAGCTGCACTCAGAGGTGGGAAACTGGGAAATGGCACAAGAAAGTGCTGAGGATCAACATATCGCTAGTCAATATACTTTTTTCTACAACACAAAGATTTTGAAAATAGGAGGGACCTTTCAAAATACCTGGGCAGAGTGAATAACTTTGAACTGATACATCTGAAATTTTGGGATATATGAACACAAGTAGTAGGTTCATGGAATAACAGTGCCATTAATTCCAGAAGGATAAGTTTTGATAAAATGAGGAGAGTTAATTAATGCTTTTAAGAACTAAAGGTCTTGACTGTGGAAAAGGCTGGGAGTATCTTTACTGTAAAGAAATAAAAACCCTGTGCATTAACTATAATGAGTTTTTGTTCTAAGCAAAAGGAAGATCACCATGGTCAACTGGATGAAAAGTTATAATTTTTAAAAATACCACCAGGAACACGGAAAGAGCCTGTTGAGAGTGAAAGGAAAACCTGGACAACAAAACATGCCATTTCTTCTTGGTTAACAAGTACTGGGAAGAAGTAAGAATTGGCAAATATCAAAGTGAGTTAGAAACAGAACAACAAAACAATAAAAATATGGCAAAAGGCTCTTAGAGCAAAGGGAGCTGCTTACAATCAGTACGGGATAAAGACTAGAGACTACCCATGCATAGCACCCAAAACTAACACCCATTTACAGGCCTGTGTTGAGAAACTATGTGGAATACAGTGTGCATTTCCCACAGATCGGCTTCAGAGAACATCTGAAGTGAAACAAGTACAGGGCGTAAATACAAAGAGAGAACAGGGCTCTTCTAAATGGGAAACTGGCTGCCAAAGAGTCCTGGCTGGATATCAGAGGGCACAAGAAGGATCCTGTAATAATTTTTCAGAAAAGGTAGTGAGAAAAAGTAGGTCAAGTAATTTTGAACCTAGCTCAGGCAAATCTTTTCAAAGTACTCCTGAAGGTGACATTGCTGTAGACAGCATATTTCTGGTGCCTGCAAGGGCAGAGCACTGGCTGCAACAGACCAGGTGGTATCATCAACGCAAATAAACTTCTGCAAACTGATTGTAAGGAGGCTTATCTCCAGTAAAAGAAACACTATATTCTCTCTTAAACGCTTTCACTCCGTGTCAGATAGAACTATTGTGTTGATACTTCTTTCTATTGAAGTATTTCCACTCAAAGAGCAGAACACAAAAAAATCTTGGACTCGTGAAAGGGATGTTAAGTGGTATCACTCACCATGTCCAGCACAACCTGATTACTGACTTTCATGAAGATGACCTCTTTAAAATAGAGAAAACATTGGTTTGGTTTGATTTGATGAATTTAATAAAAAAATCTCTTAACTATAGTGATTTTTTTAGTTTATGTTTTTTCCAAGATCTATGTTTTATAAGTACAAATGTTGCTAAGTTTTCAGCTCAGGTTTCCTGCACTGTCCTCAGTAGATTGTTTGCAACACTGTGAATTCGAAGGCATTCAGTTTCTCTCAATAGTTATTTTGTTCGTGGATAATGGAAATATCTTGAGCCTTTCCTTTGCCTTATTTCAAGATAACTGAAGAAGAAGAGGGAAAAGCCCAAGCAGAGCCCCATCTCAGCGTCTGGGCTGTGTCCTGGATATTCCTAGGGTAAAGCCATTGAAGAAAAGCCTGTCCCACTTGAATGGTGCCCTACAACTTTCTATTCTCTGTGAGGCTGCCTAGCTCCGTGGACCACAGACTGGCCCAGGCTTCTCCTGGGACTGGGAGAGTAGATCTTGCTATTATTCTTGCTGCTCTGCACTGATTAATACCACATTGTCCAGCAGGACAAATCTGATCCTGATTAAGGGAAAATACCCAATTTCCCTTCTATTAGATTAGCCTGAGCACATCAGGATATTTGTTCTGACTTTATGCTTCTCCCAGTCTTCTGATGTGTTGTGGAAGGACAAGCAATGCCCTTCCTGGCGTGCAATTACAGCAAACCCTGTCAGGTGTGAAGCGTGCACTCTCACCAGGGTGGGTGGACACTGCCTCTATTCCTTGTGTTATACGGCTGCAGGAGTTTTGATTAATTACTGGGCCATTTAAACCTAGATTTACGTCCCTCAGAGCTGCACCACTGCTCTAATTAATATTGTGTGACTGCATTTTCTCCCCCTCTCCACCAACACACCATGGTGCTCGACAGGAAGGATGTTCCTCTCTTCAGGAACCTGATTAAGAACAGCAGTTCTGACCTGGAAGGCACAGTGGGCTCTTCTCTGCCCTGAATTGAGCAGCACTTCGCCTGTGCTCCCCTCATTGCCCTGTGGCACTACTGGCAGTACCAGAGCTGAGCCCCAGTTTGGCATCACATCAACGCTGGTGGAGGAAGTAACGAAGGGGAGGGCTCAGCTCTACCTCAGCCACGGAGCAGAAAGCCAGGTGGGCAGCATAGCAGAAAGGCAAGCTAGGGAGAAAGTCTGTCATGCATTTTCAGACTAATTTAGTTTGTCCTTGGTTGTCATTGCAATGCCTTCCACGCTCATTTAAAAATACATTTCTGCAGGCTGAGCGGTGACTAAAGTGGAACGGCACAGTCTGATATGCCGCAGGAGGCAAGACAATAGGAACATATCCAGTTTTTCTTCTTTCCCAGAGTTGCTCCTGGAGTTGCAGTTTTGCTCTTGGCCGTCAGGACACGACTCCGGAGCTGCCAGTGCTTTTGAGCTGAGCACAGTCCAGCTTCCCCGCGCTCGGTGCCCCCAAGCTGCAGGGGCAGCCGGGGGCTTGCTGACAAACCACCTTGTCCTGCTCTTGGCTCCATCTCGTGCACGATTTGGTCGCCTTCAGTTAAAAACTCTGCTTACATAAGTAATACTGAAACCAAGCTTTTCAAGGAGTTTTAGCTTTGTTACATCCTTAAGATGCTGTAGCTCTTAGAAAGAGTAGTTCTTTGTGTAACACCACAACATAATAGTGAAGTACTCCAGCCTTCAGCTCATGTTTCACAAGTTCCTTGAAATACAGCTATGTTTAGAAATAAAATTTTCAGTTATTTAACATTAGAAAGAAAAAATTGGAAGTACAATTTTTTCTGCATGAACAGACTGTGGATGTTGGTTGGTGTTCAAAAGCCTCTTTCTGAAATGTTTAACATGAATTCTTAGTGATGTTGTTTTGCTTCTGTCACATATGCTCCGTCTGTAAGATCTGAATCGCACTTGAAGAAAACAGGAGGATCTCCATGGTGACAAACTCCTGTGGTCTGAAAAAAAGATGACAATATTTTCTCTATATTCTTATATTTTTATTTTGTGATTCCCCACCCCCCACAAGATGAGTTTACAATGATAAACATGTAAGAGCATGGTTTGTAATATACATTATAAACAAAATCTTCCTGAATGCTCAAAGAATCTGTCCTCTCTTATGTACACCTGCAAGAAGTTACCAGCATGCTGCTGTGTAGTGAGAACTCTGCAGGAGGGATACATGAACAAAAACTGCTGCGGTCTCACCCACACGGGATTTCCAGAGCTGGAGAATGTTGTTTCCTTAGCCTTCCCTTATGAAAAATTAACACAGAAACATCTCTCTCGCAGATCCTACCGAGATGGAAACACACAGCATCCTGTGTGTTTATACACCCTAGTGAGTGACGCCTGTGAGGCTGCTCTGAGCAAGCAGAGCAGAGGGAATCCCCTTGAGGGGGGCCAGGCTTTGCCCCCCGCTATGATGACAGCAACACTCAGAAGTCTCTCTTGTTCCAATGACCCAGCGTGCAAAGGTCTGTAGAAGCCACCGGAGGAAATGGAACATTTGTCCCAAAGGCCTCACGTTCCTAGTTTACAAAATTTGAGCTGTTTTTCCCAAATCCGTGGAAATTGTAAAAGACAGAATATCCATCAAAGTTAGGGTAAAAAAAACACCCAGCCTCTCGTACTTTGCACCATCTTGGAATGGTTGGTCTCAAAAACACCATAGGATTGAACGGTGATTTTAGCACAGATTCGACTTATATTATATAAGCAAAGCAATTCTAGCAGTTGCCCTGTTGTTGGTACATCGTACAATCTGTGTGAATAAAACTGTGTGGGTTTTTAACTGGAAGATTATATGGTGCAAAATGGCTGGCAAAGAAAGTCCAATTGTGTTTTGCTCTTCCAGCACTCTGTATTCACATTGATCCTGTTAAAAACATTACAGGATTCCCTGTAGGACAGCAGCCAGCTGAGCTTATGCATTTTCTCATTGCTCCCAACACATTAAATAGCAAATTCATTTATGCTAAAGCTTCTTGTAATATATTCCAGATCATGATTTTTCAGTAAATTGCTTTTCATGTCAAGTTTTTTCAGTTTCTGTAATTATGATAGGGTACATGCACAGCCAGTTCCCTAAGAAAATGGCCTTGGCTTCCCCTAATCTTATACATGTTTTATAACAGAATATTTATACTTATGCAATAGGGTAGCTCCTGATTTATACAGGTTTGTCATTGAGAGAAAAAAAGTAAGAAAAAGGACCACAGAATTATAAGGGTCATGGTTTAACCACAGTCAGCACCTAAGCCCCAGCAAATGCTCACTTGCTACCGCAGTGGGATGGAGGGAGGGAGTCTTAATGGTAAAAGTGATAAAATCTTGTGGGTTGAGATGAAGACAGTTTATTAGATAAAGCAAAAACTGTGCATGCAAGCAAAGCAAAGCAAAACAAGGAGGTAATTCACTGCATTCCATGGGCCAGGAGGTGTTCAGTCATTTCCAGGAAAGCTGGGCTCCATCACAGTGACTTAGGAAGACAAGAGCCACCCCTCTTAACATCCTCCCCTTCCTCTTCTTCTCCCAGCTTTACATGCTGAGCATGACACCACATGGTCTGGGATATCCCTTTGGTCAGCTGGGGTCAGCTGTCCCCACTGCGTCCCCTCCCAACTCCATGTGCACCCCCAGCCCATCGCTGGTGGGGTGGCGTGAGGAGCAGAAAAGGCCTGGATGCTGTGTAAGCGCTGCTCAGCAACAACTAAAACATCCCTATATTATCAATTCTGTTTCCAGCACAAAATCAAAACACAGCTCCATACCAGTTACTGTGAGGAAAATTAACTCTGACCCTAGCTAAATCCAGAACAATAGGAGAGGGGTTTTTGAACTTAGTATTGTGGAAAAAAAATAATTCTGGAACAAATTAACAATTTGTAAACATGAAAATAAGTAAGAGATAAAATTAATTTGTCAAGGACAATCTGTCAAATTAATCCACATCTCTTCTGTGTGGTAGGTCTTGTGAGTAAAGGAAAAATGTAAGAAATGTAAGTTGCATATCTAGAATTCAGCAAGATCTCTGTCTTATGTGAAACTTTCATTGGCAGAAGAGGAAAACATGGACTAAATGAAATTGTGACTAAAAGGTGTAAAAAATAATTAGATCACGTACCAGACTGAAATTATCAGAGATTAACTCATCAAATGAGTGGATATATTGACTGTAGGACATCTGCTGCCTGTCCTGAATCAAAGTCCATTGTGTTCTTTCATTAGTAGTTGACAGCAGCACCAAGCCTTCACCCCATAAATACGCCTGGCAAAAAAGGCAGGTCGCAGTTGTGGCCATTTGAATCACTGTCTAGACTATGCTGATGGTACCAAGTAATCTCCATCCACTGTAATGGGAGCTGAGATTCCTGTCTCACACGTAGACCCCCCCATTTTTTTCTTAGTTAACAGTTGAATCATATTTCGGCCGATTTTTAAAGAAGTTTTTTGGACATTCAGTAGTTTAGGTCCAATAGCAAACCATAAAAGAGAGTAAGAGTTTTGGCCTATCCTTCATGATGAAAGAGGCCTTCAAGTTCTTGGGCACAAAATTCCTTCATTGGGTT
Organism: Melanocharis versteri; assembly: GCA_013397845.1. NCBI lineage: Eukaryota > Metazoa > Chordata > Aves > Passeriformes > Melanocharitidae > Melanocharis > Melanocharis versteri. Next base: position 103,830 of record VZTG01004404.1, read on the forward strand.
CATTTTATGGTTCTACTGTTGCTGACAAATGGAGAATATTAGCTCCTATCACCTGTTTTCTCCCCATTAGCACCAAGCACCTCACAGACAGGGTTAGGTAATCCTGCCTTTCTCCAGACACAGAAATAGAGACAACAGATACATGGAAAATCAGTGCAAAACTGAGAGCAAGATCACATGACTTGTCATATCCACCCACCAAGTCTTGCTGTCCTGTGACAAATTTCAACTGCAAATTGTCTTTTTCCTGTTCTAATAGAAATCTGCATTAGATTTCCATAGACCAAAACACAGAAGCAATAAAGAGAAAAGGATGGCAAAAAAGAAGAAGTTTTAAACCACTGCATGTGTATTCAAAGTATCGTTGTTGTCTCACACTTCTCATCAGGGATTCCTTCTCTGGATAGTTTACTTAGGCATGTTTGGGATCAGATCATGTTAAATGGAAAAGACTCGATGTCTCCTTTCCCCCTTTCATTACAAAGGGCTTGATCACATTGTGCAAATGTTTGACCCCCAAAAGGAGCAGAATCAGACAAGAAGAGAACAGTCCTTCTGCCATGATTAAAGCATTCATGTTCATTAACATCACATTGGGAAAAAAAGTACAAAAATGGAGGCTTCCAGCCAAGCAAAATATATTATAGAATACTGAGAAATTGTGAGTAATGAGATGTATGATCCAGCATCACTCAGCTTTCTCATTTCCAAATTGCAATGAGATCTGAAATTGCCCATTTTCTCATCATTTACCGAGGGTTAACAAAAGGAACCATTCTTTCGCACACTCTGCTCCCCAGAGAATTTCTAAATCATGTGATTTTGCCATTGTGGCCCTTTCTGCTTTCAGAAGTGTCTCAGGAAAAGTGTCTATTGTCCCCAAATGCCTGTTAATTGTGCTCAGTTTACTATGAAATGATTGTTTTTTCTTCTAATGGCTTATCCTGCAAATCAAACAGAGATCAGCTCATCCATCTGAGCTCATGCTTTCTTGCACATTAACAACAGTGCAGAAGGAAGATAAATTATGCCCACAGTTATTGCAGGAGGTCATGATCGTCCAGCTAATCTCAGAGTAATGTCACTGGAATCCCATTATCTTCAGCAGCAGAAATCAGGCTGATTTAAGCAGTTATTTTCCATCGGGTTCCTCCTCTACCACGTACTGAAGTTGCAGGGCCAATATACAGCGTTAACAACTTTCCAACACAGCTTGGATTCAGCGCTTCAACGAAGTGCACGTTTTTCTTGGCTACATTGACAGTGCACACGTGTGTGCTCAGAAATGGGGTGTTGAGGGCAAGGCAAACAGATAAAATTCATTTGCATCAAACTTCAGCAGTGCAGAAGTACCTGATTTAAAGATGGTCAATACAAGTCATCACTGAACAGATCAAAACTGACCATGAATAAGGCCAGAAACTGGAGCTCTAATAGTTAGAACAGTGAGGTCCTGGCACAGATTTTTTAGAAATATTAAGTGTTGGAGTGGGAGTAGCCCAGATGTAACCCTGCTCCTTCATGAGGGCTGCAAGAACGCAGTGCTCCAGCCTGCTGTCCAGCAACAGACAACCTCCAAAAGTGACTCCAGATAGGAAAAATGCCTGTGCATGCATGGAGACCACAAGCTTCCCACCCCAGCACCACCCACCTGCACCTCCCAGCCCTTGGCTGCAGGTCTCCTGGGACAACATTGCAGCAGGGAAGTTTACAATTCTCACCACTAAACAATTTCCTTTTTTTGATTAAACTGCTGTTTCATCTGAGCTGGTAATTTGCACTCCTAAATTATATATTCTAATTAAATCAAAAAGAAAAACTAAAGTAAGTAACATTTCAGCATGCACACAAAAGCTATAAATGTATCTCTAAAAAACTCCAACTGCTGCTGTAACAGAAACGTGTTCATAAATGATCAGGAAAGTTGTAACTGGGTATTTAGGCATTTGCAGACTAATTTTGCCCCAGAGCACTCAATTTCTTCTCCTTCTCCCATAATTTTCTTTAACTGTAATTTAAATTCGTACTCCCCGCAAGACCCACTAGGTGGTATGGCATTAGCTACAGTTTTACTCAAGGCACCTGCCAGTTTGCCAAACCAAAGCTGGTTAAAACATACTGCCAAGACATGTCCAATAGCTCAATCAGTCTATCAGTCACGTGAAATTGTAGTACTTGAGCGTGAATGGTTGGATGTTTCAAGAAAAGTGTTGGCACTTCTGTATCCGAGTAAATATAGCCATAAGTTAGTTTTTCTGGAGTTAAAATTCTCCATTTGTTCTTGTTACACACTGAAGTTTACATATGGAAATACTGAAGTGTATTCTCTGATTAAAACATCACCCTTGCTACTGCTACCACAGACCAAAATTGCACTTGCTTGGATAGTACACGGGAAACGTCTGGCATCAGGGATATTGTGTGGAAGATAAGGAAAATCCTGGAAGTCTCCAAGGCAGCAGAAATTTGTAAGATGGGAATCCCGCACCTCTTTAAGATGCTTTCTGTGGAAGCTCAGAAAACTCCTTCTCAAATTAATTTTGCACACTTCCAGAGGCCACTAATGGATGTGAACACTGATGTTTTCTCTGGCAGCTGCAAATAGGAGACCATGCATGAAGTCTTACTGGAGCCGGCTGCGGGCCATGTGGTTTAGCTGAGCAATTGAAATACCTGGATAATGCACTCAGTGTACAATTACTGCGTCTTCTCACCACCTCGTAATCCTGAGACTTTCCAACAACAGAACCTCTGTTCTGGCTTCTGAACACAACCAAAGAGCACCAATTCATTAAAAGACTTGTTAAGCTGACTAGAATATTTTCAGTGTTGTGGAATGGCTTTCACGCTAAGAAATCAATGAAGCCTTTCCAAATATCCATAAATCACCTTGAAGTATTTCTTAATAATTTAAACTCCTGACCAACCCTGCTGAAACCAACAACATTAAACAGGCATGGTTATAAGGCAGAGCTCAGCAAAGGACACCAGCCAAAGGGGATTTTTAGGAAGAACAACAGAAGCCTGAGTAGGGCTCACAAGCAAAACAGTCCCTGGTGCCCCTGGGACACTTCCAGCAGAAAACCTCCTGCAGAAATAATTTTTTAAAAAATCACTTGAAATTTTACCAGTAGAGGGAAACAGAGCACCTCTGCTGCAACCTGCTCAGAGACAGAGGGCTGTTGCTGTTTCTCTGATGATGAGCTGTTCTCCTGTCCCTTCTCCTGGTTACCGGCTCGCATCCTGCAGCTGCACACTTGCATGCAGGCAGCCCCATGCCTGGGGGCAGCCGAGGGCCCTGCGCTGGCCACACCATCTGCTCAGGTCAGAGGACGAGCAACATCTTCAGCATCTGGCTGTCCAGGCTTTTCTCTTCCTGAAGCTGGGATAGTTTGCCCTTGGTACGTAAATGAAACCTTCAAAGTTTGTTTCATGAAGTTAGGTTGCTAAATATCCGTTAAAGCACTTAAATACAAGTAGCTTAATCTTCAAAGCTGTTACATACCTCTGACTTAATGGAATTTGTGGCTTCTTAGTACTTCTGAAAATCCAGCCCCTAAATGTGTACTTCATCACTCGTGTTTGGCACTAAGATCCTGGCTAGAGAGACAGAGTTGTTTGGGGTGAGGTATTTGTTTTCCTCAATCTGTCATGAAATATTTAAATGCTTTTATAGTAAATCTATAATTGCTATTTTCACTTGCCCTTCAGACTCTGCTTTTTTCATAGATGTGACTTGTGGTGTACAAGCTTAGATAAAAAGGCATTATATCTGTGTTTTGTATGTTATGAGCACAGCAGCAGTTCCTTGCAAGCAATGAGATCATGAAGTCTCAAAGGGAAAAATAATTCCTTGAATTCCTTGCTTTCCCCTGGATGGATCCTATCTTTGGCACCTGGATAGAAATAGCATGGTCAGAGGGATTTTCTACTCGTGAAAATGTGTGTGCAATTTGTGTTTCACCACCTACCCCAGCTTCCTCTTCTATGTTCCACGTTCTGCAGTGGCACCTTCATGTCCTGAAGAATTGCTCCCGTTAGCAGTGGTAAAGGAGGGAAGCTGGCAGGCTGTGTTTTAAAACGGCCATTTTTAGTGCAGCAGTTACACAGAGTTATGTCAGGCCAGTTGTCTTAACCTACAAGAAGTTGAAAATAAGTTTTTTAATGGATTTCATTTCCTGAAGTCACACGGTGGGGAGGAAGAGCAGGAGGCCAGGGGTCTGGGTCTCCCATCACCAAAGTCAGGTGAGGTGCTGTGGTGCCTTTGGCCAGGACTTGCTGTCAGACAGCACAGCTGCCTCCAGCATGGAGCCAGGATGTGATTGTGATGGGCACCCAGGCCTTAAAGGCACTTCTGGATCCTGAAACTGGGAGCACTCCTTGAAGAGACCTGAACATGCAGCCACTTTTCCACGCACACAAAGGCAACAGCCTAAATTGGTGCTTTAATTCCTGAAAGCCACAGTCTCACAGCAAAGTGGTTAAGAAGTGTGAGTCATCATTACTGGAGCTTTTACAGGTTCAGTTTCACTGTTGAGTAGCCCCATGCCCATTAATATGGTCTTCTTCTTAAAGGATTCAATATTCTAGAACCATTCAACAGCAATTAAAAAAAAAAGTGTCTCATTAAGAAGATTATCACTCTCTAGATGATTTTTCCAAGAATCTAGGTTATTTTGGGGTTTAGTCTTGCCACTAAAATTTCCTTGTGTTGAAAAAATTGGTCTTACAGAAAACCAATGAGGAATTACTGAAAATGAGAGAGATGGAAGTGTTGCACAGTGTGTGTTTTTTCAGTTGTGCTTTTACAGGCTTGTCAGTGAAAGGTGTAGATGTAGCACCACATCAGTATTTTATGGGCAAGAATCTTTATTTTTACTCTTTCTTATAAATTATGCCATTATAATAATCACTGCTTATCACGAAAAGCTTGTACATTGCTGGAAAAATGTTGAACAAATGATACAGCACATGAAATTATCGGTATCATTTGTTTCAAAGTGAGAGTAGCAGACTTTTAATATTGGCATTTTTACAGGCTTTTTTCTGCAGTTTTGTCCTGTTTGGCTTTAAAAACAGTCTGTGCAGGAGTGATAGAGAGAGATACTTACAACCTTTTCTTTCAGAGTGAACTATAAGCTACAAGTAAAATATAACAGATGGGATTATATTAAATTGCCTCAGTCATCAAGCATTTTCTTCTACCTCTTCTCTTTTACATTTAAAGCATTGCTTATTTGATTCATTTTTGCGTCTTGTTTGTTGGGAGGGTAAAAAGAGAAAGTTTTCTTAAACTTCACTCATTTCAGTTGATCTTCTTTTTTGTAAAGAATTATTGGATTATCTAAAAATAAATTTGGTATCAACAGTGGCAGCTGTTCTACAACAGAAATTAGGTAACAGAAACCATAATATTGGATCAAAAATAATTTCTTCCAAATCACTTAATCTGAAAGCCTATTTCCTTTTTAAGTAATCTGGATCACGCTTTCAGGTTTTTTCTTGTAGGTACAAGGACAAGGAACTTGCTTTCTAATGGAAGAAGTAGGGTTTCTTTCCATTTTCCTTTGATACTAAAGGATAAATATTGAATACATCACATGTGTAATAACAAGAACATCCTGAGAGCTGGAAACAAAAATTGACAGTATCGTCAAGATTTTCAAGGGCTGGTGGATAAAGCTGGACAACAGCTTCATCAAAAGCCTTTTATTCATCTATTTAGCTCTTGTATTGATAATTGGAAAGAATAATTTTGTAACTTTAAATGATTTTTAAGCCTTTCCATTTCTATATGAGTTTGGCTGAAGGATGCTTTAGATAACAGAAAATCACATGCTGTTTTCCTTCTCATAAAATATGCGCCCCTCAAAAAAAAAAAAAAAGTAAAAACACACATTCAAACCCAGAAAAAATGTTCTCTCCCAAAGCAACAGCTGATAGCAGTATTAATGATGTTTTGCCTAACTGAGCTCTATTGCTCACCACCCATGGTGAGTATGAAGTCTACAGAGAAAATAATTTTAAGCAAGCCATTAGTATTCTTTACAAATGCCTAAATTAAAAAAAAAAGTATCCTAAACTCTTATGTACTGCCTATTCTGTCCTTTTTCTCCTTGCATTTAAAACTGTTTCAATCAAAAGCAAAAAGAGCCCACCTGGTGCCACCTGTCCCACTAAGAGTGTGTTTTGTTGATCATTTGGGCTGCAGCAGTGTGTGCCCCTTAATTCCCCTAATTCTACTGCCAGTTGCTGGAAGTTGTCTTGCACGCTAACTGCTTGACCTGAAGTTATTTTATGTTTTGCCACCTATTTCTCCCATGTCCTGAAGATTTAAGCAAATAGCAAGGCAGATTTGGAGATCCAAACAAAGCATAAATACACTTCATATTTCACTAAACTGATCAACATTCAAAGCAGCCATTCACTGGAAGATGTACCTTCCTATGGCAATAAGCCCCGACAGAAAGTACTTTGCAGTGGCCAGGTGAAAACCATCTTTGCACCTGTATCTCTGTAAATGTTGTCATACCCTTCTTAAGTGCTTTTAGCTTGTAAATTATTCAGATGGAAACATTATGCTGCATACGATCACACTGCAGAGCTGGGAAATGAAGAGTGGTGCACAGGGACAGAAGGAAAGTATGGAGAGACTTTGCAAGTAGGTTTTTCTGCTCCTCAAAATCTCAAATCTGCAAGGATTTCTGATGCCTACAGGATAAGAAATTGCTCTCCAGTGCTTAACTTGATAGAGAGTGTTCTCCTCAACCTGCCATGCCATTACTTTGGCTGAAGCACTGTAGCAGCAGGCAAATACAGTCCATAGCAGATGCTCCTGGGGTTTTGTACTATTTGGTTAACTTCATAACACTAACAAGTTTAATATTGGAGCAGCTTTCTTCTTCCTTACGTTGTCCCTACTGTCTTGCCTTGTTTTTACTTTGTAAGCTCTTTGTAAAGCCTCAGGCAGTGGAGCAATACAGACTGTCAAAGACAAAATAAACTCCTGGGACCACTCAGTTGTGCTTACAGCAGTGTCTGGTGCCTGGCTTCTGTGTGGACACGACACAAATTCCAGCATATGTGACAACAGCTTAGGACTCAAAGATTTTTGGCCTGCTTGTAGTCTTATGCATGAATTTCATGCTAGCAACTCAATGTGGCAGTCACGTACAGCCTTCTTCTGCTGGTGTGTTAGGAGAAATAATTCTTACTCTGTGGCTGTGAAAGATAACAAAAAAATCCCTGTAACACATGAACCAGGCATCCCTCACTGATTCAAGCTCAGTTGTGCTGACCAACTGTGACATTGTGCTACAGGATGGTCTCACACATGACCTGGAACATGGACCACAGCTCCATCAAACAATTTTGTAAGAATGCTCACAGGCATGATTTACGGGAGGCAGGGATCTTAAGTGTTCTGCTAGTGGTAATCTCTGCTCAAGTGTTTATCAGTGATGTTTGGAATTTTTTTTCTGCATGCTGGAGCCTGGATGAGACAAGCTGTTGTCTGATTATAGAGATTGGAGCTACATGCACATTGTTCTCAGTTGCACAGCGTGTTTGATTACTAACATTTTAGAAATCACCGACTCTTCTTCTGGCAAAGCCGATTCTTTCTCTGCAATCTCACAGCATGAGCACTGCTGTCACCTGAAAATGAATTTTTCAGGATTGTGTTTTATATCACAGTTCTCTTCTTCCCCTAATTTAGTTTCCACCTGTGTTTTTCATAGATGCAGACAGAGTACATGCTGGAAAGCACCAAGCAGGGCATCATTCTCTTGCTTTCACTATTAACATGTTTCTGTTGATAGTAGCTGCTGTGACAGGTGGGAGCCCTGACTCTGGAGCAGGTTCCCACTGAGCTAGTGACTCCACAAACCCAGGAAATGATGAGCTACACCATGAGACTTTACACCTGAAGTGTTTGCAATAGGTACATATCAAGTACACGAGTACAAGAAAATCTATGTAATATGGTAAAGGATGGAATACAAATAAAACAAGCTTAGTGAACATAGAATGTCTTGGTTGGAGAGGGGCCTTAGAGATCATCTAGTTCCAATCCCCCTGCCATGGGAAGGGACACTTTATACTAGACTATGTTGCTCAGAGTTCCATCCAGCCTGGCCTTAAACACTTCCAGGGGTGTGGCATCCACAGCTTCTCTGGGAAACCCATTCTGGTGCCTTCCTACCCTCGCAGTAAATAATTTGTTCCTAATATCTAATTTAAACCTGCTCTCTTTCAGTTTGAAACCACTCTCCCTTGTCTTGTCACTACATGCTCCTGTGAATTGTCTCTCACAGTAAGTGCATCAGAGAGTACAAATGCACAGCCTCGCTTCAAGCCTGCAAAGAGCTTTTGGAAAGGAAACGTGTGATGAATGCTGCACTGTGCGTCCCTCAACTCCTAAATGTCTCTTCTGTGAATAGGACTTGGCAAAGAGGAGCCAGACAGCCAGACACAGAGCTGTCACAGGCAGTTTGGGAGAACCTAATTACCTAGTAATGTGTGAAAAAAACATGGGTTTGGCATGCTGAATTACATGGCTGGCTGTTCAGGTGAAAGATGGAGTACAAGCCAAAAACATATCCAAGTAGCTATGCAATTCTAACTCCACATAGTCCTAGATATTGGCTCTGCAATGAGCAGTTCTGATCCGACAGAGGAATCAAACCTCTCGTTTTCATAGTATGAGCTTCCCAAACAGGGGTTTGCTGCTCAGGAAAGCCATTCCCAGACACTTGCCTGTATCAGTCAGGCCGCAAGCCAACAGTGAAGCCACCAAGTGTGGTGCTGAGCTAAAGCCCTGTTTTTCCTGACTGGGCTCAGCCTCCAAGTGATGGAGGAGAAAATAAATAATGTGTGGATGGGCAGGAGGCAACACTGAGAAAGAGAAGCTGGGATGCTGGAGCCTACAGGTTGAAGAAAAGAAAAGAAAAGCTACTGAGGATGCGAATCCTCTGGCAGCCAGACGCAGCTAGGAGAAACTACTAACTGGAGGAAATTTCTGTCCACGAATGTTGGCTGCTTCATCTTCTGAGTCAGGTTGGGTTTCTGGGAGGACACAGCGATATGAGATGCTTCTTGGGGAATGACAATGCTGAGGCTGTGTGCAGGACCTGAGCGTGCATGACATGAGTAACAGATTTCCACAAGCCAAATCTCTCTGAATAAAGAAATGCCATCTCTTTCTTCAGCCAACTAGTTATTCACTTTCAAGAAAGCAGGATGGGGTGAGAGAGAGAAAGAATAGCAGCAGACATTGGTATTTGAGGGCAGAATTAGAATTTTAATCTGTTATTCATGAAGAAAAATTCTTAATATAAATGTTAGCTATTGGATGCTCCTCTTATGACAGCTGCATTAACAGGCATTTCTGCTGCTGGTGTGGGGGCCCTGCCTGGTCAACAACTGGCTTTGATGCAGTCAGGGTGTGCAAGAAAGAGAGGTAAAGGGGCCCGGCAGCAACTCTACCTCAGGGCATCAGCAAGAGAAGGAGCCAAGGCTGGGATGGATATAACACAGGGTTAAAAAAGCCAAGTCTGGCTGGGATCTTCTACTGCAGGGGAGATAGAGATACCCCTAACAGGAGCTGCAGCTGGAGCTGCCTGAGCTGGGCTTTGCAGTCACTTGGAGACGCCTGTACCATCCTGCTGGGACTGCCTTTGGAAGGGGAAGAGAGCTGAGCAAATTTGCATCACTTTCAGTATTGCCCCTCTTACTTCCTGCTCTCCTCAAATCCCTTCCCAAAGGTTTCCTGTGCAGAACACAAAAATGTCTACTGTGGCCAGCCCTTTTGCTGCTTTCATCCTGCTGCCTCTCCTGCAGGATCTACCCAGTTCCTGGTGCAGCAGCTGGATCCTGGCTCCAGGCTGTTTGTACAACCTTATTAATGTGACAGAGTGGCTCTGGATCGATCCCTGCTGATGCCACCAGCACTGATAATGAAGCAAAGTGCTGCTCTGCCCCATCACTTACCAGCTCAGGATCTTGTTAATTACTACTGCTCAAGGAGCTTATATGTGCAGTAAATTATTGATGACAGCAGCCCTGTGAAAATTTGGAATTTTTGTGTCATTCTGCTGAATGAATAACAGTGCATGGAGCACTTGCAGCAATCACCGTGTCTCCCTGACCCAAAGAAAGGGAGGGGAAAATAGACAAAAGCACTTTCCTTGGGTGACTGCAAAGGTACAGAAAATATTTTTCTTCTCTATAATCATATTTGATTTTACTAGGAGCTGTATACATATTAAAGAGTGTCTGAGCACTGGAACAGATTGCCCAGAGGGGTTGTGGATTCTCCCTCACTGGAGATATTCAAGAACCATCTGGATTCAATCCCATGCCATGTGCTCCAGGATGGCCCTGCTTGAGCAGGAAGGCTGGACCAGACGACCCACAGGGGTCCCTTCCAGTCTGACCCATCCTGGGTTTCTGTGAGTGTGGTGAGCTCCCAGCAGCTATCAGGAGACTCTCAGCTTGAAATGAGGAGACAGCACAGGATTAAATATAGGATGCTCCCTTCAAAGTGTTGTATCCTCATTGTCTTATTTTGGGAGTATGTATAAATGGGATCTTGCTTGCATAAACATAGTAAATTTATTTAAGAAAATAATTTGAGAGGAAAAGAAGTGTCTGCTGATTAATCCAGACCTGCCCCTTCTAGAAGCACTAACTCTAGGGGCAATGTACTGCACAGCGTCATTGAGTGTGACTAAGAGCACTATGGGTGACTTTTGTCTTTGACACTGCCTTTCTTCTGTTAGTTTGCAACTTTGGACTAAACATGACTCTTGAAGAATTTCAGAGGCTGAATTCTGTATTCCAGGTGTGGGTTTGCCAGCAAAATTATTATCTCTATTAGAGCATGAGAACAAATGCCCAGAGTGGGCCGAGGAGGGAAGAAGACAACAGCTGTCAAAAGGGAAAGTTCCTTTCCGCTGGAGATGGAAGGCTGGTGCTTGGCTAGAAAGGCAGGTGTAGGCTGGGCAGCCTACACAAAGCAGGCTGCAGTACTGCAAAAGAGGCAGTGCTATTCCTTTGCTCACCCTCCTAACTGTTTGTAATCAGGCAGCTAAATACATCCCTTCTCCTGCTACTGTTCACGAGGTGAAAGGCTGGAGCTGTGCTGGGGGATTCCCAGATGCCTGTGGTGGGGGGGGGGCGGGGGGGGGGAGCAGGGGTGACTGAAACCTCTGCCTGTGCTTCTGGCTATGCTCCAGCTCAGGATGTTGATCCAGCATGGGAATTTTGGCAGTAATGAAAAGAGCACGTTTTTAGTTTGGCAAATTGCTTGCTGTGGAGTCCTAGGGACAGTGCTGCGACCCTTTCAATAATAAATAGACAGCCCTGGTTTCCAGACGACCTGACATGATCACATCTCTTGCAACTGGCCCACGGAGCCATGGCTCAGTCTGCCCTGGTGCCCACGAGGGACAGCAAAGACAGGAGGGGACAAGAGCTGCCTGAGAAGGTGACATGGGCTGCGCAGAGGGCAGGACTGGGGGAAGAGGATGCCGTGCTCACCCAGTTTCTCCAATTTTTCCATGGAAATTGCTCTGTGGACTGGACTCTGTGACAGGCTGAGCCTCAGGAAGGAGAAAAGAGTGGAAATGAGGACCTGAATGGGGGATAGGTGTAACAGAGAGATGAGCGAAAGGAGCAAGCCCAAAGAGCCAGGGAGGAGGAAGAGTCAGAAGTCAGGGAAGGTATGCAAGAAGGAAGAAAATCAGCCCAAATCAGAAAGCAAGCTTCAGAGGTGGCAGAAGAGGGGAAAAGTGTGAACAAGTTGGCCACTTTCAGGTTAGAGTATCCTGGCAAGGACATTTGCACTTTTCAAGGGAGTGTGTGGGCTGCAGTGGGAGCACTGCTCTGTACTTCCAGGTGCTTGGGGACATGTCTAACCCGCCAACCACTGCCTGGAAGCTGCTCTTCTCCTTCGCCTCACAAGTCCCAGGAGGGGCTTTTCTGGGTATCCAGAAAAAATTGTCCCACTCTGGTACACACAAGATCCATAACCTGATCCATGACGCCTTTAAAGCACTTTTCCATACTTATGTAGACTTTTCACGAGCTGCGAACTATGACTTTCTCAACAATGTATTTTTAAGGAGCCTGAAATGACTATAATTTGTTTTATAGTGTAGAAAAAGCCCTGGGCTTCTTGTCTGGCTTTTTTTCCCCCTTCATTATTAAACAATAATCATACCACTGTATCCAGATGTCTAAAAAGCAGCCAAACAGATTTTCATTTTATTTAGTAGTACAGCCAGGCTAAAAGAAGAAGGGAATTAAGCCCAGTTGCCATGATCTGCTGGAGCCAGGTGAGATGATCCTCCCCAAGGTCCTAAGAAAATGCAAAGCTGGATTTTATTAACCACTGGAATAATGAACTCATTGTGGATTTAATAAAATTATTGTATTTCTAGAGAGAATTGTTTAGAAGTGCAAGCTTACATTAACACGCTCAGTCATGAATGATCCTTAAGCAAACCCAAAATAACCTTTCTCAGAGATGTGTCTTCACTCCCAGGAGCTGGGAAAAAAAGGGTGTAGGTCAATGCCTGTGGAAAAGTTCAAGTGGATGATAGAGAAGTGCATGAGTCCCCATAGCACTGTCCATGAACTACAATTTTTAAATGCCTGAAAAGCAGGACTGCTTTTTGCTAAAATGTAGCTCTGTTCTGTGGACCTAATCCTGAGGACAGGAGATCCTTCAACAGCCGTATAATGTTGTAGACACTGAATTTTCCAGAATACTCTGAAACCCAGAATATTAGCAATTTAGAAATATGTAATATGGAAAAACTGTATTTTAAACATTTTATATTTTAAACATTTTCTCCCCATGTCCAGAGTGGTTACTTGTTTGTGGTTATGGAATGCAGGAGGGTGAGGTGTTTACCTTAAGTAAAAACTGTAGGATAACTCTTCAAACAGTATTAACCAAAATTGGGTTACATTCATATTTGCCTTGTCATGACAGATATGACGTTTTTATGGAAAATGAGGCATAATCTGATGCATATTTGGGGAAAAAATATTATTCCTGAAATTCTGATATTTGTCCAGAAATCAACATGGAGACAAAGACTGCGAAACCATATGATTTCCAGCTGAGTAAAAATCTGCTGTGAAAATAAAGCATACTAATTCAATTGCTCTTCACATAACATGTCCGTCTCAAAGTTGTGTCATACACACTTTTCAGAGTCATAGGCAAGTTGAAAAACCTTTAATGGAAAGGTCTACATTGCAATAGGAAGAATTCTGTGTGTGTGTGTGCATGTGCAACAGCTTTGGGGTGTTGCAAATTGTTTTTTCTCACTTGGAGGACAAGTGAGAGGACAGCCACACACAGAGACCTGACCTGGCAGCAGCACCTTGTCTGCTCATGGAGCGTAGCGGTGGCAACTCCTCATGTGCTTTTTTAGAGACTGTCAGGGAGAAGCCGAAGTGGGTGTTGAATCTCACTGTTTCACAGTACAACAAATTCCTTCTGGGAAGAGGGCACGTGGTTCGTGCTTGCACTATTGAATCCCCCTGGCCTTGATATCAATTCAAGTCTTATGTGATGTTCCTCCACAATATGCTGTTGGATGTACAAAGCTGTATCGTTAAATAGGTCACTTTGTCTCTCTTCATTATAATCTTAATTTTGTCACTCTACCCACATTTTGTGCTTGGGTGTTTATTGGCCTTGAAGTCAGACATAAGTGGTAACGTATGGGTGCATCCTGCCTTTGATGTGAGTGAAGGTGAAATGGAGCTAATGCCTTTTGAGGACCTGCCTCCAAAACATTTGGCACTAAGACATGTTCAGTACAAATGGGAGGTGACACTGATTGACAATACCAGTTTCCTCATGCCTAGCTGTTCCCTGCTTTACACTGGAGATGGAGGAAAATGTGTTACCTCTCCCAAAGGAAGGCATTTGGCCTTCTGCTGCTGGAGTTGGAGGCCATTTGCCTGAGGAGAGCACTGGGTAAGTGGGCTTACTTCCAAGTGACAAAAAGCAGGGTTGGACCCAATGCAGGAAAACATCCCTGTTAACTACTATGTGGTGTACCAAACAGCCCGCTGTTGCAATAAAATATTTATAACTAATCATTTTGTTAAATGAAACATGTACTTTATGACACCTTTTATAATTAACAAGCCATGTTCCAGCTCATTTTGCACATGATGTTTCACAGTTTATTACCAGGTACTGCGAGGAGACATAATAAGTACTTACAAATAACCGCCCATATTAAGATGTAGTATTGCAAACAGAAGCACTTAAGCTCCTGGGAAGCTCAGTGTTATTTGTTTGTAAACAAGTGTAAGGGTAGGACCTTTGCCAAACAAAAGATTGAGTTAGCGGGATGATAAAGCAATAAATCTCCCAATGCGTGAACACGTTATTGTGGAGCTACAGTCATGGAGTAATGAGGAAGTTTTAGCAGAGACTTTAACGAAGCTGGACTTTGCTGACAAATAGTGCTTAAAGATACTGGTATGGTTAAGCTGTATTTAATGATGCATTAGGTGTCCTGAGTGCTGGGATTAACACTGGAATAATGGCTCATGATCTCAGTAAAGCATTCTCAGTGGACTTTGGTCACGTGAACATATTCAACATTCACCATGAAATTGTCTAATTTGTAGATTAAAGACTAAAGTAAGAGGCTTGAGGGTTTTGTGCTGAAGAGAAACCTCAAACACCTGTCATGCATGTTGTCCTCAACAAGTCAGAGGCTGCAGATGCAAGGAACTCTGAAAGGTTCATTCTAATCAAGCTAGAGAGCAGACATGTTGCAGAGATTGATGACTTGACCACAGCAATGCAGAGAGAAAAGTCATCTCCTAAATCTTCCTGCTATGCGAGCATGGGATGGCTGCTGCCACCATTTTCCATGGCTGTCTGTCAGGAAAAGCCTAGTCAGGATGGGATTGCTCACCATGCTTCATCTTGTAGTCAGAAGCTGGAGGAGGGTTAAAACAACTAAAACTCAACATTTTCATATTGCAGGTGTGGTCTGAGGAGACAGCTCCAATTGCTAATTGAAGCACCTTCTGAGGAAGAATTATCCCTCGATTAGAGCCAACAAAGTGGGTGTCTTGCTCCTGTTATCCCCAGCTGGCAGAACAAGCCAGGTGTGCAGCGCTCAGGCTGAGCAAGGCGGGAGAACTCATGGTCTGATGCACCTGAGCAAGCCTTCTCCATCAGTGCTTCCCAGCACAAAGCCCAGCACTCCCTGGGGAGGGACAGGGTGGGAAACGCCCCTCTGATACACACATATGCCCTCCATCTCTCCCGAGCTGCTTCGTGCTGGCCTGGCTGGCCCGTGTAACCCCCATGGCAGGGGGACAAGGCACCTCACAGCAGAGGGACACCACTGTCACAGGGGTCAAGCCAAGGGAGAGCCGGGGACTCCGCATGCTCACTGCCAGGCACGTGCCATGGTCTGGGGCCCCAGAACTGCAGGACTGGGCCTTCTTGTGAATTAACCAGAAAAGTGGCATTTTCTGTCTTGTTCTGAATGCAAAAGGCTGAGGCTGGCCCTGTCGGTTATTTGGAAACCGGCAATGCTTATGAATTTTTTTACTTTTATTTGTGCTCTGGGTTCAGTTTTTGCAAATTGCTGAGAAGTTTTGCCAAACCAGTGGCAAAACCTCAGCTCTCACTGGCTTAATTGTCGGTCCTTTGGTAACAAACTTCTACAATGCGAATTAACCATCTGCAAAACGCTGCCCCACTCTATTCGTGCCAAATCTCCACATCCTTATTTGAGATCAGGAACTGAGGGGGCAAAACAAGTCTGCATACATGATTTTCTTGCAAAACATTTCCTGGCTCTTTCTTTTTTTAAGGTTGTGTTGGTGTTTGGCTCACATTCTCTGCAGAGGTAAGCACTTGTTTTTAAAATACAATGCAAAGCCAGGTGAAAAGGCCTTTAATGATGCTCAGTTTGAATGCTGACAGAATTATTGTGAATTTTCACTTCATTTAACTTTCTTCTCTTTGTCCTATCTTTTCTTGCTCTGTCTGCAGGATTACTGGTGTTCTTGCTCTGGTTAGGAATACCCATCCTGGTTGGGTTTTTCGATGTTGTTGAATCAGTTTCTTTGTGCTTTCCCTAAAACTGGGGGCAGAAAAGCTGAAGAGACATGCAACTGGATGAAAAATTCCTAGTTTCCTCTTTCATGCTGAAGCCAGCAGATGGTGCTTACTGCCTTTGCACATTTCTTGGAGAAACCCTACATTACCCGTCAGTTAGTTTATGGTATTTACCAGGGAACAGCAATAAGGCTCACAGCTACTTGTCACTTTTCAGAGAGATGAAAGATTGGGTTTTGAAAGCAAAACACATCCCACAATGTTGAGAGCTTTAGAATTTCAACTCCCTACGATTTTGGATGTTTTCATGAACTGTTTTCTTAAAATGATGCTTTGCTGCTATCACAACAATTGGTGCGGTTTGTGTTGTTGTAGGGGTTTTTTTCTCTTTAAAATTGGAAAGAGTGAGGAAGAGAGCGAGTCATAGCGTCTCCTTGGATGGGTTTTAAAGTGGAGCTTACAGAAGCAGGCTGTGAGGGACAGGTTATGCCTCTGGTATGGGGTTGCTGAGATCCAAGGGATGATTTGCAGGGAATACTGAGCAGCATGTGCTTCCAGGAAGGGTGCTCTGAGACCTCTTCAGCCCAGAGAAAATGGTCAATAAGCTCTCAGAAAAGCATCTTCAGAACCCTTCCCCAGTACTGGTAAAGAAGCTGGTGTCTATCCTCACTGATGAGTGTAGGAAGCTGTCAGGCTCCCATGTCTGCTTTGGGAGACTCTTACACCCTGAATATTTTCCCAGAACAGCTATAGCTATTCTCTCTCCCAGTGTGGCTTATATCTGCTGAAAGGTGCATAGAGATTGACTTACATGGTACAAAAAAACCCCAAAAAACCAGAAGTGCTCTGTCACATGGTGATGGAGAGTGTGAACAGCAGTGCTGAGGATAAAAGGCTGTCACACATTTACACTCATTTCTTCTGTGCAAAGAGCTTAACTTGTTCATTTTATTTACCTGTGTATTTCACCTGTGTATGTCCTTTCTACAGACACAAATCAAAACAGGAACTTACCTGGCAGACTGCACCTTTCTGCAAGCACCTTTTATTCAATATCAATCTCATTCTCTTGCTTGTAGCTGAATTATTATGTCTAAATTAAAGCAGTAATTTCTACTTCCAGCCACGAGTCAACAGCTTTAGTAATAGGTAACAACTTTGCTTATCTCTAAAACCAGTAGGAATTTCATTCAGGATAATGTGTGTCCAAGCATCTCTCTCTGCTTCCAGCCCCAGCAGTGTCTGTCAGTGCTATCTGCATTTCTAGGACAGCCTCAGGTTTAAACTTTTCATTTGATGATGGAAGCTGAAAAAGTATTCTCTTTTTTATTTTCTTTTTCATTATGGATTACCTGATGTACAAGTACAGTTAGGTTTTCTACATGGGAAGGCAATTTCCAAACCCATCAAAGCTTATTAGAAAAGTCAGCAACCTGGCAGCTGGGCTGGATGAATTTCCTGACCATTTTTACCAGATTTGGCAGCTAACCCAGGAGAGTGAGAGCTTCAGGGAAGTTGTGCTGCTCAGTGCTCTACTCTTTCAGTCCTCAGGTTTTCTCCAAATTACTTTCCCCCCCCTCCATCTGCATGTTTACACTGGAAACTTGGTGAAATTACAGAAATACTGGTGTCTTCCTGAGACCGATAGCTAGTTCTTTTTACCTCACTGCCAATAATAAAGATAAAAGATAAAAATAGCTGATGATTAATATCTTTATGATTTGATCAAATGTGGGTAATGTGAATCAAGGATTTTCTAAATAATACAGGAGAAGAGTGTAGCTAGGCTTGGGCAGGGTAACCAGGCAGGGTCTGGCCCATTGTGAATCCTTACTGAGGAACTGATGTATTTCAAATACCTGGAACTGATATCCATGGCGTTAATAAAAACAAACGTTTGGGATAACTTTAGTTTTCGTCTGTATCCAGGAGTGCTGAGCACCTGCCCTTTAATCTAACATTCTACCACTGTCTGAAAAAAATGGATCTTGGAAGCAAATGACAGGTGGTTACTGAGGGATTATAAAGCTACTACTCAGTTTTTGGTTTATGTCATGTGCAGGCTGACCCACCTTGGTCCTTAAATAACCAATCTACAAGAAAAAGGCTTGCATATTCAGGTTTTTTTCTGTCCTACTTCTGGGAGAAGGTGTCGTTAGCAAAGGCAAAAAGTGCTCAGCAACTCTGTGGCCCTGTTTCAGCAAAGCAGAGGCAGCTCCTGAGCACTGAGCTCCACAGGAGATGTGCAAATGGCCTTCCTTGCTTTGATGCACTGGAGACATAGGAAGGTGTCTCAATTCTGCTTTGCCCCCAGATACATCAATTGCAGAGTTCTTATTGATTTCAAAGAGAAAAAAACCCCACTCTTCCAAGGGTAAGTAAATAAATTTATCTCACAGATACAGAGGTCAGTGCTCACAGAGCTTTGCAATATGAAGCACTGAGCACCTCTAGCATCACGATGAGCTCAGTGCTGCCTTGCTGTGGTGTTCTTTATCACTCAGCCCAGATCTTCCCCCACCCAGGCTGTCTTCATCTGCCCACAGGAACAAAATGAGAGGAATCACGTCTCCTCCAGGTCACCTTGGGTTTCCATAGTGACTATTTGAATGTGATTGTCTTATCAATCACAACCTTCTTTACTCTCATAAGCAACTATAAAATCTCCTCTGGTTTCTATAGCAACCATCCTTAAACCCATATATTTATTTTCTCTAGGCTTAGCTGAATTGTTGGAAATAGTGCAAATTAACTGCTTGTGCAATATTTCTTATATTCTTTCCCTTAAGAGATCCTTTACTGTCATCCAGAACAGCAGCTATGATGAGGCTACTGTCCTTATGTTTCAGTTACTTAGAGACCTTCGTTGCTGACCAACCACATGAGCAACACCACCTCTTAAAAATCATGAGTTTCACGAGGAACATGGAAAACCCAAAACCTCTGGAGTTCATTCTTTCCCTCCCCAATTCAGGCCCTTATGCCATTCCACCCCCATGCACTCAGCAGAAAAAAATGGTGCTGTTTTGATACCCCAAATCTCTTCTTGTAAGAGTATGCAAGAGTAGCACCTTCCCTTCAGTAAGCTCAAAACAAAGTACAGTTGTTACTTAACAGCACCACTGTGAGTTACTCAAATATTATTGTCGGTGCAGCACAATGTGCACAAGGTTAACAGTCCATTTACACTCCAAAACCAATAAATGTCAAGAAGTTTATGGGGGTTTTTCAACCTAAATGTGGTAACCGGAGACAAGGCTGATAGCACATTGTCTATGGTTTCCTTTCACCAGGCAGCAGGCAGACATAAAGTTTTCTATAGAGCTGACACTGGCACAATCAGAACTACACTTTTACTTCATGATCTGGCCATGGACACTCATTGCTTTCAGTCTCAAAGTTCATCTTCCTGATGCCATGGTTTAACTTGGCTGGAACCTAAATGCCATACAGCCACTCACACATTCCCCCCCACTGCCCCTCCGGTGGGACAGGGGTGAGAAAAAAAGTAAAATTCGTGGGTTGAGATAAAGACAGTTTAGTAGAACAGAAAAGGAAGGTATAATAATAGTAATAATAATAATAATAATAATCTACAAAACAAGTGATGCACAATACACTTGCTCACCACCCACAAGATTGTGCCTAATTCAAGGTTATAAAGTTATTAATAGATAATTATTCTGCTCTGTGGCAGTGTTTTCTGGATCCTGTTGGCAGCAGCAAGTGGCAGACATACCATATCTGCCTCTGTGCAACTTCCAGGTTACAGGGGAAGAGAGGCCCTCAGCTCCATCTGTGGTGCCGCTTTCTAGGTGTCCTGGGCTTTTCTTTCTCCTCTTTCTCTGTAGCAGGAAAACAATTTTGGTTTTGGCATGAGATGAGAGAATTGTTTGTTTTTCTCTTAATTTCTAATTTTTCTCTAGAAATGTTTGGTCCCTACGGTGTCTCCATCTGGTCCCCCTTGCCCAGAGCTGCTGGGTTGCTGGCACAAGGCAAGTTTGTGCCTGTTCTGCTTGTGCAGAGACACTAGCAAAGCTGCAGTCAGTCCACCTTGCTTCTTAGGAAAATAGAAACCAACAAAATTGAAGAAGTTCAAGGAAAGGTGAAAAAAGAGACAGGAAGCTGGGGCTGTGGTCATGTATTAGGGAAGAGCAAAAGAGTTTCATGCCAACTGATGGGAAATTCAGTAGATGAAATCCTATGGGTATGAGAGGAGGAATATATCGAGATAATACAAAGGAGAGGAGTTAACTACTTCTAAAATTAAAAAAGAGGAATGTGTAGTGACTCAGGATCACACTGCTGGATTCACAAAAGATGGTTGGTACCGCAGGGGCTTGGGCCCCTGCAGCTGCCTGGCTGTGCTCGGGGAGGTTTCCAGGCTTTTCCAGGGTGTACCATCGGTGGTCCTCATGCTGAGCTGCCGGTCAAGGAGAAGAGGGGAAAATGGGAAGCCTTAAGCTGGCTGTGAAAGCTCCTCCAAGGAGAGCTGCAGGAGACCAGACCATATTTAGAACCCCCAAGAAATAAAAGCATTTGTGTTCAGTAAGGATTGTGACTTGCTTGTGACAGGAGGAGGGCACTGGGCAGTGCCAGGCTTGCCGGGCCAGGGGCTGCGGTGTGCCAGCACAGAGCTGGGGGCAGAGCTGTGGTGTCCTGGCTGCCAGTGCAGGGAGGGAGACACTGGTGTCTTTGCTGACTGTGAGCTCAGGACCAGGGCTCTGTTGCACTGCTTCAGACATGGCCAGACACCCCAGGGCACAGCACAGCAGCTCACTGCTCTCCGTATGGCAATTCCTCTGCTCATACAAACCCCAGAGTAAAATCACTCCTATAAAGAAATGTTTTGGAGAAACACAAACTCTTTACTCCGAGAGCTTGCCTGGAGCTGTTCTTCATCCCTAAACTTTCAATCCCACAGCATTTTTTTTCCCACACAGATGCCCCCCAGGTGCGCAGGGCTTTCAGCTCTGTGCAGGGTCCTGCAGCACCACTGCATGCTACCAAGGCATTTGCAAACCTGGTTACAAATCAGCTGGGTCCCAATCCAAGTGGGGATGCCAGGAGCCCAGGTGACTTTGGGTTTGCAGGGGAGATGGCTACAGGCAGAGAGAGGGCACAAGGAAGCCAAGGAGCAATAGTAACCAGCAGGAAGGGCTGCTTTCTTCAGGCAAACACTTGCAGTACCTCTGCCCTCCTTCAGTGAAGGGTTGCTTCTGCTGACTAAATCTGCCTGAGGTAAGTCTCACAACTTCACTCTCTAAAACATAGGTGTTGAGAGACTTGGGACCATCACGTTTGACTTGGCATAGTAAGAAACTCACAGGTTTATATACGAACTGCTTAACATGAAACTGTTCTGATCTAAACTTCAGACAATGTGCGGGCATATTCAGAAGCCGTACAGCACCCATCTTTTACCTTCAGACATCTCAAGATGCTAAAATCATAGACTCATAGAATGATTCTATAAAGTATTGTATATGTTCACTGTTGAGGTCTGTAGAAGCTACAATAATCTGTTTCTTTCTATGCAGATTTCCTGAAATTGTCTAATATCTGACTGTGTAACTCATATATAATCTGTAAAAAATAAGCACATGCCCATTGCTGGCAGTAGATGAGCGTTCACAGATCTGAAGTGAAATACTCAGAAACTGGGAGGTGCCGGAGCTGAAGCTATCACTACAGTTGTATCTCGTAAACGCTCCAAAGAACAGAGTGTTTCTTGCTCCACTTCCCACCTCCCTCCCCAGGCAGGCTGAGCTTTTCTTTCTTCTCTTTTTTCTCTGTGGACTTCCAGAGCTGCTGGTTTTCAGCTTGTGCAAGGGCAAGCAGGGACGAGCTCTGTGCTTGCTTTCATGCACCTGGCGTGCAACCCCTTTGTGTTGCTGTGCAAACATTTGCTCTTCTCTTCTTAAAAGTGAGCAAAGGGGCAGCTGGGGAGATGGGGTGAGAGAGGCTGTTTTGCATCGTGGTTTTCCCCCGAAGCCTGTGGTAGGGCGGGGGCGAGGCCTGTGAGAGCACAGCTCAAAAATGACAGCAGGAGCGCCGTATCAGGGGCAGATAAGAAGCACATTGCTCGCAAGGACTAAAAGCCTCATTGCCCTTATCTCAGCTTTCAGAGCCACTGAAGCTCTGTGTCCTTTTGCTGTTTGCTTAATGTATAGGGAAACTGATGCCGAGCAGCTACACACATTCATGTCTTCTCCGGGCCATGTGCAGCATGGCCTTCGGTCCCTCCCTCCCTCTCTGCTTCTCTCCCTTCCTCCCTCCCTCAGGAGCGTGGGGGGCACAGGCTGTGCTTATTTAACACCCCGCTCTGTAGCTGCGCATCCCAGGCATCTTCTCAGCAGCTGCCCCCAGGAGCATGACTTTGTTATTTATGCTGCTCCCACTCCCACGGCGCTGTGTGGGTCCAGAGCCTGCGGTGGGTTTTCCCTTGGGTGAATGACTCAAGTGGCGATGAGAGCCAGCAGCTGTGCTGGGTACTGCCACAGCAGTTTCCACTAGATTAGCCCTGCAGGACTGCCAGTAAGATAGAGGGACTGGCATGCTGCTCACTGGGCTCTCACATCCCTGCAAGGTGGCCTCAGTCCCTTGCCCTGGGATGACTTGATTTCCAGCCTTCTTCTGAAGCATCTGAGCAGCTCCCACAAAAATAGGAGCAGTTTCTGGGGGAGGGACTGTGGGAAATCACTGGGCACAGAGTTAAAACACGGCTAGCAACACCACTGTCTCCATCCCTCAGGAAGAGGGTGGGATGTGCTCTGAGCACAGCCACAGAGCAGGTCTTGCAAATGATGTGGGGGTTGTCCTCTCCCGTGATGCCCACCAGTGTCCAGGGACATGCAGCCTGGGCCTGGGCAGCTGCCCACCCAGCAGTGCCTGCTTAAATGTAGCCTCTAGACAAACAGGTCCAAGTTCCTACCCTCTTGCCAGCACTGTAGTTTTGGTCAGGGACCAGAGATCTGAGCAAAGGTGACATAAGGACATGCCTTTTCCATGATGTTCAATGGAAAAGAAAGCCACAGCATGAAAGTGGGGACAAGCGGTGAGAATTTCAGCAGAACCTTTGAGCTACTTTCCAAAGTCCAAACTTTCTTTAATTTTGTGGGGTTTTTTTATTTAAAGACGTCTGAAGTGTTTGATTTTGAAATAAGAAAGCAGTTATTTGAGCTCCCTGATCCTCACAAAGAGGCAGGAATCACCTGTTTGACTTGACAGCAGTGGGTGAAGCTACATTTCTTTTTATACTGGTTGCACCTCTGTAGGCACTATTGCTGGTGCCTGCAGCAGGGAAGGCTGTGTTTGAGTCCTGTGCTAGGCTGGCTGCAGGAGGCAGAGATGGATGCCTGAAGAGAGTGGGTTACATAAAGAGGTGCCATCTGAGTGCTCCGAAGAGGGGCAAGCAGTTCTCAAATTTATGGAAAATTCAAAAACATTTAAAGGACATAAATGAGAGTGGATTGGGCTTTTTCCTTCTCGCAGAAGGAAAGTGTGATGAGATCTGTGACCACACCTATGAAGAGGTGAGCAGGAGTAAGTAAAGTTTTCCCTGACATTGTGTAAGTCTTGTCCCAGGGTCAGATGCATCTGGTGGTGGGAGTTTATACCGCAAGTAACTGTGCCTTTCCGTGGGAGGTTCCTCCCCTGAGACATTCCTCAGGGATTAGTCAGATTTGTATGCCTCAGAAAGAAATGTGTACTATGGCTTCTGGAAAGAAAAGAACAGAAAAATACCCAAGCAGAGCTGTGGTGCAAGCAGAGGGAGCTGCCCAGCCTGGCCAAGCAGGCTGAGGCTGCCCATGGCAGGCTCTGCCCACCCACAGAGTGTGTGCAAGTCAGACACAGCTCCAAAACAATAAATTGTCTGTGCTGCTCAGCAGGAAACAAAACTGGGGCTTGAAGATGGTGATGAAGGGTGGGAAGTAAGTTTGCAGACAGCATCAAGTTGTGCAGGAGTGTTGATCTGCTGGAGGGCAGGAAGGCTCTACAGTGGGATCTGGACAGGCTGGATCAAAGGGCTGAGGCCAATTGTGTGAGGTTCAGTGAGACCAAAAGCTTGGTCCTGCACTTGGATCACAACAACCCCAGGCAGTGCTGCAGGCTGGGGGAAGTGGCTGGGAAGCTGCCAGGTGGAAAAGGACCTGGGGGTGCTGGTCAATGGCAGCTGAACATGAGCCAGCTGTGCCCAGGTGGCCAAGAAGGCCAATGGCATCCTGGCCTGGATCAGCAATAGAGTGGCCAGCAGGACCAGGGCAGTGATTGTCCCCTGTCCTTGATGCTGGTGAGGCCACACCTCAAATCCTGTGTTCAGTTCTGGGCCCCTCGCTACAAGAAAGACATTGAGGGGCTGGAGCGAGTCCAGAGAAAGGCAGCGGAGCTGGGGAAAGGTCTGGAGTGCAAGTCCTGTGAGGAGCAGCTGAGGGAGCTGGGGGTGTTTAGCCTGGAGAAAAGGAGGCTCAGGGGCACCTTATCGCTCTCTACAACTGCCTGAAAGGAGGCTGTAGCCAGGTGAGGGTCAGCCTCTTCTCCCAAGTAACAAGTGACAGGACAAGAGGAAACGGCCTCAAATCGCACATGGGGAGTTTTAGACCTGATATTAGGAAAAATTTCTTCAGTGAAAGAGTGGTCAGGCATTGAAACAGGCTGCCCAGGAAAGCGGTGGAACCACCATCCCTGGAAGTGTTCAAAAAACAGGTAGATCTGGCATGTGGAGACATGGCTTAGTGGTGAGCACAGTGTTGCTGGGCTAACAGTTGGGCTCAATGCTCTTAGAGGTCTCTTCCAACCTTAACATTTCTATGATTCTATAAATTTAAGTGGAAAGTTTGCATTACTTTTCAAAATCCAAACTTTCTTTGTCTCTTTTTTTCTGTTTTCCTTTAAAGACAGCTGAACTGGCACTATTAAGTCTTGCATAGCCCACAAGCAAGAGCCTATTGTGCTAAGCAGAGGACCAAGTGCATCAATGAAAGGTTCTGTAGTTTCCAAGAGGAATAGTAATTCCAGAGTGGAAAATTATTACAATTCCATCCTTTTACCCACCAGTGGGTAAATTTGCTCATGTTTGAGTTCTTGAATTAACAATGTGTGAGTAGCGCATCTCTTTCTACTTTCGGAAAATAAAGTTGGTAAATCAAAGACATCCAGAGCCGTGTCCTGAATGTTTTTCTGGGTGTATTGTGGCTGTTGGGTGCTTTTTAAGTAGAAAGAAAGGCATGGTCTGTTAGCGTAAAATAATCTGAAATTGTTTGAAATGAAAACCCAAACTCAGTGTTTAGAGCTTGGTAAAAAATAAAATAGAGCAAAAATCACTACCACCATTAGAACTGGATTTTTGGGCTGGAAACCAAAACTGTGCCCAAGATACACAAAGCCTCAGGGATCCTTCCCCAGTGTAAGTGCTGTTATAATGGCCATCTGTCTTCTCTGCCCCACTGAGAAACCACCCAGTTGCTTGGCTGTGGGCTGACTTTGGAACATGGAAGCAATTTTGTTGAGGTCAGCTTGACTAATCAGCCCAGAGAGCTGGGTATGTCTGTACATCTTTGCAGAAACACCATGAGGTTTTATTGTCCTCTGAATGCAGAATCGTGGACTATTCATTAAGAAATAAAACCTGTGCAAGATTGCATTTGCCAGTGGCGAGAGAAGAATCCAGCTGCCTTTTGTTGGGTAGCCAAACTGGTGGCAACAGATTCAGGATGCAGAGAGGAAACATTTGTTACTTGTGCTGGTGTGAAGGGCTTGCTCTTTCCTTGTGAGGCCCAGGATTCCTTGAGGAGCTCCCAGGGAGGCAGCAGGCATCAACCACAAAAGAGGTCTTGACTGTTTGGTCACTTGTTGAAACCAAATGTGTTGGTTTCAACAAATTGGACAATATTGGAAATGGGACTGAATGGGGGGGGAAAGATCTTGTAATAAGTTGCTGGCTATTCTGGGACACTCTTCTTGCTCACTCTCTCTTAAAAGCAAAAGCAGATTATTTTATCCAAAATGGGGGTGGGGGGGAAGTCAGAAAATTATCATCTCTGCAGTGGATTTCCCATTTTCTGGCCATCTCCTTTCACTGTTAGGGCCACATTGCCAGCATAGCAGGGACCTTCCTGCTCCCCAAGCAGGGAGCGTGTATCAGAGGTGAAGGAGGACAAAACTCTTCTGGTGGAGGCCA
The DNA here is from genome assembly GCA_013397845.1 of Melanocharis versteri. NCBI lineage: Eukaryota > Metazoa > Chordata > Aves > Passeriformes > Melanocharitidae > Melanocharis > Melanocharis versteri. The sequence goes on from VZTG01004404.1 coordinate 130,127, forward strand.
AACCAGGCTCTTCCTTGCTGGTCTCTTTGGGCCAGGATTTGGCAGATGAAGCCCGTTCATGCTCAGCAATCTCAGCCCTTTGGCAGAACAACATGGTAAGGATCCACCTCGGGTCTGTATTTCAAGTGTATTATTTAATGAGAGAAGTGAGTTATTGTGTAGGGTAAGGCAGCACGGCACAACAGATAAAAACTTGGTTTTGATTTAATTCAGGCAAATGAGATTTTTGTGTTAAGATGTTAATTTAATTTTAGCATTGCATGATCCTCAGTCACTGCCTTTCATAAGGTCTAGAAGGAAAAGGCAGAGACAGTAATAAAAAAAAATTAGGAAGGGCTTGGCAGTTAAAACTGCATGGTCGTGAACTGAGATAGGAGGTGGAAATCAGAGGCCACCAAGCTTGCAGCAGGGTCAGGTTTAAGTGTGTGGTCTGACCAAGCTGAAGAACCTGCCGAAGAATGAAAGACAAACAGTGTTTCTTTTGTGCTTCTCCTGTGCTTCCATCCAGCCCCACGGCTACGAAGGTGATATCCTCTGTGACAGCCACTGTCCACTCACTCTCCTTGCTTCTCTTGGTTACAGAGGTGACACTATGATTTGGATCTTGACTTCCAGCTGCAACTGCCACGAAATTCACACTCTTCTTCCTACTGACTGTGCTGGTGGAAAAGGCGAGTGCTGCTTGGGATATATCATCCAGCTTCCAACAATCTTTGCAAAACAAACATCAGAAAAGTATTTAAGACAGATTGAAATGGTTGGTTTTGACTTTTATGGGGTTGCTTCTGCCACATACTTATCTTACAAACCTAATTTGAAGTGTATTTGTAAAGGAAAACAGAACTAGCTTTGTTCTGAAAATGTTTAAACAGCCTCTCTTAGAGGCTTGCTGGATTTTACAAAAGTTTTGCCCTGAAGTGAAATCTTAGTAAAATCCATCATTCAGCAGACTGCTTTGCATTTCAGCGGACTCAGGTTTTCTGGGGTAAAATCTTTCCAGCTTTCTTTGAGCAGCCCTACTGAAAGCTGTCAGTGGTGATACCTGATGCCAGCAGTGGGCTTGTGAGGCTGTGAAGGGAGCTCTAAGAAATGCTTATCGATGCATTACCACTGCTTCAGAAAAAGATTTATTACTTTACCCTCAACACAGCAATGGGGACATCTTGCTGTGTCAACATGATGTGTTTTATTCATTTAACGTCCTTTGTTAAAGAAAAGTAATTCTGAATTCTAGAAATCGAGTAATTCTTTAGTTTTTTAACATTTAAGCAGGCTTCAACTGGACATACAGGTTTTTTTCTTCCTATGTAGCATACATTCTTCTTTCCAAGCTGCAGCCACAAGTGGTACCCAAGCAACAATTCTATATGCTTGTGTGGCTGGGTTGGGGTCTGGAGCAGTGAATCTCATTTCCAGTGAGTCTCAAGGCAGAAGTTAACACTGGGACGTTGCCCATGTCCCAGCAGGTGTTACAGCTCTGTGCTGTATGTGGTGTTTTGTTTAAAAAAAGACTATGCTTATGTGTTTCTTGAAAACCGTGAATTGGTTCTCAGTCTGCAGTGATAACTATTCTTCCCTCTCCCTCTGCTTTTAATCCGTGAACATGTAGATGCAGATTATTGATTTTGCAGCATCTAAAAACAGATCTCTTCATTTGGTGACAAAGCAACACACCTTTCTTGTGGGGTAAAATCTGCAGGACATCTGGGCCTGGCATGACACAGTGATCCAAGAGAGCTCTGATTTTCCCCTGATAACAGGACTTGCTCTAACATTTTTTAGCTATTTTAAGGTTGAGGGTTTTTCCATTAAATACAGATATTTTATTAATTCCTTACTTTTTTTTTTTTGTATTAAAGTTTTGAATGAAAATAATCATTTGCTTAGAAGACAAATACACAGACAATATTTGAGGCGAATGGTAAGACTGATAAAAGCAGTGTGCTAGGGAGCTCTAGCAAATAAACAGCTTGTAAGCATGATGATCAGTGGAGAAAGGTTTGGGATCACTGCTTCCAACTCTGATTTCATCCCCTGTGTGTTCCTCTTCCAACAGACTCACGTTCTGCCATTATTGAGAAATGGTTTTGCCATCACCATTTGTTATCCTGCAGGTTTCTTCTATTCCTGGCTTCACACCTCTCAGTGTGTGTATATCATGTAGAGCCAAGCTTGGCACTGTGTGTGCAACTCCAGACAAACCACACGTGAAAGGAAGGAGGAAAAGCATTTTCTTCCTGAAAAGCTGCTGCTGACATGCATCCAGCCATTCTGGGTTTGATACAGGCTGCCACATGATGCAGTGTACATCCATTAAACAGCCTGTGCTACCACAGACTGTAAATTGCTGGTTAATCACACAACCAGCCTGGATGTCCATCTCAGTCCGAGCTCAACTTCTCCCTGGGACTGATGGTGATGGATGTGTGCATGCTGACAGCAGCAAGTATCACATCCTTGAGAATTCAGAGCAGGAGCCACCACAATGTGTGTGGTGCAACTTGCTCCAACCTAGATAAACTGAGGGGTTGTGTGTATGTGTGCACATTTGAACAAACACGATAAGAGAAAATAAGGATTTAAATGAGCAATGTCCTGCCCTGTATAACAATAAACCAAACAAGTCAAAATCCCTTCTTCTCCCCGCATCAATCTCTTTTCTCCTCTTGTTCATTCTCACAAATCTGTCCTTGCTATTGCAGTGGCTTGTTTACAGCATAGCAAAGTTTGCCCCTGTGTAGCATTTCAAGTAAAGCAATTTAATGGCCCATTGGCTAAACGCTGACTAACCTACTTTGAATTCAGTGGGAGGTAAGGACTGAGCATAAACTCAGCAAGGATTTTGGCGTAGCATCCCGTGACACTCACATCCTTGCAGTTTAGTGGGAGCTATTTACCCACGTGGGGCTGTTTCATGCTCTGCATGAAAACTATTTTAACATTTTGTTGCATTGGAACAGCATTACTGAGGCCCTCACTCAGTTTCCACTCGTCAGGCTTTGTGCTCAGCCCTGCACAAAGCGTGGCCTCTGCGATGCCATTCAGTGACACGTTCTTCTCTATTGACCTCTATCTGTGTGTGACTGGGAATTGTAGGGGATGGTACAAATTCATTCCCCGTTTTGCTGTAGATAGGAATCACAGGCAAGCACACATGGGCAGTTGTTGTGTAAGTGTGGTCTTCCATAGCTCAGTTTGGGCTGCAAATACCCAAAAGCACACAGGCCTGCAGCCAGCTGCTTTTCAACGGCAATGTGATTAGGTTACTTAACTACCATCCCCCTGGCAGCACGGGAGCCTCAGCTCCGACCTTACAGCAGGCAGTGCGAGGCAGTGATGCTGTCACAGGGCTCCTGGTAGGCACCTGCAGATCTCTGTGCTGCTCTACCTCCCCTTTGATAGATGTGCAAAGACAGAGTCCTGCTGTCCCTTCCTTTGGATGGCAAGGCTCCTCTCTGGAGTCTGCCAGGAGAGCGCAGGGGTAAGTAATGCTAACGGCTAAGCAATGCTAAGGGCTGAGCAAGTGGCATACAGCAGGGGCACAGGGAGGGAATACCTGCAGGAAGCCAGTGTGGCCTTTCCTAATCACCCTCCCGCTGGAGCCGTGGGTGGGTGAGGCCTTATGGCTTAGATTCACAGAGTGCACTTACTATTCAGACCTATACTTCTCTCATGTCTCTTCTGCTTCAGTCTTCATCTGTATTTTAAATCACTAGGGCCTGTAGGTGACAGGATGAAGTTTCTTCATTCCTCAGTGAGTGCCTTTGGGATTTTTCTATTTTTTCTATGCAACTTACATTCTGAGGAGGAAATACATGGTCAAACATTTTTACTTCCTTTAGCCAGAAGAACTAGAGGCCAGTTTATAAGACATTCCAAAATCTAACGCTGCAGATGTTAAGAGGTATTATTATGCCTGCTATTGTTAACAATAACAAAATGTGGAATTTTTATGCTTAAGTTTTGTTTTGTTCTACTTACTTTCATCTCCTTCACCACTCTTGAAAGTCAGCTGAAAGCTCTCCAAATTAACATTCATTGAAATCAATACCAGTTTGGGGGAATTGATCAAGGTTCATGGAATAAACAAACACATCTCTCTTTTTGGAATATTTTTCAAGGAGCCATGCTGTGGCTTAATCACAGGGAGACACGAAGCATAAATATATGCACAGAACACAAACGTTATCTGTACCAGAGCAGTAGACACCCTGACAATCAGATGCCCAGTTGTAACAGCAAAGTTAAAAACTCCACTCAAATTTAGCAACTCACCTGCCAGTCCAGTGACTTCATCTGCAGAGTTAATCCATACTCCTAATTCACATGAATAAGGAGCCAACCTGATAAATGAGAACTTCATTATGAATGATTCAAGTAAATTTGGTATTCCAGAGAAATGATCTTATTTGGGCTCCACCATTTGCAACACACAAACCCTTGAGGAAAGTCAAACCTATTACAAAATGGGAGCAGTAAATAACAAAATGAGTATTTCACTGAGGGGCAAGGTACCTGACCAAGTGTTAAAATGTATCATTTGGACATCAGTAGTAGCTAGACTATGTAGTGTTAATCTAGCAAAACATGCTACATCAAACCTGTGTGAAAGAGGTTATACAATAGATTTTAGATACAATACATTTTAGGATTTTACCCTTTTTTATTATTTATTTTGTCCATATCTTTTTGTGGTTCTAAGCTTTTCTTGGCTTAAAATACTTTAAATTTTCATTTAAAATAAAAAGTTTCTCTGACTGTGCATAATCTCCCAATTCTCCATTCCACTAAATCTTTCAGGAAAAAACAATGGCAAAGGAAAACAGTACTTTCCATAAATTTTAGTCATCTAAAACTCAGAATTGGACAAAGATTGAATTTTAGGCAATATGATGTGTGTTGTGAGTTTATAAACTTTATTTTCAAGACAGAGTTAACTTGCAAGTCTGTTATGTTGGGAAGATAAAGGCAGTTAAGGAATACTTATATATGTAACTAAGGTTAATAGTGACCCTTAAGGCAATCTGATTAAGTCCTTTTGAGTGTTTTCCACTCACACCACCTTAAACATTTTTAGTGTGGCTATTGAGTTCTTTGTATACTTCACACGTTTTCTGAATAAGAAATAAACGTTTATATTTATAAGATACTTTTCTATGTTATGTCAAGTGTCTCAAGCATCTCAGAACACAGCCTGAGAAAAGCTGTGCCTCAAAAATAAAACCACACTGAATACTGATGTAAATTCTCTTCTATTAGTAATGTCACTGTAGCAAAACAGTTGTAAAGACCTGGGTAAAACTGGGAACGCTGAGAAACACATTGGATGTGAATGTAACAATATACAGCATCAAAAATCCTTCATGAAAGAATAGTGAAAGCTTGCTTTAGGAAAATGAAGTTATCTTTTTCTCTCCTTCCAAAAGGAGAGTCAAACCTTTGTGCAGTATTTAGTCAGTAAAGCATTAAGGCCCTTAGACCCTGGTGCCAGTGAGATTAAACTGACCAGTAATCTCTGCCTCGTGGTGCTGAGTGTTCTTGTGATATGTTCCAGCATGAAGGGAACTGCCATTCTGAACCTCCTCACCTCCCTGTCACTGATGCTGAGATCAAAGTGAAACTGGCACAGAGGATTCCCACATGTGTCTGGTAAAAGGTAAATTAGAAAGCAAAGTCATTAAACTGGGGCAAGAGGAGAGAAGGAAAAGTTGTATCACTGATCTATTCTTGTTTTCCTTCTCCCCCCCACTTAGGGTAAAGCACAAGCACTGTAAAGATTTAAATAGGCCCCATAAGGGATTCATTGCTTGCCACACCATTAGCTGGTATGAAATGGTTAACATTGCAGAAATCTGGAAAAAAAAAATCCAGCCCAGATTCATCTGTTCTCAGTGCAGACTTCTTATGAAGGTTCATTAGAGGAAAATTAGAGGGAAAATTCAGTACCTTCTATAGAGGTAACTGAATACATGGCAATCCATCAGGACCAGAAAAGCTGCTTTTTGTAGATTCAGGACTAGTTCTTCTGACAGAATTCTACTTCAAATGTCTCTACAAAATGTTCCTCTGATTAAGCTAAGCTTTCTCCTAAGGCATCTTACTGATTTTGCAATATAAGTCCATTTCCACTTCAGCAGTAATATAAGCAAGCAGTAGTCTGTTAGTAAAAGTTAACCCTTGATGAAATCACTCTACTGGTACCAACACAGAAGTACTCCTCCACACCTCAAACATGGTTTTGAAGTTTAGTCTGGCTTCCTATCCCTTAGAACTAGGAAAAGGAAGAATCAAAATATTCCTATTGTTGCTAACTGTGAACCATTATCTAATGGATCAGCAGAAGTAAAGAACAGGCAGCTAAAATCAGACAGTAACAGCAACCTGCATTTTGATAACCCAGTTTTCAAATGGGTTATATGTAGTGAATACAGCCAATGCAGAAAACTGGCCACTACTGTGGGAAGCTGCACACACTGCCCCTGGCTATGAGAAGACTCATGGAAGGGTGATGCTGAAAACACCAGCTAGAAGACGACTTGCCTTGGATAGGATTAGCTGGCACCAGTCCTCTCATCAGTACTCCCTCTTCAGTACCTCCAGTGGCATGAATTTCTCTCTTCTCCTTAAGGTTTTGTTGTTCCAGACAAAATACTGCTATAGCCACAAAATACCCTTATCAAAAAAGCAAACCAAAACACTTTTGCTTTTAGTGACACTGATCTTTAGGCATCTGGTGCCACATGCTTTTATATGGGATCTGTGCTTCCATGCATCAGCAGAGTTAACACCCTTCAGAATATGCTTCCAAGAAAAATTCTTCCCACAGCATTTCAGGTGCCTAATATTTCCTAGTGTAATCTGATGCTCAACACAGAGCATCCTTCTCTGCACCAAGTATGTAAAAAAATCTTCCCCAATAGACTAGAGAGATTTACTTGAGAGGAATTCTTAGGTTTTAAAACCTCTACCAAGGTCTAACCAGAGCCACTCCAATGGGCTGAAAATCTCAATATCTCAGTTTAGTCTATAACAAAAAGCAGAGCCTGGCCTAAGAATTCAACCAGGTTTTAACATCTCACTCTGAACTGTGGATTATGATTTCAAAGCTAGAGGGTTCTGTGTTACAAACACTGTCCTATGCCCTAACATCTGTGAAGTTTCCAGGTTCTTTTAGGTGTGTACAACCCTTGGGCCAAAGAAAAGAAAGAGGCATAACTCATTAAGGGGCTGAATTACATACATCTCACTGTACAATTGCTTCTGTGCAAAGTGTGAGACTCTCTTGCACAGGAACACAAAGCAACAGCCTGTCAAACTGTGAGGAGGGCAACACTCAGAGGAGAAGTACTGAAAACAGTTAAACTCAAGAGGTCAGGAGATACCAGTAAAATGAACTTTATTTCAAAGCTCATTAAAAAGCTTCACAATAACACTAACAGAATTAGCATTTCCTTCATTTTATGTACCCAACATGAAAAATGTATTGTTTAGCAAGAGATGAACGTAAGCGTTTCTGCATGCTACTAACACATTTCACCATCTCATTACCTGGTAAGTACTTTGGACTGCAACAATCAAAAACCTCAGGACAGAAGGATTTCTTCTGGAAAGTCCTTATGAAGGGGACAGACACTGGCTTTTTCTGACATACCCAATTAGATGTCCAGACAAAAGAAAACTACCTTGGCATCTACAAATGCCTACGAGTGTTTCGATTATAACCTTTTGAAGGAGCAGTACATTTCAAAGCAAGGGCTTCTTTTCATCTTTAGTGATGCAAATGGTTAAATACTGCACAGAAGCTTAGTATGAACTCACAATTCCACAGGAATCTGAAAGTTACCAAGGCAATTTTCCTTTTAGGATAGTCATGACCAACACTATTACTATTCTTCCTCCCACAACATAACATATCCCAGACAAGTCTTAAGAAAAAAAATATAAATAGTTTCCAAAACAATGCATTCCCACCCCCATCACATATGACAGCCAAAACATCTTCTGCCATGGGATGAAATCATTTGCTGCAAGTGCAGTGGCTTAGTCCAGGTCCATGTTAATGGTGCTTTGATCACTTGGATGGCATTCACCGTTTTGCTGAGGCATTTCAGAATTTTTGTCATCTTCTCCCATGTCTTCAGTTTTATAATCACTCTGTTCACTTAATGGGTTTTCCTCCTTAGGAGAGTCAACTTTTGGTTTTGGTTGTGTCACAACGGGCTCACAGACATTGTTTAACTCCTAAAAGAAATGGAAAAGATGTGGTTAGAATATGTATTAAGGAGCCAACAGCTTCACTAGTGCCAAAAGTCCTGTGTCCGAATGACTGCTTTAAATTGGCTTCTGCACTTGTTCCCCTGAGTCAAAACTGACAAGTACTTACTGTCTCATTAAATAAATTAATTGGTATGCTTTCTGATGTTCTGTGGGCAAAGTTCAACCAAGTATTTTGGATTTCACATTGGTTTTTTTCAATACTACTTTGTTGCTCAGTAAAACACTGAAAAACAACCTGAGTTTTTAAGGTGACTGAAAGACAAAATACCAATGAGCTCCACAGAATTGTATACAGTATACTAGAGCTCCTCTGCTTTCTACTGGATCTCCTTCTCTCCATACTTTCTACCTTTCAAGAACACTAGAGCAGCAAGATGAAACTGGAGGAGACAAAAGGCACAGATACCAGTCTACTTTTAGCACCAACCTCTAAAGATAGTTTCTTATGGTACTCACCTGTAGCTTTGCCTTAATTTCACTTGAATGCACAGCGGGATCCTGATCTAAGCTCTTCTTAGCCTGTGCATTCACAGCATTATTCATCCACTCTACCACTTCACGAACACACTTCTCTACCTTCATCATTTCCATCTCATCGATATGGATGTATTTCTCATCCTGTCCAAATACAAACATTTTGTATTAGTTAATAATGTCAAGTGTTAATAATGTAATCACGTTATGCCGGCAAGACTATCTCAATCATTTATAACTTGTTAATCTCTTCCAATGGTCAAAATAAATAGAAGTTAGCCACAAGGGAGATCCATTATAGCAAGAGACAACAGGATGTACAAATGCCAATATAAAGCTTCCTTTGCCCAAATAAACAAGAAATCTGGTTCACAGAAGGCATAGAAGCTTCACAAAAAGGCCATGCAGTAAAATTTAACTTTCTTAACAAAGCTGATAAAAAAAAATTCCCTCCCATTCTGGAGGGGCTACCTGGGCCCAAGGTAGTTTAGACATTGAGATTCTGATGTACAGGAAAAGGATCAGAGTTTTCAACTTTAGCATTCCCTACAATGCCACAGTTGCCCAATCAACTGATATCAGGAGAAGGACCTGCCCAGCAACACAACTGATTAATCCATATTTAGAATTCTTAAATAAAACCAAGCTTTAAATACACTATTTTCAGTGATGCTAGTTATTTCAACTATAACATTACTAATGGCTTCACTTAATTTTTTAATCTATAGCTGTGAGGACATAATTGCTTCTGAAGCAAGTCTCAGACTGAATTAGTTTGAGTGTTGTGAGCTATCCTATTAAAATTCTCTAAGTTGAAACCCAAGGAGCAAATTTTCAGACAGGAATGCTCATCAAGAACATAATCTATAAATACTAGTGGAAAAAAAAATGCAAAAAAACAAGTCCCAAACACCCAGACATAATAAAATTGTGGTTTTTACTTTATCTGCCACTAGGTTTTACACTAATGTTTCTCACCATACAATAATGCTTGCTCCTGAAAGAACTGGAAGAGGAGCACACTACTAAAAAACAGTCAGATCTGTTTTTCAAAGGTCAAGAATCAGACCACGAGTCTAAACTCTATAAGAACATCCTCTTTAGCCTGGAAATGTCCAGAAGTATCAAGCAACTGAAGATACAACACACTGTGTGAGATTTTTTGAGTACTGGGAAACATTTGTGGTGTTAAATTTGTGACCTATATAGCAGGAGATTGCAGCTCATCTGAAAGTGAATCTGAAGCCCCTCCAGCCAATGAGCCTCACTGAAGCACTGTGGTTAAAAAAAGGCCACTTACTTTGTTCCTGAATTCCCCAGCTATTGTAGCATAGTACTCGAGCCTGTGTCCCAATTCTTGTAATAGCCTCGGTCGTTCCTCAGCTTCTTGATAGCGCATTTCAATTGGAGTACCTAATTTCTAGAAAAAGCAATTTCTACGTCTTTATGTGATTCATTAACACTCACTGATGTTGTTTAGCACAGTGTTTGGGAAATTTTGCTTTCTGGGCATATTAACAGACCTACCTTTAAATCCTCTAATTTTTCTACATACACCTGCTTTGCTTCATCCTCACCCTCTTCATAGAGCCAGCCTTCTGTCTCTGCTAGGAGGGCAGAGAAGCCCTGCAGATCCTGTGTGTCAATATAATTCAACACATCAAACATCGAAATACACACCAATCAACTATGTTTGTCTTGAAGTAACAGGACAGAGGTAAATATACATATTAAACCTTAGCCTACTAAATAAAACTTTAATTTCTGCTGCAGTTTTTGCCTAATTAAGTTACTTTAGCCATGCCAGCTTCTGGACTGAGAAACACAGATCTGCAACATAGGTAGCATTTATAGCCTTTTGTCCTTGATTAGGCCAATGCTTAGGGTGCAGCTCTAATTCATGGTTTTGGTTATGCATAAAGCAACACAGCTTCCCCTTCCAGTCACCAGCTTTAATTGGAAACAAAACTTTACTCCATTCATGACAAACTTATTTTCAGGGATATGTATTTGATAAGCCTAAGCCTAATTCTGGGTTAGGCACTGCCATAATTCAAATGAAGTTCTGGTTCTGCAGCTATGTCCAGGGTGACTTTGAGAAAGTTTAACCATGGTATACAAAACAGGTATTTGGTCTCACTATTTTCAGAGAAGTTCCTGAAACCATAACCTACCTTTTCACAAACAAACTTTTCATATGGTCCAGACAACTTGTCCCTGAACTCATATACATATTCCTCCACTGCATTCTTTGCATCATTTCTTTCTTTCTCCAGTTTATCTTGCATAATCATCTTTCCCTGTATACCACAGAAAATATTTTAATTAAAAAATACCAATGTTCAAACAGCATTCTACAAAGCACAGCTCCTGTAAAATCTCCCAGAGGCCTTGGCTCACCTAACTGTTGAAATTCTCATTATTATGCAGTAGACTCATCTGAAGAAATGGGTTGGGGTGCTCTGGATTTCAACAGTTTAAACGAATCTGTGATATCATTCCACAGACCAGTGCTCTAATGCTAACTGCTATAAAGGACACTTCAATCTTTCTGATAAACATTTGTCAGTGATGTGTTAGAAGGCAGACAGTACATTAGCTCATTGTTAATTGAGCCCAGGGTGAGAGTACAAGAACAGAGGCTGCCTTGGGAAGCAGGTGAATGGTTAATAACTGCACACAAGAAAGCAGTCTAAACCACACTAACTCACCTCTGTTTCAATATACATATTGAGGAGATCTTTTCCTAACTGCCAAACCAAGTTAGCTTCAATGGGTAGTTCCACATTCTTCACTTTTATCTTGGGTTTTTTAGCTTCTGGGGGCTGATCACCTTTCTTCTCATTTGTCTGAGTTAGAAAGAAGAAAAATAAGATAATTTTCCTGACTTCTTTCTGATGAAGTATCACTATGATAAAAGATACATTCAGAGGAAGAACACACAAAGGTTTTTCGATGTTCTTTTAAAATCTTCAAAACATATTCATGAGGCACTTTCCTTTTGGGGATTCCACCTCCTACCCTAGTCTCCTTACAGTCTGTTTCTCAGACAGTAAGCACTGAGCTACAGCAAGGACATTTCTCAGATATATGGTGTGTTTGCAGATTTTCCAGAAGCGTCCATCTGTAACGTAGCAGTTCACTAATGATGCTGACAGTGGTTAAGATTTTAACCCAAAGCATTTTTCGTCTCATACAGATGAAAAAAACCAAATCACTAGCAATAACATGCAAATGTTTCACATCGATTTCCTTTCAGGTTTATGAATTCCTGATCCCAGCTTCCCTCAGCAGGCCTAATAGGCTTGGCCTCTAACTGCTGTTTAAATTGAAATGTCTGCAACCCAAATAAACTAGTTGTACAATACTGCAAGAAGACAGGGAAGTGGTAGAGAAAGATTTCTTGCAGGAATCCTTTTGCAAACTCTGTACAAAAATCATCACAAGATACAGACATTATTTTTCACTATAGTAAAGATGTGAAAATGAAAAAGGTTCCAACACCAAGTTCCTTACTTTCCCTGAAATATGTTACCATTTTAAAAGCCATTATATAGCATAACATTTTCAACAGAGTTAAAGGGTCACTCACTTTCTTGACATCTGGGATTTTGTTTTCTTCAGAGGGAGGTTCTGATGAAGGGGGAGACTGTGACGTTTGCTGACCATCAGTTTGTACCTGGGACTGTGTTCCAGCCTCACTGTTCTCTTGCTGGATATTTTTCTGAAATGAAAGCCCAGGCACAAAGGATGTAGAAGGCATGTGCACTTGCATTTAAGTATAGGGCACTTCACTTCTGACGCACATACGGTACAAAGTGCCCTACGAAGCATTCTGTGCACACGCGGAAACACACACGCTTCAGCTATGGAGATACAGACTAGGTGCAAGTTCAGAAGGACTTCATGAAAATGTTACCAGTGCCAGGCTTGCTGCACGATACTTGTGTGCGTGTGTGCACATGCTACCACTTTCTCTTACAAAAAAGGGGCTTTTAATTTATTGAGTCATAACGTTTCAGTTTTTTCCCCCTAAGAAAACTATTAAAACATCAAGTAGACCACAACAATTTGCGTTATTCCCCAGTGTTCCCCCTTCAATCCTGTAGAAGACAATTCAGCCTTCCCTTTCACCAAAAGTTTCAAAAAACTTTACTGATACAAAGGATTACAAACAAATCCTTCCGACACAAAGCGTATGGATGATTAACAATCCAAATCAAGTTTTCCAGTTTGGAACAGTTGGATAACTGTAAGCAACCCCACCCTCAAACAACTGACCTGCTGCTATTTGGCACTTTGCACAATAACTGATTTTGAAATCCACACACTTTCAAGATAGCACAAATTGTCTCTTGTTCTTGTAAAGACATTTCCTGACAGCTACACAAATCTTAAAATTAATCTCCTTTTGCTTCCTTAGAGGAAGGTATTTTTCTTCCAGAGAATGTAACAGCAGAACACACTTTCATCAATCAGTAAGGCCATTCACACACAAGAAAAGTCAACTTACATCACTGAAGTTTTCAATAGGCCTCTGGTCCTGAGATTCCACTTCAGTCTCAACACTGACATCTTCACACTCTTCACTTTTAACTGGTTCTACCATAGATGCAGTGGATACACTGAAAATGCCATGAGTATTGACACGGACTTTCACTTTGACTTTAGACTTCTCTCCATCTTTCTGGGCTGCCACATTCTGGATAACATACCTACCTAAAACCAAAAGAATCAAAACTCACACAGTGGAATTAAGTAGATAATATTACTGAGCCAAGAAAACATCTCCCTTTTTCATAGACAAATTGTTTTCTAAATATTTGATGAAGCCTCTGTGCTAACCTCATGGTCCCCCAAATTAAATCAGTACTACCAGAAAAAAACCCAACAAAACCGAAGTAGACTGCTTTTCAGCCAACTTCATCTTATAAATCAAATAGTAGGTACTCCTGACATCACTAATACAGAGTGAATACAAAACTGGTGCTATCTGTGTTACTAGTGGGCTGAGAGAAAACTACGGAAAGGCTTAGTCTAATGCCAGTGTTAAGTGGTGCCTTTCGAATATGAGTTACTGCCCAACACAGAAACAGTATTTCTAAAGGCTTTCCTTACAGCTTCTAACATCCATGCAAGTCTGCCACTACTTTTTATCCCAGGGCAGAACCTAACTGTTCTGTAACTACTGTAATACTTGAAACAAGCATTGTGAAACTAACAGACAATTAGTTCAACAGTAAATGAAGAATCAGATGTCCTTGACATTAACAGCAGACATTTTTCCTTATGCATGGATTACCAAAAGAGTGGCCTGGAGACTAGAATGCCCACTTAGCTGCTAAGTACAAGTTCCCCAATTTCACAGGCCAAATATACACATTTGCACACACTATTCCTTCAGCAACAGATCTGAACCACAAGTGCACAAGCTTTTACCTGCCTATTTCACAGGCTAAGGAATGTAATCCTCTGTCTTGTAAATCCAATAATATTGGAGCTGTGTGACCTGTTCTCCCTTTTGCCAGTCTTATTAGAACTACTATTTCACCCATTAGTCATACCAATAACTCTGTTCTGAGCAAAGAATTAATTGGCAACTGAGTTGAAACAAGTCTGATCTTCAGTTCTGTTCTTACCAGTTTTCAGAACAGCAGTTAAACAGCTTCTTGTTTGTTAAAGCCATATGAATTGAACACTCACAAACCCCACCATCAGTCTTTATGGTAAGAGTTAACTACAAAAGGAAGTCCAGTGTTTCTGTAACTACAGAATACTGTCAGAGAATCATAGAATGGCTTGGGTTGGAAGCAACCTTAAAGATCAAGTTCCAAACCCCCTGCCCTTCATTAGGCCAGGGCCTCATCCAACCTGGCCTTGAATACCTCCAAGGATGGGGCATCCACAGCTTCTTTGGGAAACCTGTTTTAGTGCCTCATCACCCTCACAGCAAACAATTTGTTCCTAGTATCTAATCTAAACCCGCTCCCTTGCAGTTTTTAAAGCTATTCCCCCTTGTACGGTCACTACTTGCCCTCATAGTAAGTCCCTCTCCATTGTGCTGGTTTTTCAAAATATATGGTGTGCAAACCTACAACATTTAATCGCATGTTTAGAACTCAAGAACAATTGTTTAATTGGCCTGTCTTCACCATCACAATCTTTTTCTAACTCACCATGTTGTAAGCTCTTTGAAAGTATCAGCACTGTCAAGTGCTGCAATTTGTCAAGAAGTATGAAAAAGCTGCTTAGAAATGTTACATAGACAAATCAATACTGCAGTCTTGTAGCTGCCACTATTTCAGGCTGCTTTGATTAAAAGTTATTCAGCATTATGTCAATCCCAGAAGGTATAGGTAAAAACAACAACGAGTTATTCAAGACATGCTTTTTTTATATACAGGAGATTGTTTTCAATTATTCCCTAGCTTGCTTTAGTGACAAGCAGAAAAGAAGATTTAAAAAGTTACAAAGTTATCTTTTGTAGTGATAATCACATTTTAGTTTTATGCATTCATTTGTTTCCCCTCATTTCTTCATTTAGCCAAAGCAACTTTCTAAGCAAGAAAAATAAAAAATAACAATTCAGTTACCTCAGGAATGTGAAAATTCTGAATGCTCCAGACACAAAAACCTGAATATATACATCATAACCATACTGCACCACAACACGATTACTGCTTGATCTCAAATCATTCTATTGGAGACAACACCATTTCCAGGACAGTTACTTACCAATTTTTGACTCAGGATATGGGACTCCATTAGGATCAGAATAAAAAGCTTCTAGCTCAAATGGACCTTTCCTATAGAATGTAAGTACCTTGGAGAAAGGTGCCGCATGATTTCTGCTGAAGACCTCATGAACTCTGTAATTAAGGGAAAAATACCACTTTTAGCAGTGCATTTGAGCTGAAAGATTTCAATAGGGTCAGCACTCTTCAGAGGAACATAATGTTTTGACACATTTACCCTTCTGAACAATTCCAATGAAGATACTTCACTACTGTACTGCAAGGGAAAAGGATTTACTCTTCTCTACTGTAATGAGAACTTGTCCCATTCCACTATTTGAGCTTGGAATAGTGTATTTTGCATCATAATTTGCACCCTTCCTCAGTCTCAAAGGGATAATTACAGCTCTGTTAATTCCTTGCTCATTTATGTTCCACGGCTCAGTTGAGAACCTTGACACCAGATTATTATTCATTCCTCGACATGACAGAAAGACAACCAGCTTTACTTTGTGTTCTATGGCATGTCCACTATTATGCCAGCCCGATTCTAATTTCCAACTAAGTTTTGTCTCCTAACTGCGGAAGATCTCATCTAATAACCTAGTTGTGAGAAAGTGAGAGCTTTACCTAGAACGTGAACCCACAGGCTGCTCTCTCAAGTGACAGAACAATTAGGCCCTACACCTCCACAGAAAGCAGACAAGAATAAAAAAGGCTGAACTACATGAAGAAGGTATGAACAGATGCCTCTAGAGCTATGATTTTTCCACAAGTTGAACTTGGAGCTCTTTACATCTTAGACAGCAATTGCATTTCCCACAGGCATAGCACAGTTAGTAACAGATGTCAGTTGAAAGAGACTGCAACTGCAAGAAATTGCTCTTACAAATGTTAAACTTTTGCTAGGTGTTTAATTCTTGCTTCAGTCAGATAAATAGCACCCATATAAGCTCACAATATTTCCACAGTACATAACATTACTACTAAATCAAGAACCTCAGATAGGTGTTGGGAACACCCTGAGTGAAAAACGAAAAGCCAGAAGGCAAAGTGGAATGAAGACCCAGGCATTGATTTACTTAATTTTATATTCCTAATCCTGACAACCAGATAAAGGCAATGCAAGACAAGATACTAGTTGGTAGCTCTTTCACTTACTTGTTTTAAATCTTTATATTTTTACAAATGAGGAATTACAGTTAAAATTTCAAGCTATGTCTTTACAATCTTCTCTGTCAACCACCTCTGGTACATGGCCTATGGGTTTTCTACATGAGAATGCCAAGATCATAATTTAAACGTGAGCAAGAACATTACCCTTGAATTATGAAGGTCAAAAGCTTCACAGAACTGTAGTCTGAGCTACCTACCCTTCAGTGTCCTCTGCTTCTGTGTTCCACAGCAGAGATATTGGAAAAGGTGTAGCATCTGTCACAGAGAATTCTCTCACTTTAAAAGCTGGAGAAAGAATCGCACACTAAAAAAATAAAAAAGCCAACAACAAAAAAACTTGCATTAAAGCAGGTTAACTCTTCTACTCCACTAGCCAAGACAGCAAAAAATCTTTGAACGAGTGAGAACTGTATTGATTTTATCAGGCAGAACTACTTCAATGCTCAACTTCAATGTAGTATGAGAAGAGAAATCTCACACACAAGAGTTTATGCACGGTGTTAGCAGGCCTGTTGTAGCTTGTGAGTAAAGGTAACACTCTAAGCAAACACCAGGACTGTAAAAAACGAAAATGCTGTACTGCTTAGTCCTAAAAGAAGTGTTTATCTAAAGGGTCCTGCTTCTTCTCCTGAACACAACTGATTGCTGGCAATGAAAAGCTATTAGTGAGGTGGGGTGAAGAAACAAATCAAAGAAAAGAGGGAGAAATAAGACAATAAGTTAAAGGAGAAAAGGAAGAACACAGAATGAGTGGTTTGCTTGTAAAGTATAGTTCACTAGTTGGAAAGAGTAAAAATCAGAAGGGGACAGAATGAAGTCTGTGTCACGTTGATGGCAAGTTGGATACAAGAAAATTCAAACTTGCAGTAGTTAGGGCTCTCCATAGACACTTCTCATACCACCTTGTCGAGTAAAAATATCTTTCAGCTTGACAACAACTTAAATTTTTGGCATTAAAGATCCCTAGATTGTGTTCTTCTGAAGAGCAAAGTGGACTGCTTACAGAATACACCCTGCAATAGAGTACTGCACCGTAGAGTACCCTGGACTTTTTAAACAGCAAAGTCCCACAAAAAGACCTAGTGAACATGTATGTTCCCTTGAGTACTTTAAAACGGACTACTTTACAATTTTTCATAACTGCTTGACTAACTCTTCACAGAAGTGCTACCAGGAAATACATCTTTTAATTTCATCAAGTGTTGCCAGTACTATACCTGCAGAGCACAGCCCCTAGCTATGGCTTCATCTGCATTCAGTGTTGTACTGACATCCTTTCCAAAGAATTTAGCAATCCTCTCTTTGACAGCAGGAATACGGGTTGCTCCTCCCACAATCTCTACAGCATTTACATCTTCCACTTTCAGCTGCGTTTGTTCCATTAACGAAAGCAGAGGCATCTCTATCCTTTGCAGCAGGTCAGCACACAATTCTTCAAATTGTGACCTAAGGAAAAAAATGGAATTAACTAAAGAATGCCTGTCCCACAAGAACCTTGCCTGGTATTTGTTTCCAAACTGATGCTGACCAGGTTTGTTAACTACACTGCAAAGAGACTTAAAGCTAAACTCCTGTGAGTAGGCCAAAGTGGCAACCACAGACAAGGCAGTACACTAACAGCTGCTTACAGATTTTCCTAAGCCACTATCAACGTAGTTAAATAAGATAAAGGTCTTGTTTGGGCAGCTGCTATATATTTGCCTCTCAGCAGAGGTTACAGATAAGAAATCAGAAAACACTGACACTTCCTTTATAATGAAAAACTGCTGCCTAAATACTGGAAGAAAAAGAACCCACCACTCCTAGCAGTAGCTACAGAACTAGCAAATGAAGCCATGCCTGTGAACACGTGCAAGAGATAGACAGAGACTTCTTTTACACTTGGACCATAATCAAATCACCACCCATAAGCACTGTTCCTGCCCTCCATTTCTCTACCAATACCCACAGTACACTAAGAACAGAAAAAAAAAAGAAACAAAGCTTCAATTGTTGCTATCTTAAGAGCAGTATGGGATTTAGGTTATCTAAAATATGCAGAAGGTCTAAATATGCAGCCAGCCCTCTGGTCTGCATGCATCAATCCATGGTTTTGAGAACTTATTCTACAAAAAGAATCCAAGCTTCTCATGCGTGCTTTATTGCACTGAAACATTATTCAAGTAGCTGAACATGACATTTCACAGCCTTAGCTATTCTAGCATTACAAAAATGCCACAGCTATTCAGCACTTACACTTAATTTTGGCACATTAAGTTTCTTTCAAACATGGAAAGAAACACTTGTTTAAAAAATATGGCCGCCAAAGCAAATGCCTGTCTTGTACAGAACTCACCTGTTCATTTTTCCAGATACATCAGTATCATTCATGAAACACTCAATATTTAGGGGAATGTCCGTGCTATTTGAACTCATTAGTTTCTTCAGTTTCTCACATTCCTGATACAGACGAAGAAGAGCCCGAACTTTGGTTTTTGGATCTAGTTTGTACTTTGATTTTATTTCTGCACAAAAGTAATCTACCAGCTTTCCATCAAAGTTTCTCCCACCGAGGAAAGGGTCAAATGCTGTGCCAAGCACCTGGTTTGAAAGAACACAATTATTAAGTCTTACACTCAATAAAATCAAAGGGAATAGCAGTCTTCCAATATCAGCAAGCCCTTGCTTCAATAAAATGTTGGGACAGGTCAGCCTATCTTCCAATGCACAGCCACATCAGCCAAAAATTGCTCCGCACTTTTATGGAGGAAATAAGACTAAGTAACAATCCTAAGTATTCAAAATTTTAATGCATACACACATTCATTTAGATAAAACAAACTAGATTATAGCACTTGTCTTACATATCTTACATTTGTGTATTGCAAGAAATTTACAGCCTGTTTGAAACAACTGTAATGAAATGAAGGACACTGATGAAAACCTTCACTTTTTGACTCGTTGCCACTTTCCATGCATTAAATTATTTCAGAATTTAAAAAGCAAGGCAGATTGGCAGGCTATTTGATTCTAATCACTAATAAACCCTTTTATTTCCATTTAATCTTACTACCTTCAGTTTACTCTTGTTGAATGCACAGGCTGATACTTGAAATGCAGAATGTCCCATATCAACAAACACAACTATCCGTGGCTTCTCTTCAGGAGCTGGAAGGTCTTGTTTATAAATTCCGTAATTCAGAGCCACTGCAAAAGAAGTGTCAGATATTATCCAGGCAACCTCTAGTTTCCAATGGCATACCATCATATCTCTGTGAGCATTAAGCTGTAAGACCAAAAGCATACAGGCAAATCCAGACATGCACCTATGCAAGATATATTCTCTTCATGGAAGCTTTATTCCATTAACATAAGCTGTAGGACCTGAGAAGCAGAACATACTCCCTTAGTCATGTGTATGCTCTCTAAGCATTTGTTTGGGTTTTCTGGGGTTTGGTTTTTTGTTTGCCTTGCAAAGTAATCAAAAGCATAGAACATCTTAACAACAAAACCCAAACCCAGTTTTGTATTTACAGTGAGTATCTCCCAAGCTGGAAAGTTTTGTCTAAGAGTTGTAGAAATGGTCAGCAGAGCCATGCGTGCGTGTTTAAAACCCTGGCTATACTGAACAAAGCCTTGGAAGTTGTGAGGTGTTGATGTTTAATCAAGGAACTTCCTTTAAGAGTGCCTAAATCCTGCAACTGTGCATCTGGGCAGTAAACTAAATGAACAAGTAGTCCAGGCACACACAGTAACTCCTAAATAAGTGCTCAGGGAGATAATTTTCACTGGAGCTCGATCTCATCTACCCCTTCACACAGAAGACATTAAACCAAGAAAAGAACAGCAAGTTTTTCAAATATTTATGTCTTATATTTGCTTTTTCAAGTCAATCTTTTTCCTTACAGTAATTAAATGCACCCTCTATCGCACCTATAACTTGCAGGAACTGCTATTTTATCTTACTTACCTGCTGTCATGTCATTCATTAATCTAAGACAATTTAGGCCAACAATCTGAGCTGCATCTAGAAGGGACCTCCTTTCAGCATCTGTGAAAAATGATGGAACCTGAAGAAAATAGGCAAGAATACAAAGTTATTTCCAGAAAATGAGACATTACACTATTTATTTAAAAGTATTAATTTAAAAATTGTATCTATTCCTCCTCTTTGTGGAAGACACTTGCTTACTGCAAGCCTCTAAAATGCATCTACCATACTGAACTGACACTTCAAATATTCTATTCAACCAGAGATGGAATTAAACCAGCATCAGCTAGTTTACATGAGCACACACTAGCAAGAAACGAATGAGTTATTTGAATACAAATGCTAATAACATAAATGCTGGCCCAAAATGTGAAACTGGATATTACGAAGACAGTGATATGGAATACCTTAATCAGAACTAGCAGGTATACTCCTGTCCAAAAAAGTAAATGGGGAACTAAAAATGCACAGCAATACCACAGACGTGAGAGGTGCAAAGAAATAAGGGATAACAAATGAAGATAATCTATTTTGGCAGAAATTACTTTGGGCAAGAAGTGCTAAGAAATTCTGAAGGAATATGCTGTTGAAAACTTTCTACAGACCTCTAGCACTGGCGTTGGACAGTGCCTTCTGACGTCCCCCCCAGGGACACATGAAGAACTAGCTTTCCAGGTATCAACTGGAGAATGAACATTTCTAATAATAACAGAGCTAAATATTCCTAGATGCAACATGAGACAGACTTGTTCAGAGTCATTGAGAACAGAGAGGCAGGTGTTATTTTATACTCAGGCCTTTGCAGTGGAATGACTGTTCTTGATCTGAGGTCATTTTCTGTGCAGTCATAACATTGAAAAAAACAAAACAAAATTGGCTGAAAGGATGAAGATAAACAAGACAGAAACTAAAATTTTCGGCTGCCAGAGGGCAAATTTTGATAAACAAAGGAAATTGTTTATCGAAGTTGTTATCAACTAGTTTTAAATTCAAGAAAAAACGCAAACATATTTATTTACTTTAATGAGTAATTAGTATGCTTAGTCATGAAAATAAGCTGTTCCAGAAGGGTATATACCTGGATCCAGAAACATTTTAGGTCCAAAGGTTCAGACATTTCCAAGAGAATGAGTTCATGAAGTTAGTCAGGGTCTGGAATATGGAAGCAGCCCTGGGATTTCTTTAAGCCAAAAGCTCTAAAGCTAGTTAGGATTAATCCCTTTGTAAGTGCTTAGCAGAGTTCTTTTTCACTCTGCATGAATAGAAACAAAATGCCCTCGATAGCTGAAGTTAAAAGACATAATGTTCCTGTGCACTACAATTACTTACAGAAATAACACAGTCTGTTACTGGCTTTTTCAGGTTACTCTCCGCAGTCTCCTTTAATTTAGTCAATAGCATAGCTGAAATCTGTTCCACACTGAAGATGTGCTCCTCATCCATGTACATGACCTGGATAGAATAGGTAAAATAATTCCATTAGTTCAACTAGAGGAAAAATTACATACATTTAATGTTTTTTGATACACTGCTGGCTAATACTCTATGAATCATGACATGCTCCATTATTTCATTACAGAACTTCAGTTTACAATTTAATTTCCCAGCTGAGTGTTTATAGAAGCAGTAATTCCATTCTCACTGTCTTAAAACATCAAGAACTGTATCAACTCCATAGATGCAGGAAATGGCTAGGAAATGGCCAAAAGTGACACAAGTTTAAAATGTGGCACACCATTAAGTAAAAACAGCCATCATTTTTCAAACTGCTGCCAAATACAAAAAATGTCCAGAACTACTTGCTGTCTATTTTCCCTTGGCATTTTTATCCTTCTGCTCAAATATGTGAGGAGCTTCTAAAAGGGAGAACTGTGCAACAACAGTTCACCTATGCACATAAAACAACTAAAAGCTTAAGATAAAGCTCAGCAAAAAGTTTATTTATTGCTCTTTTAAAAAAAAATCATTCTTGAATCACCATTTTTATTGTGCAATAGAATACACGACAATGATGAAGTGAAGTAACATGTTACAATTGATGTTTGAAAGTAGCAGTTGTCTTTTATTCGCTCAGTACAATTTGGGGAAAAATTAAGCCTTTTGGTTTTAATAGAAAAATTGTTCCCTGAACCTCCCAGTCTTACTGAATGTTACTGAATCAATTATTCTTCTTAACCACAGTTAAATAGAAATAAATACTAATTTGTTCTCCAAGCAGCCTAAGAAAAATAGGAAAAATACCAAGCAGTATTCTCCCAACACTAGACTCTCATACAGCATAAGACTCCTACACACACTGATTAAAGGAAACCAATAATTTCTGCCTGAATGTATCTGTTAACCTCACAAGTCACAAACAGCAAAAGAAAAAGCATCTCCTCTTTTGTGAAGCTTGCCTACTTTTCCAGTCAGGATTCTTTCTAATGTATATAATTCTGTGATGTATTCACTACTTAGAACTGATCTATACTGAAGTTTTCAGGGACCAGTTCAAGCTGAAGTCTTCATTAGTGAACCAACACTGTCTGCTACACCAGCAAGGCTTAATTATCAGTAATTGTACATACTTCTGTAAATGGACACAATGTTATTAACTGTACCTATTCTAGGAAAAGCTGACATTGTATCAGTGCAGTCCTTGAAGCGTAAGCAAGAGCCAAACCCACAGTGTGGTAGGAGCTGGTTTTGAACACCTTTTTGCAAGTAACTTACTCCAGGCAGTCCACTGAAGACACACTTGCCACTCATTTATGGCAATTATTCTAAAGAAGAGTTCTGACTACTTTCGAAAGTGTTTGTAACCACCTAATAAGACTGCTGCAATGCATTCCACACAAAAGTGACAGAAAGTCATACTTTGAAGTAAAACCATACGACCTTGTAATTATCTCAGTAGTTTTTCTGCTGGCGTGTTTGAGCTAGATACGCAATTTGCCAACAGCAAGACTTGCATTTCAGCAATTATTTGTAAATGAACCTTAATTTGAAGGTTAACATCCACTATTTAAAGATGAAGCTGTCTATTCATAGAAGAGCTCTTCTTTAACAGAAAGATGAAAACAACCCACCTTTAGGGTAATTAAAAGAAACCCATATTTTCATGACTAGGTGCCAAAATGTAAGACTTCAGATTTAGCTATACAACCCAGAAAGATACACTGCAGGTTTACCTTTACTCCAACTCCACCATTCTTCATGGGAACCAAATCATAGCTCAACTTTTCTTTTTCCTTCTGAACAAAAGGATCATTAAATGCACGGCCATGGAATCTCTTGAAGTTAGATACAGTGTTGTGGGCATGAGTAATTTGCTGTAAAGAAATACAGGATAGTCAGAAATCCACTCTTAATCAGCCTGCAATGTTCAGTGCTGTTCTGTATGCCCCCAAGCACAGGTCAAGTTTTCAGACAACCGCTCACTCCCTTGTCACAGCTGTTTCTTTTAACAGTGGTAATTGCTGTCTGGTACTTTTTATCAGCCCCTTAATAAGTTAGACACTGACTTACAGACCATTACTTATTAAGGATTATAAAAGTATCTCCAAAACCTTGACACAACTGGGTGAACAATAACGTGATCAACAGAGCCTACTACTTTAGTCAACTGATTTAGAATCATAGAATCGTTTAAGTCGGAAAAGGCCTTTCAGATCGAGTCCAGCCATTTACCTAACACAGCCAAGCCCACCAATGTCCCAAAAGCCACATCCACGCACCTTTTAAATACCTCCCAGGACAGTGACTCCACCACTTCCCTAGGCAGCCTGCTAAAACATTTACAAACCTTTTGGTGAAAAAATTTTTTCCTAATAGCCGATCTAAACTTCCCCTGGTGCAACTTGTGCTCCTTTTAGGTTATTGTAGATAGTGACAAGGGCATGCCTGAGCTTCTTCTTCTCCAGGCTAAACAACCCCAGCTCCCTCAGCTGCTCCTCATAAGACTTGCACTCCAGACCCTTCCCCAGCTCTGTTGTCCTTCTCTGGACACACTCCAGTACCCTCAATGTCCTTCTTGTAGTGAAGGGCCCAAAACCAAACACAGGATTTGAGGAGTGGCCTTACCAATGCCAAGGATAGGGGGGACAGTCACTGCCCTGGTCCTGCTGGCCACACTATTGCTGATAAAGGCCAGGATGCCACTGGCCTTCTTGGCCACCTGGGTACACTCTGGCTCATGTTCAGCTGCTGTTGACCAGCACTACCAGGTCTTTTTCCAGTAGGCAATTTCCCAGCCACTCTGCCCCCCAGCCTGTAGTGTTACATGAGCTTATTGTGACCCAAGGGCAGGACCTGGCACTTGTTGAACCTCCTACAATAGGCCTCAACCCTTCAATCCAGCCTGTCCTGATCCCTCTGTTGAGCCATCCTGCCCCCCAGCAGATCAGCCTTCCTGCCCAACTTGGCCTCACCTCCAAACTGACTGAAGGTGCACTTAATCCCCTTATCCAGTTCATTGATTAAAATTAATGTATTACGTACAAATAGGGCTGGCCCCCAATACTGAGCCTTGGGGAACACCATTGGTGTTTGGCTGCCAGCTGGATTTAACTCCAATCACCATCAATCTCTGGACCTGGCTATCCAGCCAGTTTTTACCCAGTTAGGAGTACACCCCCGTTTTGCCAGTCATCCCATAATGGCAACTGTGTCAGTGTTACTGCTGCGCAATGGTGTCCAGCTCTTCCTCCTTATTACCCGTGTTGCAGGCATTGATGTACATGCACTTCAGTTGGGCTATTGATCCTGACACTTTTCTGCAGGGGAGAAGCCCAAATTCCTCTGTGGCCATTCTCAGGAGCTTCCACGGTTTCTAGCACATCAATAATAACCCTCGTGTCACTGCTGCTGTCTGGATCTCCATCCCATCTCCACCAAGGCAGCAGAGTGAAGGACCTCACTAGAATACTCTCAAACACTGCTGTGGTGCCCCCGGGCTTATCTCAAGCAAACTTGGTTGTACCTCTTTCCTCCTCCAAATCTAATTTAAAGCTCTCCATGACCCCTGCTAGCTCCTGTGCAACAATCTTCTCCCCCGTCTGAGACAGGTGTACCCTGCCTGTTTCTAGCAGCCCTGCTGTCATGTAGACTGACCCATGATCAAAACCCCCAAATTCTGCCAGTGGCACCAGGCTCAGAGGCAGGTATTGGTCTGCTGGCTCTTCCGTTTCCTCCTTCATTTCCTGAAACTGGAAGGACAGAGAACACATGATAGCGCTATTTGTGCTCCTGATCCTTCAAGCCATCATTCCAAGGCCCTGAAATCTCTCCTTACTGCCCTTGGACTTCCTGGTGCAACCTCGTCCCTGCCAACCTGAGAAACCAACAACGGATAATTATCTGATGGCCATACCAGGGTAGGAACTTGGACCCCAGAGAGGCAGCAGACTTTCCTAAGAAGTGGTTCCAGCCAGCCTATTGAGCCTTCTGCTCCCTTCCGAAGGGAGTCTCCCATGGCAATGACCTGTCTTTTTCTCTTCATAGAAGCAGTTTTGACATAGGCCAACTCAACCTTGGTGACAGCCCCATGCAAGATGAACCACCAACCTCACTACTGCTCAGTTCTACTTGCAGAGCCTTGTACCTGTTATGCCAGGACACCTGGGGAGGTGGGGTAGTCGCAGAGGAGATGCTGTGTTGGCCAGGAACTTGTCACCATGGCTCCCTATCCCTTCAAGTCACTGTGTTCCAGCAGGTGGAAAGGAGAGCAAGGAACCCTCTGTTTGCCCTGCCTGCCTCCCAGGCATGTCCCAGGGAAGGCAGGGTGCAATTCCACCGTGTCATCTCCCTCTCTCTCTCTCACACTCCCCAACAGTTCTCAACCTACTCACCTCCCCCCAAAGCTCTGTCACTAAGTGGAAGAGCTCCTCTGCCTAGGCACACCCCCGCAGCCATGCTCACAGGTGCCACCCAGCACTGGCAGCGTGTCCCCACGGAGCTGCCTGGGCAGCTGTGCCAGCCGTGCCGGCTGTGGAGCTGAGCAGGGCCATGGCTCTCTGCCAGGTGGATAACACTGCTCCCTGGTCGGGCTGGCACTGCCTCAGCGCCCTTCCTGCAAACTGCTGTGCCACACCCTGGCCACCAGTGCTCCCTAAGGGCTTATTTTATATTTGGGAGAAACTACTGTTGTTTCTCCTGGCCCCACCCAGGTCTCATCAGCCACTGCCACTTCAGCTGCAGGCTTCTGGCAGCTCTTGTCTCCGCGTGACATTCCCCCAGTTCAGGAAACCCCAGTGCACTGCACTGGAGCACTCTGCTGCTGATTGTGCTGGCTACCAGAGCTACTAACCTTGCAACCGAGTGCCAGAACTTAGACCAAATTCAAACGTTTAAAGATCACAACTACATGTGAAGCTAGCTTCTCTGTTTGTAAGCTGGCCCTCCAACCCAAGCCACACTATCTCCACTTTAAATATCATTACATTAAGCGCAAACAAGGGCTTTCTTAGTTACTAAGTGTCAAGCTTAAGTGCCCCCACACATTTCAATACTTACTTTTTCCTCCCTGAGCTACTTTGAAATCACATCATTTTCTTATTCACATTCACCTAGCAGCAACCCAAATTCTTGCACTAGACCAAAGAAGAATACAGTGCATAGAAAACTTGGAACTTTTTTTGGTAACAACATCAGCTGCTACAATGTTGGCAACTACAATGCAAGCTCGCCAGTGCAAGTGAATGACATAGAGAAGCATTTGTTATCAGAAATGCAAAGCACAACAGAAACCAGACAACTAGAGCAGCCTAAGAGATAATGCAAGTATCTCAGAGTAGAATTAATCCTGTTTTATTAGAGAGAAACTATAGAAGTGTGTTATTATCTACAGGATAGATTCAGGCAGGCACCAACAGACTGCATGATAGCAACTCAAATGCTGAGCATACCAAGGAACATTTCTAGCATTCACTCCTCTCAAAGAAAAGTATCAATTCCTTGTTGCGTATAAAATTTTCCAGCATGAAATGGAAGAATTTGTGCTACATCTCGTATTAGAAAACTACTCAACTAGGACAGCTCTCCTACAGAAGAGCTCCCTGACAAAAAAGGAGGCCATACTCCCACAAACAAACAGTAACTTTCAGACAGCTGTGTCTGTGGAAAGATGTCACACTTGGACTCCCTAATTAGAATCATCCTTGGTTTATTCTAATCACCAAACAGTGCTCAGCAATTAATAGTACGAGCACAAGTTAGCACAGGCCAAAAATCATGCCAGGAACTATTCCAATACTTTAATGTGATCGAGTAGTTAGGTTCCTGTGCCCAAGATTGTTTCTCAGCATGGTTTTATTTATTTGTATAGCCACAACTTCAGAGTACTTGAATGCTACGTATTTCACAGCTGTATGGCTGAAGAACATAGCAGCAGGAATTATTACCATGTAGTGGGCAGAGAAGTGCAAACACTCTGGCAGCTTTTATAGCCTAATTTAGAATTAACCTCAAAGCCTTTTCTAAGAGAACAATCTTAAGATATTTTTAGAGTAATTGTATGCCATTAGGTCTGTAGCATGTTTTAATATCTTCCTGCTTAGTCACGATTAAGAAAGCTGAGAACTATGGTCTGCTAACTAACGTACTCTTCTCATCTCCAGTGCTGCCACACTTATCTAAAGGTAACAGAAATTCTCTGAAAATTTGCTCCAGCAGCAATTTCTCAAATGTTAAAGAGAGCACCTTTGAGTCTTTTGAGCTCTCTCACAAAATCACATTGTAGAAGTCACCAGCCAAAACCTCTTTCTTTCTATTTTGTGTGATTTTTTTGTTTGGTTGTTTGTGATTTTTTTTTCCCAATTGAAAAATATCGTTGTACTCCTTGATTTAAGTAGCTACTACACCCTAGGACACTGAAAATGTAACTCTCAGTAGTCCACGTCAGGAAACTTCCACATTTACAAAAGAAACACAATTCACATCTCAAGTCATCAGCCAAACTGGGCCACTTACAACTAGAGAAATAAATGATCAGTCATCTTTTATCATTTTAAGTATCACATCCGTTTTTCCCGGCAAAAATATTTCACTTCCACTGCTAGGAGGGCCAAGCATGAAAGACTCTATATAGTCACATCATACAGGTTAGTTTGAAGTTAACTAAAGTCACAGGTGCTCATCACTGCAAACACACACTTGTAAATGCAATCTAAGAGAGAACCTGCTTCAGTTTCAGCTTACTTCATGCTTTCCACAGCATTTACTGGAACAATCTAACAATACTGAAACATGCTCAAGAGTACATAGAATTCAGATCATTTCCCATTTTGAGTAACAACTCATTTTTGCACACTAACGAATCATACTAGTTTCTGACTTGTAACAATGTCAGCAGTCAATTCAGCAATGCTAAAATGAAATTTAAGGAAAAAACCACATACATATGTATTTACTTCATTACTCCAAATGTTAAATGGTAACTGAATGTGCGTGTGCTCGTGAACATGTAAACTATTCATACTGCCTTGGCTATTCAAAATTAAGAGGAGAGCTATTACAGTGGAATAAAGTCTCCTTTAGTGCTCTCTCTCCATGGAAACCCACTGCAGTCCTTTTACTACGTGAGAGAGATGCACAGGCCAGCGGAGGCTGCATGCTTGATCTCCCAGCAGCAGTTATGTAACAACGTAGAATACCTAAGGATTCATCTAATCATTACATTTCTTTATTCTGAGACTTGTTGGAATGAAGTCCTCCTTCTAAACTGAAAATACTATTTTAACAAAAAAAAAATTCAATCTTTCAGAGCCTCTCAATCAATAAAGCCCCCCCAAATAAGGACTTGCACCTTCAAAACCAGAGGCATTTAATTTACAGTAAATCCATAGCTAGTAAGATACTCTAAATAGCTTTAAGAATCTGAGCCAAACCTCTCCCCTTACATCTAATTTTAAGAAACTATATACAGCATTTAAAATGTTCTCCTTCAAGTACAAGAAAAATCCTGTATACAATCATTAGGAAAAGAAACTCAGTGACCTTAACTTGTCAGAATAGGAACACATTCAACTGGAAAATATTACATTAATGAAAGAGAGAGCAGTAGCATTCTAGCAAAAACATCCTACATTTCTCTGAAGAAAGCATGGCAGCACAGTGCAGCATTCCTGAAATAAAAGGCTCAACAAGAAACTGAAGCTGTTCGGCTTCAACTACACCCCAGCCAACTCTCTTTACACTCACTGGTACTTCAACAGTTTGCAGCAGCAGGAAATGACCTACCTGGTTTTTAGCCGCAACACCAATAGCTCTGTTTTTGGATCCAAATGAAACCACCGACCTGGAAAGAACAACAGGCTAATTAACTCGGTCCTGACAACAAACGCGACTGAGAACTGTCAAGGATTCATTTTCTACTACTGCAGATAAAACACCAAAATCTTTCCGTCAAAGTGCCATTCTTTCAGTTCACAGTAAAAAAAACTACAGGAAGACTTTTATCCATCTTAAAGCCTTGGCTCGAATCCAGGACTTTTCACAACGGCTTATCCGAACGGCAAAACAGGACAATCGCAATTCAGAGCTCACAGCCAGACTACACCCTACCCGTCTGTGCACGGCTGCTTCTAACTTGTCAACCAACTCCCGCTTTGAGCCAGAGGCTTTCTATACCTGACCTCTGACTAAAGGAGAGCTGCCCCGGAGCAGCTGGCAGAGTCCATCCTACCGCAGCGCGAGTGGGAGCGTGTCCCCCCGCGCCCCACTTCACCCCGGCTGCCCCCGCGGGGATTCTCCCGGCCGCCAGCGGCGCTCCCAGCCCGCCGCGCCTGGGCGACCCGGGCAGGCTCCGCACAGCCAGCCCGCCATCCCCCGGGCAGCGCCCGCGGGACGCGCCCCGGCTCCGGGCACAGAACGGCTCGGGACCGGGCACGGGGAACAGAGAGGGTCGGGACCGGGAAGAAGGCGAGGGGTACACGGGGGAACAGAGAGGGTCGGGACCGGGGAGGGGGGCACGGAGCGGCTCGGGACCTGGCGGGGAGCATACAGGGAGACACACCGGGTGAGGGGACAGAGGCACACGGCGGGTCGGGGCGGGAAGGGGGAGCACTGGGGCACAGAG
>VZTG01004406.1:23023-33662 GCA_013397845.1 Melanocharis versteri
TTCCTTCCTTCCCTCCCTCTCTCCCATCCTTCCTCCCTCCCTCTCTCCCTCCCTCCCTCCCCATCCCGGCCCTGTCTGGGCCGCGGCCGCGGGGATAATTCGGGAAGAAGCCGCATCGTTATCCCGAGCACGCTTTTCCGAGCGCGGCTCCATCTGCGCCGCTCCCGGGGGAGTCTGAGCCTGTCCGCGCCAGCTCCGCCTCCTGCTCCGCGCCAGGCGTGTGGGAAAAGGCCCTGGAGGTGGAAAACCGCTCCGTTCTGGGCGAAAAAACGGGAATTCTGCGCCGGAAAAGCCGCGCCGGGAAGAGCCTCGCGGCCTCTTCCCTCGTTTTTCCTTTTCCAGCTGCTTTTCCTCCCGCGGAATTCCCAGCCCCATCCAGGCAGGGCTGGAATGGTCAGAACGAGCGAAGGGAAGAGCAGAGCCTCGGGAAAGGCAGAAATTCCCCCAAAACCCCTGGAATGAGCAAAGCAGCCGGGCAGGAGGGCGGGGAAGGCGCTCACCCATCCCATCCCCCATCCCCGCATCCCCCGGGGGCTCCGGGACCCCCAGACCTCCCCAGGACCCCCCAGAACCCCCCAGAACCTCCCAGAACCTCCCAGTCCGGGCAGGCGATGGTCAAGGGCTGGAAAACCCGGGATCAGCCCTTCCCTCCCGGGTTCGCGCTGGGGTCAGAGGTCGCTGCCCGGGTGGGGAGAAGGGGCCGGGGAGCCCCAGGATGTGCCGAGCTGGGAGGGACCCAGAGGGATGGAATCCGAGGATATTGGGGATAATCCGAGGGTTATTCCCGGGAAAACTCGGGATTTCACCCCCGGAGAGCCCCCAAAGCAGGGGGGAGGGTGGCACAGGCCCGGCACGGGGGGATGTCCCTGAACCCCCCAGCGCCACCAGCGCCACCTCCTTTAAGCCCCCCCGAGCCCGCACATCCCCCAGNGCGCTGGGGTCAGAGGTCTCTGCCCGGGTGGGGAGAAGGGGCCGGGGAGCCCCAGGATGTGCCGAGCTGGGAGGGACCCAGAGGGATGGAATCCGAGGATATTGGGGATAATCCGAGGGTTATTCCCGGGAAAACTCGGGATTTCACCCCCGGAGAGCCCCCAAAGCAGGGGGGAGGGTGGCACAGGCCCGGCACGGGGGGATGTCCCTGAACCCCCCCAGCGTCACCAGCGCCACCTCCTTTAAACCCCCCCGAGCCCGCACATCCCCCAGCCCATCCCCGAATCCCCCAAAATCCCAGAACCCCCGGCCCAGGTGGTTTTTTCCCGGGAATTCGATCCCCGGCGCGGAAGCGGCTCCGGGCCGGGCGGGCTGAGCTCGGCCAGCGCCGGCCGCCCCCGCCTTGGAGCATTCCCAGGTTTCTGCCGGAGAGCGAGCGCCGGGACCCCGCGGAATTCCTGCCCTCCGCCCCCTGGCCGAGCGCCCCGTGCTAAAAACCGCAGCTTTGGCCGTAAACGGGGAATTTTGGGACGGCGGGGTCGCTGTCCGGGGGTTTGCGCAGCCCGGAGGGCGCTTGGCGTGCCGGAATCCTTCTCCTCCCCGAGGGCCGAGAATTCCCGAGGTTTTCCCGGATTGTTTGAATCCCACCCAGCGCCCCCAGAGCCGGGTGGGACCCCCCGAGCCCCGCGGTGCCCCGTGGGTTCGTGCTCCTGCTCATCCCGGGAATCCGGGATGTGACCCCGGGAAGCGTCCCCGGCCCTGGACCCCTTCTATCCCGGGTTTTTCCCCGCGGCCGCGCCCCGGGATCGCTGATCCCGGCGGGAATGTGCCGGGCTGGGCTGCGGATCTCCAGGGAACCGTGCTCTCCTCCAGGGATCCCTCCCTGTGGGACAGGCAGGAAAAAGGGATTATTTTTCCCCCCCCGAGGTTTTTGGTTTCGGGGCTCCGGGCTTGGATCAGCCACCGGCAGCGGCTCTGCTGTGCCCGGGGAGGATTTTTGGATAAATTCATCTTTATTTGGGGGAAAGCTGCGTTTTACACCCAAAACACAGGGAAGGCTCCCGGCCCGAGGCTCGTCCCTGCACAAACACTCCTCTGGCACGGCTCTCATTTCCCTGCGATTGCTCCTCGCCCGGAGAAGAGGCTCCGGTTGCCCCTCCGGTTGTTTTTAGGGAATTCTATTCCCCAGAATAGGGTGGGAAGGGAAATCAGAGCCGTCCGCCCCCACCCGGGGGGACCCACGGGGCTCCTCCGCCCCAAACCCCAGGCCGGGTCCAGCTGGGATCTCTCCAAACCTCCCAGAGCAGCGGCCAGGAGCTCTTCCCTCCCCTGCTCCCCCCAGGAAAACAAAGGAGAGAAACCCAAAGGCGCGGGGGGTGGAAAGTCAGCTCGAGGGGACGGGACAGACTCATCCGTGCTGGTCCCAAGTTTTCTGGGATAAACAGGGTTTTTCCTCGCGGGACGAGGGTTTATCCCGGTAAATCTCAGGGTGGGAGCTGCTCCCGGGCTGGGATTCGCTCCCGGAGCGGCTCCCTGCTTCCCTCTGCAGTCGCTCGGCGGGAAGGGCTCGCTGGGCTCCTCTTCCCCCTTTTTTTAGGGATAATTCCCCCGGGAGCGGCGTTGTTTTATTTTTCGGGATCCAGCAGAACAGCCCGGGGTGCTCCAGAGGCGAAACCAAAGCGGTTTTTGGAGGAACCAAATCCACATAAGAAGATGGATCCTGCCCGGCTGGAAGCGCCCATCGCTCTTAATCAGCCCCCGGATTAATTAATGACCTCCCCGCCCCTGAGGGATTGAGGGATGAGATTCCCGCTCCTGCCGGGCTTCCTTCAAATCCCCGCGATTTAAATCCCGGGACCTTCCCCCGGGCTTTGCCCCCTCCCTTCCCCGGCGCATCCCGGCTCCCGGGGCCGCTGGGATTTTGGGATTTTGGGATTTTGGTGCTCGGAGCCTTGGCGCTGCTCCGGCCCTGAGGGAGCGGGCAGGGATTGGGGACATCGGGATGCGCCGCTCCTCCTGCGGGGCCCGAGGGGCCCGAGCCGCCCCCCGGCACCCCGCAAAACCCGCAAAACCCGCCTGGGACGCGTCCCCCGCTCGGCTGAGCTGGCTCGGGGCCTGCGGGATGTTCCCAGAGGGAAATCACAGAATCCCGGGGTGGTTTGGGGTGGAAGCGCCTTAAATCCCATCCCATTCCCGCCGCAGGGACGCCTCCCGCTGCCCTGGGCTGCTCCAGCCCGGTCCAGCCGGGCCCGGGACACTTCCCGGGATTCGGGGCGGATTCCCAGAGCGTCCCGCCGCGGAAAACCGCGGATCCCTCCCTCACCCAGCGGCTCCGGCCGCCCAAACCTCTCCTGCTCCCCAGAAATTCCCCGTTCCCGGCCGGGTTTGTCTCTCCCATCCCAAATCCCGTCAACACCTCGTGAGGAAAACGCTTCCCAGAATCCGAGCCGGGAGCGGGGAGCGGCTTTGGGGCTCCCCGGAGCCTCTCCAGTGCCCGTTCCTCTCCTTTCCCGACTCCCACCCCGCGGTTTCCCGGCTGGGCCGAGCCCCCCCAGCGCCCCCAGTCCCGGCCCCGCTTCCCAGCGCCGGGTCCCGCTAGAGGGCAACAGAAAACCGGGAAAAAGCGCCGGGAAAGGGCCTGGCAGCTCCGCCAGGGCTGCTCCGGTTCGGCTTCCACATCAGCGACACCCGAGAGCCGCCTCAGGTGCTCCCCTGGATCCCGCGCCGCTTCCCGAGGGTCGGGAATCAGCCCCGGGGGGGCCCTGCGGCCTCCGCCCCCCAAACCCGGCCTGGGCTAGCGGGAATTGTCCCTGCTCCAGGAACGGTGGGAGTGGGATGAGCTTCAAGGTCCTTTCCGACCGCTCCAGGATTCCATGAAAACCGGGCAGGAACGTCCCTCCCCGGAGAGCCGAATCCCTGGACCTGGGGAAAAAGAGATTTCCCAAAAAAAAGCCAGAAATCTGCGGTTGAGCGAACCCAGAGCCCAACCTTCGGCGCTGACTGATCCCATCCTCACGGAGAGGCCGGATCCCAATCCCGCTTCCAACCCCACATCCCGAGCCAGGACCCTCCCGGGGAAACAGCAGGAGAATTCCCTTTATCCATTCCATTACCTGCTCCCACCGCAACCCCACCCGATTTCCATCGCCCGGGATCGTATTCCCGAGTGTTTCAAGGGAATCCTGTCCCTGAATCCGGCCTGGATGGATTTATCGCCGCTCCCGGGGTTCCAGGGCCGCGCGGGAAGGGCGGGAGATCCTGGATGTGCCACCGGGATGGGAGTGCGGGATCCATCCCGCCTGGAAGCGCCAGCCCGGGGCTGCTCCCAGAGCTCCAGAGGGAGCTCAGGGGGAACTGGAGCAGCTCCTAAATCAATCCCGGTTTATTCCACTCCAGTCCCCAGCTCCCTGCCGGCCCCAGGAAAGCCGGGAAGCGACATGAAATCGGTTTTATCCCTCGTTCTCCCTCCTCATCCCCAGCCGGGCTGAGCTCGGCTCGGCCCCGCAGCCACGAGGAGCCCCCAGGCTGCTCCCGAAAGGATTCCCAGATCCAGGACCAGCCTGGGAATGGGCGGGATGCATCCAAGCCCACCCACGGAAAGCTCTGGGAATGCTGCGCAGGGGATACAGCGCCGGGAGCGGCCGAAAAGCGGGGAACGACAGCGGCACTAGGAAGTTTTATAGGGATTTTTATGGGAATCTCGGCGGGAGGGGACGCGCAGCCCCTTAGGGGATCCCAGCCGGGCCCGGGGCAGCGCCGGGGCCGCCGGGTTTCCTCCAGCTCCGCTTTCGGGAGGCTCCAGGGTCTGCTGCTGGGCGAATATTCTGGAATTTACCAGCCCTGGATGTCAGGGAGGGTTTTTGGAGGGATCCATCACTTTTTGCTCCCTTCGGCGCAGGAACCGGGATCTCCTTTGGGATTGAGGAGGAGCCTGAGAACCACGGGATCACCGAGGTTGGAAAAAGCTCCGAGCTCATCAAATCCCGCCTTTGCCCGAGGAATCCATTCCCACCCGGAGGTGCCACAGCCCGCTGTCCTCCCGTGTCCCCAAATGCCACCGCGCAAGGACCCCCAGGAAGCTGCTCAGGGAATAAACCCCGATCCAGTCCCAGGGAATTCCTGTCCAAGGCGGGATTTCCAGCCGGGTTCGGCTTCCCAAGCACCCCGGGAGGCGCCGAGCAGCGCTGCAGGCACCCAGCCTTTCCCTCCTTCCCAAAAACCCCGGTCCAGGCCCGGCCCCCATCCCGGTGGGAATCTGGCCCGGTTTGCCCGGCAGATGGGCGGCTGCTGGGGCTGCGGGCAGCGCCTCCTGCATCGCACCGGGATCTTTTCCCGGGAATTCGCTCCATTTTTAACGTCCTTTCTTCACAAAGCAGCTCAGGGAAAGGGGGGATGAGGGAAGGGCGTGGGGGGGAACGCAAAGGGATGTAAAGAAAGGGGATTTTCTCCTCAGGGCGGGAAAACCCCGGGTTTGATCCCAGTCCTGCCCATGGGAAGTTAATCCCGGCTCTTCCAGCTTCCCCTGAAAGGTGGGAAGAGGAAAACTGCTGCCCTCCATGGGATGAAAGCCATCCCAAATCCTAAACCAGCGGCCTCTGGTTCCTTCCTAAGGGATCCCTGCCATCCCTTTATGGATAAACTGGAGATCGAAGTGCCCAAAGGCTTTATCCTTTTCCCGGGCCAGAGCCGATCCCGGGCCGGAGGGCGATGCCGGCGACAAGGACAGAGTCCGGGATCCCCGCGGGTGCCCCACTGTCCCCCTATCCCAGTTCGCTCCCGCTCTCCCCGTTCTCCCCCAGCCCGCGCTGCTCCTCCCGAGGGAGCGGTGGGGACTTCGCCGGAGCCCGCTGAGCCCCCCAGGACCCCCAGCCCCCGGGACCCCCCTCGGGGGGCTCTGCTGGGCCGCGGGCACCAAAGGGTTACTCCGGAGGTGCCGCTCGGCCCCGGCACCTGGCGGGGGAGGCGGGAGCGGGGCTGGAGCGAGCAGGGCTGGAGCGAGCAGGGATGGAGCGAGCAGGNGAGCCGCTGGGCAGGGGGACCCCCCCCTTCCCCTCGCTGACGCTGGAGGAGAAGGGAGGGAAAGAAGGAAAAAGGCGGAAAATCCCGGCGAAACCCTCCCCGAACCGGAGCCGCGGAGAAGGCGGCGGCGCCGGCTGGAAAATGCATCTTCCTCGGAGCTGCGTCCTCCTCCTCCTCCAGGGCAGCATCGCGCTGCTGGTGAGCGCCGGGAGGGCAGGGGGGAGCGGGGCTGCGGGGGTCGCGCAGCCGCGGGGACGGGGCGTGCGGGCAGCGGGTCCCGAACCCATCCCCGCGCCCCTGCCCACCCCCGGGGAAAAACGCGTCCCAAAACTTCTGTTCTTCCACCGCGGGGAGCGGGCGGGGCTGGCGAGGAGAAGGCTCCGGATCACCCCAGAAATCCGCACCGCCCCAGCCCCGCGCGGCCGCCCGGGGAGGGCTGGGGCAGAGCCGGGCACAGGCCGGCTCCGGGCTCCGCTTCCCGGGGCTTCCCTCGCTCCCCGCCGCCTCCCCGGCCAGGTCAGCCCCCGCACCCCGCGGCTTTTCGGGGTCCCCCAGCCCCGGCGAGGGGGCTGCAGCACCCCTGGGTGCCCCCAGGGTGTGCCGATTTTGGGCTTCCAGGAGCGGAGTTCGCACCGGAGCCCGGGCACGGCTCGGGGCAGCTCCCGGGTGACAGCTCTGCCCTGCTGTCCCTCGTCCTGTCCCGTCCCCTGCCCCGGGCGTCCCCAGGCCCTGGCGGGGTGGAGGGACCGCGCCGGGGGCAGGGGACGGGGGTGAGGGCACAGGGTGGGCACCGTCCCCTCCCCCGGGCGCCGGAGCCAGCAGAGAGCGAATCGGAGCCTTCCCGGCTCCTCGCACCCATTCCCGGAGCATCCCGGAGGGAGGAGAGCCGGGAAAGCTGCTGCCAGAAGGGAAAGAAAAATAGGGAATGAAGGGGGAATCGGGGAAGCGAGGCTGGGGAAGGGGCAGGACAGGGGGAGCAGGGCTGGGCAGGGGTCGGGTGACACCCCCAGCCCTCAGCTCCTCCATCCCGTGTCCAGGCGTTCTGCGCTCCGGAGGAACCCGGGAGAGGCGCGGACCCAGGCGAGCACCGGACAGCCTCGGTGCCGAAGCTGCGGGAGCTGCTCTCCGCAAAGCCCCCCCCGAGCCCGAGCCCGAGCCCGAGCCCGAGCCCGGCCCCGCCGCAGAACCGGACCCTCCCGGGGCTGGGCAGCGGCTCCCGGGAGCTCCGGGGAGCCCCGGAGAACCGGGCCGGGCGGGACCTCGGCCCGCGGGCGCAGCGGGACCTGGGGCCGGCCTCGGGCAGGCTGCAGAAGCTTTTCGGCTGGGGCGATTTCTACTCCAACATCAAGACGGTGAAGCTGAACCTGCTGATCACGGGCAAGGTCGTGGACCACGGCAACGGCACCGTCAACGTCTTCTTCCAGCACAACTCCACGGGCCACGGCAACATCTCCGTGAGCCTCGTGCCCCCCACCAAGGCCGTGCAGTTCGACCTGGAGCAGCAAATCTTCATCGAGGCCAAGGAGTCCAAGGTGTTCAACTGCCGCGTGGAGTCGGAGCAGGTGGCCCGGGCCAGGAAGACGTCGCTGTGCACCTTCGACCCCGCCAAGACGTGCTCGCAGGAGCACACGCAGAGCCGCGCGGCCTGGCTGTGCTCGCAGCCCTTCCGCGTGGTGTGCGTGTACATCACCTTCTACAGCAGCGACTACCGCCTGGTGCAGAAGGTGTGTCCCGACTACAACGCGCACAGCCGCCGGCCCTCCTTCCCCTCGGGATGAGCCCCGCGCCGCGCGTCCCGGGGCCGGGGGGGAGGGATGGGGGCGGCTCCGGAGCCGGGGATGCTCCCTGGAAACCGCAGGCGCGGAAGGAAGAGGAGGATTTCCCGTTTTCCCCCATGGGAAGAGGGGCAGCGGCGGCGCCGGACCGGGGGCTGGAGAGACTGGGGTGCGCAGCAAGGGCTGGATTTGGGATGTGGGAATAGGACGGAAAGCCACGGCCGGGACTCGGGTTCCTCAGTGCAATAATGGGTTTGCCTGGATCTGGGTTGGTGATTCCAGGTAAAGAGGGCTCCGGAGGAAGGGTCACAACACCTGGAGACCGGGAAGAGCTCGGGAAAGGGGGGGAAAAGCCACCTGATGGTGCCACCTGTCCCTGGGCAGCCCCTCGGCTCCCCCAAATCCCAGTTCTGCAGCAGCTGGGGAGGAGTTCTCCCACACGGGGATGAGTTTTCCCATCCCAAAGGCTCCCGGGATGGAGAAGGAGCCGGGACGGGCAGGGGGCCCCTCCCCACGCCAGGCCGGTGGCTCGGGGGCTCGGAGCAGCATTCCCGGGAGGAGCAATCCCGGCAGAGTGGGTCCGGTGTGCGGGCACGGCGAGGGATCCACGCGGCTCCCCCGGGCGCTGATTCGCGCCCTGCTTCCCCTCCATCCGCTCCCTGCCCTGCTCCCTGTCCTGATCCCTGTCCCGACCCCTGCCCCGATCCCTGTCCGGATCCCTGCTCCCATTCCTGCCCCGATCCCTGTCCCGATCCCTGNCCCTCGGCTCCCCCAAATCCCAGTTCTGCAGCAGCTGGGGAGGAGTTCTCCCACACGGGGATGAGTTTTCCCATCCCAAAGGCTCCCGGGATGGAGAAGGAGCCGGGACGGGCAGGGGGCCCCTCCCCACGCCAGGCCGGTGGCTCGGGGGCTCGGGGACTCGGAGCCGCATTCCCGGGAGGAGCAATCCCGGCAGAGCGGGTCCGGTGTGCGGGCACGGCGAGGGATCCACGCGGCTCCCCCGGGCGCTGATTCGCGCCCTGCTTCCCCTCCATCCGCTCCCTGCCCTGCTCCCTGTCCTGATCCCTGTCCCGACCCCTGCCCCGATCCCTGTCCGGATCCCTGCCCGGATCCCTGCCCCGATCCCTGCCCGCTCCCGGCTCCCGGCGCCGCTGTTCCCGGGCAGAGGGGAGGGAAGGGGAGCTCATCCCGGGGGATTTCACCCCCTGGGAAGGGAATAAAGCGTTCACGGCGGCACCGAGGCGGGGCCGGAGGTTTTCCTGGAAGTGCCCGCAGGGAGAAGGAAAACAAGCGCGTGGGGTTGGGAACGAGGGATGGCCACGCTCCAGGGCCGAACCCAGGAGCTGGGAATGGGGTCCAGCTTGGGGCTGCCAGGACCTGGACTCCCAGGCTCCCGTTTCTGTGGGTATTCCCAGCTGCTGGGTATTCCCTGCTTCCTCCCCTTCCCCAGGAACGCAAACCTCCGGCTCCCATTTTTGTGGCATTCCCAATTTCCTCCCCTTCCCAGCCCTCCAGACTCCAGTCTCTCACCTCTGTGGGCATTCCCAGCTGCCGGGTATTCCCAACCTCCTCCTCTTCCCGGATATCCAAATTTCAGGCTCCTATTTTTGGGGCATTCCCAACCTCCTTCCCTTCCCAGACATCCAAACTTCTGTCTCCCACTTCCATTGGCACATTCCCTCCTCCAGAAAAGACCAAAAAAGCTGCTTCCCCTCCCGTTCCCCCTGAACTCCCCGAATCCAGAGCACCAGGCCAACCCCAAAAATCCCTGTCCACCCTCCCAGGACAGGTCCTGTCCCCGGAGCAGGGTTTGTGCCCCCAGAATAAATATTCCCAAAATAAATCCCTTCTCCAGAGCCCCGGGAGAGCTTTGCTGGCTGCTGGCAGAGTTCCAGGATGAGCTCTCACATCCAGCCAGGAGCTGCTTCCCAAAATCCACGGAGCCTCCATAATCCATGAGGAGATTTTCCTCACAGAGCCCCAGAAGTTTGAAAAAGCTCGGGGAAATTTCGCCTTTCCAGGAAATCACGGGAGCAGCGTTTGGATTAGAAAGAGGAGGGAGGGGGAAATGCGGGGAACTAGATATATTCCCGAAGGATTCAGGTTTGCTGGAGGAAGGAGACACAAAAATCGTGAAAATCCCATTGAGGCGACACACCAAAAAAAAAAAGAAAATCCCCGCACAAAAGTTGGAGAAACGTGGAGAGATTGCAGAGAATCGGCGGCGGGAGAAGCCCCGGGAGCGGGCGGGAGCAGCAGGAGGCTCCCAGGATGCGCGGCTGCCGGAGGGATGCGGAGCCGCGGTTTCTAAGGAGACCAGGACGGGCCATTATTCCAGGCTGGAGAGGAGAATTCCTGCTCCAGGAGCCACGGCCCGCGCGGGGGGCGAGCGAGGGAAGGAGGGAGGAGCTGCAGGACAACAACGGCCCGGGAAAAACCCCCGCACCCCGAACCCTGCTCGCCCCGCTCCCGGGAGCTGCGGGGGAGG
Source organism: Melanocharis versteri (assembly GCA_013397845.1). Classification (NCBI taxonomy): domain Eukaryota; kingdom Metazoa; phylum Chordata; class Aves; order Passeriformes; family Melanocharitidae; genus Melanocharis; species Melanocharis versteri. The sequence continues at coordinate 33,236 of VZTG01004406.1, forward strand.
CAGAGCGGGAATGGTTATCCCTGGGATTCCCGGTGTTGGGGGTTGTTATTCCAGCAGGCAGCCTGGGTTTGATCCAGGAATTATCCCAGTTCTCCCAAAGCCCGGCCCTTCCCTCCCGCTCCACAAACACCGATATCACACATTCCCTGTTTTCCAGCGGGTTCTGGGAGTGTTTTCCCTCCCATCCATGGCAGAGGCCAAAGCTCTCCCGGGAAGGAGCTGCCACCACCAAGCGTTCCCCCATCCATGGATTTTCCTGTGCCCTCGGGGAGGAAAACCCCGGGGAATCCCATCCCAAACCTCTCCCAGCATCCTGGAGCGGTTTTTTGGGAAGGACAGGTGGGAAGGTGGAAGGGAGGAAGGGAGGAAGGGAGGAAGGGAGGAAGGAAGGAAGGAAGGAAGGAAGGAAGGAAGGAAGGAAGGAAGG
>VZTG01004406.1:34012-52724 GCA_013397845.1 Melanocharis versteri
CTCCCATTTTTGTGGCATTCCCAATTTCCTCCCCTTCCCAGCCCTCCAGACTCCAGTCTCTCACCTCTGTGGGCATTCCCAGCTGCCGGGTATTCCCAACCTCCTCCTCTTCCCGGATATCCAAATTTCAGGCTCCTATTTTTGGGGCATTCCCAACCTCCTTCCCTTCCCAGACATCCAAACTTCTGTCTCCCACTTCCATTGGCACATTCCCTCCTCCAGAAAAGACCAAAAAAGCTGCTTCCCCTCCCGTTCCCCCTGAACTCCCCGAATCCAGAGCACCAGGCCAACCCCAAAAATCCCTGTCCACCCTCCCAGGACAGGTCCTGTCCCCGGAGCAGGGTTTGTGCCCCCAGAATAAATATTCCCAAAATAAATCCCTTCTCCAGAGCCCCGGGAGAGCTTTGCTGGCTGCTGGCAGAGTTCCAGGATGAGCTCTCACATCCAGCCAGGAGCTGCTTCCCAAAATCCACGGAGCCTCCATAATCCATGAGGAGATTTTCCTCACAGAGCCCCAGAAGTTTGAAAAAGCTCGGGGAAATTTCGCCTTTCCAGGAAATCACGGGAGCAGCGTTTGGATTAGAAAGAGGAGGGAGGGGGAAATGCGGGGAACTAGATATATTCCCGAAGGATTCAGGTTTGCTGGAGGAAGGAGACACAAAAATCGTGAAAATCCCATTGAGGCGACACACCAAAACAAAAAAGAAAATCCCCGCACAAAAGTTGGAGAAACGTGGAGAGATTGCAGAGAATCGGCGGCGGGAGAAGCCCCGGGAGCGGGCGGGAGCAGCAGGAGGCTCCCAGGATGCGCGGCTGCCGGAGGGATGCGGAGCCGCGGTTTCTAAGGAGACCAGGACGGGCCATTATTCCAGGCTGGAGAGGAGAATTCCTGCTCCAGGAGCCACGGCCCGCGCGGGGGGCGAGCGAGGGAAGGAGGGAGGAGCTGCAGGACAACAACGGCCCGGGAAAAACCCCCGCACCCCGAACCCTGCTCGCCCCGCTCCCGGGAGCTGCGGGGGAGGCAGAGCGGGAATGGTTATCCCTGGGATTCCCGGTGTTGGGGGTTGTTATTCCAGCAGGCAGCCTGGGTTTGATCCAGGAATTATCCCAGTTCTCCCAAAGCCCGGCCCTTCCCTCCCGCTCCACAAACACCGATATCACACATTCCCTGTTTTCCAGCGGGTTCTGGGAGTGTTTTCCCTCCCATCCATGGCAGAGGCCAAAGCTCTCCCGGGAAGGAGCTGCCACCACCAAGCGTTCCCCCATCCATGGATTTTCCTGTGCCCTCGGGGAGGAAAACCCCGGGGAATCCCATCCCAAACCTCTCCCAGCATCCTGGAGCGGTTTTTTGGGAAGGACAGGTGGGAAGGTGGAAGGGAGGAAGGGAGGAAGGGAGGAAGGGAGGAAGGAAGGAAGGAAGGAAGGAAGGAAGGAAGGAAGGAAGGAAGGCAGGAAGGAAGGAAGGAAGGAAGGAAAGGAATTTTGGGAGGATGGAAAACACAGGAATTCAGACCTGGGGGAAAAAAAAAAACCAACAGGGAAAGCTGTCAAGGACAGGAATGGAAAACTCATCCAGCTCCAGCCCAAATCCCTCCAGACTCCGACTCCTCAGCAGAGAATTCCCAGCTCAAATCCCAGCCCTGCCTGCAGTGGAAACACCTTCAATAATTCAGGATCTGCTCTGGAGCTGCGCCACGCTCCTGGCTCCCGAGGAAATCCGGGGAGAAGGCACAGAAAGATGGGACTGAGGGGCCCCCATCCCATTCCAGGACAGCTACCGGGCCTGGGAGCTGCTGCCCTTTCCAGGCCCGTGGAATTCTGGTGGCTGTGAGGATCTGGGAATGCAGGAGAGGGTAAAGGCAGGGAGGAGGGAAGGCTCCCACATTCCCAGGCTTTTCCGATGTCTCTACTTCCAAAAACGGCCACTCCCATCCAGGGAATTTTCCCACCGGAGGGGAAATCCCATTCCTGTCAGGAGAACAGCCCAGACTGGGAGGGAATCCCGAGCTCCAGGCTCTGGAATGTTATGTCCTGTTCAGGAAAATGCAATTCCAGCAGCAAATCCAGGGAAGAGGCGGCATTAAAGGAGATTCCTGCATGGAATCTGCCCAGGGAATGACGGATAAACGAGGGAGCGAGGCAGTGCCGGAGCACCCGGGATCCTGCTGGGCCTGCGGAGCAGTTTGGGCTCTCCTGGTGTTTTCCAAACCTTTGGAATTGCAGCCTGGTTTTATCTCTGCTCCCTCTCCTCGCCTCCAGCATCAGACACATCCTCTGGATGCCGAAATCCAGCCTGGAATCTTCCCAATCCCATCCCCACCCCATTCCCACCAACTTCCAAAGGTTTGAAAACATCTGCTGCCGTCTCCAGTTGGGGATTTTCCCCCAGAGGAACCAGAGCCATTCCCGGATTTTTGCTCATCCCAGCGCCGCTCCCCTTGGATTTGTTGGGATTTTGGGATGCTCCAGCACTTGGCCCTGGACAGGGATTTGCTCATCCCAGCCCTGGGTCACAGCAAACGTTGGGATCGCTAACGAACGCCCTCCCTGGCTCGCTGGGCTCAGCCAGATGGAGCTTGATTTAATTAGGAGATTTTAATTACCCGTAATAGCAGGATTTACAAACCATGGGCACAAGCGAGAGGTTTTGGGATCAGCCCCAGTCCCCCCCGGAGCTGCCCATGGGATTCAGGGAATGTTGGGCACTGCTTTCCTCCCAGTCCCAAAAATGGCTGCGTTTGATCAACATTTGAAGGAATTTTTCCACGATCTCCTCCAATATTTGTTGGAAACCAGGCCTGGAGTGGCCACACCCAAACAAATCCCCTGGAAAACTCAATCCACGTCCTGACAGCATCCCAAAATCCACAGCCAGCAGGAATTGCTGAGCCTGGAGGGAGATCTGGGAAGAAAATCCAGGGGTTTTTTTTGTTGCAGGGATCAGAATTTGCCAATGAATGCAGGCAAAAATTCCAGAGGGACCCCTGGGACCTCATTCCTGAGCTGGAGGGCTGGGGCTGTCCCAGTTCACCCAGTCCACCCAGTTTATCTCCCACCAACTGGATGAAATCCTTGCCTTTTTCTGCTGTTCCTGGGGAATTCGGGGATCCAGGGAGCTGTTCCTGTGAGCAAGAGGATAATAATGAAAAATAAAATAAAATAAAATAAAATAAAATAAAAATCCTTCCAAGAGGAGCCCACCCTCTCCTGCCTGGGATTCCTCCTCATTCCATGCCATGATTCCCCTCCTCTCCCCAGTCCTTCCCAATTTACTCCCTCAATTAACACAATTCCTCCAGGGATTTGCATAATTCAGTCCCAGGGACGGAATCCGATGGGAGGAGAAGCAGAAATCCCAATTCCACTTGAACCAAAACCGGGCTGAATTTCCCTGCCCACGCTTTGCCCAGGAAACTTCAAACAGCCAAATCCTACGGAGCTGCTCCTGCTTTATTCCTCCAGTTTGTTTTCCAAAAGCCTTCCAGGCCCTTTATTTCCCCAGCATTTCATGTGCTGCTCTTTTATTTTTCCCTGTTTTCTCCCCGTTTCTTTTTCCCGTTGTTTTCCTGCCCCACTCAGGGAAGTCTCTCCCCCTTTTTGTGCAGCCACAGCAACCCCCCATCTTGAAGTTAAATGAAATTAAAATTAAATTTATATTTATGTTTGAATTAAATCTAAATCCAACACAGCCAAGAATCTGGGATTGCCAAATTTCCTGCAGCCTGAGCCTGGAATTGCAGCCAAGGAGCCAATGGGCAGCAGGTCAGGAAAGAACAAATAAACCCAACCAAAACCTCTCTAATTAAACGTCTTCATATGAAATTAACTCCAAAAAAAGTCATTGGGAAGAAGTGGAGGGATATGGGACACCAGGATGGAGCTGGAGAGGAGGGAAAACAGAGGGAGAGGGAGAATTTCACGAGGAATAAATCGCAGGAAGTGGAGAAATCCTCAGAAATGGAGTAAAAAAAATGAAATGAAATCAAAATTTGCTCCATGCCCTTTCCTGGGAGAGCTCCCACAGCTGGGAAAATCCAATCATTTTCCATCCCAGCCCCTCCCCACCCCTCCTCAGCATTTTGGGGAGCTATTCCCAGGACACGCTGCCAGGGAATGCCAGGGATGAGGTCCGTGAAGCCCTCGGGTGTGGGAAAAGGGATGGAAAATCCGGGACAGCAGATCCCTGATCCATTCCCAGCCCAACCCAAGGGATTCCCTGGGATCCATCCCCTGCCCAGCCCGGGCAGTTGGAGCTCAGATCCCTCTGGAACTGCTCCCGTTCCCTTCCCACGGGATTTGGGCTCATCCCGACATTCCTGGGTGCTGTCCCTTGTCCCAGCCATCCCGAATCCCACAGGATTGTCCTGCTCTCCCTCCTCACCTCCAGGCAGGTGCAGGTGAAAGGAAGGAAACCCCGGGCTGGAATCACACAGGAATCATTAAAAACTCTGGAATTTCGGCCTCACCTGCAAGGAGAAACAACAGATTTGCACTGAAGTTCCCTGTGCAACATTCCCAAAAAGTCTCCCCTGGCTTCCAGGGACAGCAGGGCACCGGCAGGACACGGCAGAACCTGAGGCTGAGGAGGCTTGAGAACAAAACAGAATTAAAAAACAACAACAGAAAGAAAAGGCCAGAGATACCACGGGGTACAAAATAGGAATTATTTTATATTTTCCAAAAGAAAAACAAAAAGAGTTCCCAGCTATTGAAACATCTCTGCTGTAAGAAGTGACTAAATAGAAAGGGACAGGGCTGGCCCCAGACAGCCAGACCAGGTACAAACAGTGTAAGAATCACGGAGCAACTCGGGGACGTCGCACGCAGCCGTCAGCAACAGTGAAATTCATCCTGGAGGGGGTTTGGGTTTTGTTTTTTTGTTTTTGCCGTTAAAAAAAGAGGGAGGAAAGGGGGAAATAAAGCAGGGAAAAATGCCCAGAACATTTCCCACAAGGTTTGAAACAGAAACCGTCGGTGCTGCTCTCGGCTCAAGGGGTCTGCAGTCCTCTCCCAGCACAGCCTTCATCGCCCCTCGCGCTCCGAGCTGAGATCTCATAGAAAAAGGGGGTTTTGAACCATTTTTTTCTGTTTGCAGTGGACACACAAGTGCTAAAACAGCAAATTCATCTCCTGGCCGAGGGCAGCGGGGCACACGCACGCCCAGCTCGGCTCGGCCGCGAGGACTCTGGGAACGCTTGCCATAAATACTCCTGGAGTTCCCCGCGGGGATCTCCTCCCCGAAACCTCGGTGGAACTTCAGCCTCCACTCTTCCCAAAGCGAGCCGAGTCCTCTGCCCCAGGCATCCCACACACACGGAGCCCCGGGCCGGGCCTCCCGGGGGAACAGCCGGACCCCGAGCCTGGAGGGCGTCGGGCGGGTGCAAGGGAACACACAGACACAGGGAATCGCAGGAACAGCCCCAGAGCCCACCCTCCCCCCTTTTCCCAAAGTTTCTCGGTGCTGTTGGACAAAGTCTGGATGTCGCACGGAGCAGCCTCTTCCCCCCAACAACAGAGTCCAAGCTCCACAGGTCTCGCCGGCTCCCCGGTGGTCAAGGGCTGGGCAGCAGCAGCTGGGGCCGCTTCCAGAAAAGCTCGGGATGAGGGCTCGGGGGTTTAGGATTGCTTCAGCCGCTTGCGGGGCGGGCCCAGGAACGGGCACTGCGCCGAGGCCAGCGAGCGATAGGCCTCGGCCACCAGGTGCGGGTGCGACACCACCATGGACTTCCAGCCCGACGTCTCCATCACGTCCGAGGCGTGGCTGCAACACAGGAGCGCGCTGGGATCAGGGGCTGGGATAGCGGGGTTAGGGACCAGGATCAGGGGCTGGGATAACCGGGAACAGACCGGGATCAGGGGCTGGGATAGCGGGGTTAGGGACTGGGATCAGGGGCTGGGATAACCGGGAACAGACCGGGATCAGGGGCTGGGATAGCGGGGTTAGGGACTGGGATCAGGGGCTGGGATAACCGGGAACAGACCGGGATCAGGGGCTGGGATAGCGGGGTTAGGGACTGGGATCAGGGGCTGGGATAACCGGGAACAGACCGGGATCAGGGGCTGGNGGGATAACCGGGAACAGACCGGGATCAGGGGCTGGGATAACTGGGAACAGCCCAGGATTAGGGACCAGGATCAGGGGCTGGGATAACTGGGAACAGACTGGGATTAGGGGCTGGGATAACTGGGAACAGACTGGGATCAGGGGCTGGGATAACCGGGAACAGACCAGGATTAGGGACCAGGATAACCAGGAACAGACCGGGATTAGGGACCGGGACCAGGGGCAGGGATAACCGGGAATGAACTGGGATTGTGCACTGGGATAACAGGGAACAGGGACTGCAGTAATGAGGAACAGACCAAGATTAGGGTCTGGGATAACGGGAGCAGCCCTACAGGTTCTTCCCAGGAGGAACTCGGGGGTTTCCTCCTCCTGGGCTCTCTCAGTGTCTGAGGGGTTTGGCACCACTTTAGGCTCAGAGCTCAGGAGGAAAAGCTGCAGCAGATTCCAGGTGGGATGGCAGAACACGGAGCTCAGCCCAAGCCCAGCTCTCGGCACAGGAATGGTTTAAATCGATATAAAAAGCACTGAAAGAACTGCACCGAGTGACAGAAATGTTCCATTTATTAAAGCTTGGCAGGGATTTTCCATCTGCTGCTGGACTGAGAGCTGGAATCAATCCCTCAGCATCAAATCATGGAATGCTTTGAGGTGGAAGGACCTTAAAGCTCCTCCAGCTCCAGGGGCAGGGACAGCTCCTGCTATCCTGGGCTGCTCCCAGCCTGGCCTGGGACGCTTCCAGGAGGATTCCAGGATCAGAATTCCCTGATCCTCTACTGCCTGCACGTTCTGGTGATTCCAGGAAGCTCCAGAGCAGCTCCCAGGCTGTTCCCACCCTGAACAACCCCAGGGGATGAGAGTGACCTGGGTTCGGGGCAATTCCACGTGTGGAATGCTGGATAAACCACGGATCACAGGGAGAGAACTCAAAAACAATGGAGGAGAACCTTCCCTGCACGGGCCAGCGCAGGAGAGGGAACCCTGCTGCTCACCAGGAACATTTTAACAAATCCTGGAATCCTCGGGGCTGGGAAGGATCCTTGGGATCACCGAGCCCAGCCTGGGTTTGCTCGGAGTGAGTGGTGAAAGAGGGAAGGGGAAAGGGAAGGGGAAAGGGAAGGGGAAAGGGAAGGGGACAGGGAAGGGGACAGGGAAGGGGACAGGGAAGGGGAAGGGTTTGTCCATCCCGTGGCAATTACTCACTAATTAATGAAGTCCACGGCCTGGGTTTTGAGCTGGTCTGCGCTGTGCAGGTCAGCCAGGATCAGGATCTCGGCCGCGTTCTCCACAGACAGGTTACTGCAGAGAGCATCCTCACACATCACCTTCAGCCTCTCCAGGGCATACTGGGCACAAAAACCGGGAATAAAAACCTGGAATTACACCTGGGCATCCTCACACATCACCTTCAGCCTCTCCAGGGCATACTGGGCACAAAAACCGGGAATAAAAACCTGGAATTACCCCTGGGCATCCTCACACATCACCTTCAGCCTCTCCAGGGCATACTGGGCACAAAAACCGGGAATAAAAACCTGGAATTACCCCTGGGCATCCTCACACATCACCTTCAGCCTCTCCAGGGCATACTGGGCACAAAAACCGGGAATAAAAACCTGGAATTACCCCTGGGCATCCTCACACATCACCTTCAGCCTCTCCAGAGCATACTGGGAACAAAAACCGGGAATAAAAGCCCGGAATTACAGCAGGGAACACCTCACGGGGATGGAAACCCTCAAAGAAGTTGGGCTCCTCCACTCCAGGAACAAACTCGGAGCAGCCCCTGGGTTTGTAGCCAGGAATGTTCTGTGCCCTCAGCTGGGATCCATCTGTGGGATCTTTGCCATGGGATCGGCTCCATCAATACAAATTGATTGATTGATTGATTGATCTCAGGTTCTGACTGAGATTTCCCCCTGCTAGGGTTGGATTTAAATGCAGAATTCCAGCTCGTGAGCCCCATTTCCCCCGAAGCCTGGCTGGTAACAGAGGCAGAGCACTCGGAGTTTTCTCTGGAAAATTGAGAGGGCAAATCAAATTTCTTTGCTAATCTGTCTCAATAAATAAAGCAGTTTATGGGGCCAGCCATGAGCTGGGATAATTGCCTGTCAGTGCCTCCAAATGTAACAAATAAAGCCGGGCACTCATTCTCCTCCGTGTATCCACTTTTTAGTTCCATTTTTGCTACAAATAACTCATTTTTAATTACATCGTTGGCCCAGAGTGGCCACTGTGGGCTCTCAGCAGCAACATTTCCCCTTCCTCCTTTTTCAATTCCACCTCAGCTCCCCCCAAACCTCCTGCACCGGGAGCTCCTGAGCTGGGAAGTTGAATTTTGGTTGGTTTTGGGCTAATTACAGCTTTTTCCTAAGGGACAGCAGAGCTCGGAGGGAGCTGGCTCAGTCCCCCGGGTAAATATTGGATGCGTTCTGTGCTTTCACGGAGGAGTTTTTTATTCCTGCTTTTAACAGACACACAATGAGCTGGAAAGGGAAAGCAAAGCTGCGTTAAAAGGCAGGAAAGTCAGGATTAAAGCTCTCCCTGCCCTCGAAGCTGCTCTCCTGGAAGGAGCTGCGAGCCCTCAGTCAATGCCTTGAAATATACTGGATAAATATGGGGATGGCTGTGACCAGTCCTGGAATCTCCTGGCTCTGATTCCCACCCCAATCCTGGCTGGAATGGAGCTTTTCCCTCTCACCCAGCTCTGGGATGAAGCAAAAAGGGTCACAAAGCACCCCCAGCCTCAAATCCCCCAGCCCAGGAGAACCCTAGGATTCCAGGAGCACGGAAAATTCCGGGATTCCAGAAACTGAGCCAGGCTCTCCCCCCCCAGGGCAGGGCAGGGGGAGAACCCTGCAGTTCTGAGCCATTCCAGGGATAAATCCAGGATTCAGGCTCCAGACTGGACCCTTCCCCAGCACTGAGCCACTTTGAAGGGAAAAACAAGGAAAAGGGAATAGTTCGGGTTGAAAATTATGGATTTTCAGGGGTTAACAGAGCTCTCACTCCCATCCCTGGGGCTGCCAAGAGGAGGGGGCAGAGCCCCAGGGAATTCCAGCAGCTCCACAGGGAATTCCAGCAGCTCCCAGGAACAGCAGGGACTGGCACTGCAGCAGGAAAACCAACACCACTTCCCACTGCTCCTTCCAGAGCCTCAGGGCTGACAGGAGGCAGGGCAGCAGCAGAACTGTTTGTCCAGACCCAGCACTGCTCCGGGGATTTGGGAATAACCACACGGAAAAACATCCCTGGCTCCACTCTGTAATTGTCTCCTCAGCCCAGCTTGGGTCTTGCTGAACAGGCTCTTCTGGGAGCTCCAAAAATCCTTAAAAATGAGCAGTAGAGCAAAAATTCCTGATGGTTTAATGGGAAGATCTGCAGCAGAGTCCTCTGGAAGCTTCAAAAACACTTAAAAATGAGCAGAGAAGACAGAAATTCCTGATGGATCTCCAGCTGTGCAGCTCCAGGTGTGTTCTCTGCCAGTCTGATGGTCCAGGTGCTTTTCCAGGTTTCCCTGAAAGCCCCAATCCAAGGAACCTGCCCATCCCATGGCTCCAGGAACACTGTGGAAAGGAATCCCAGGGCATTCCCAGCTCCCCCAGCATCCATAAACCCCGAGTTTACCTTGTCAGCAGCTGCCAGCAGGTCATCAGCCATCTTGTCCAGGTTTGGGGCCTTCCCGGTGTAGATGAAACACATCATCTCCTTAAAAACCTCGGGCTCCACGTCGTTGATCTCAACCCGGTTCTGCAAGGGGAAAACGGAGCCTTTTGGGGTCTGCCAGGGGCTCCTTTTACCCCAAAACCCTTCAGTGTCAGAGGGAAATTGGTTACAAGGAGTTGAACTGGAAAAAGAAAAGATGTGGATGGAGTCAGAACAATTCTAATCCGTATCCCACACTCTCCACGTCTCCCTGTCCCCCCCAGCCTCTTTCCCAAGGGAACAAAGGCACAATCGATCCCGGATCCCTCTTTCCTCCTCCCTCCAGGGCAGAGAGGTGTCCCCTGTGTCAGAGAAGCAGCTCCAGGTGCCAGAGGCACACGGGGATCACCTGAGCAGGGATCACTCCCTGCTGGGGGAGTTCCTTCCCCCGGCTCTCACCTTTTTGCTCTCCTCCATCTCGTGCTCGAACATGGCGCTGAACACGGGCGAGCGTGCTGGGGAGGGAACAGAACTCGTTGGGAACGCTGGATCCCCTGGGAAGGGCTGGGTGCAGCTCCCCAGCTCTTCCCACCAGGCTCCTGCTGTCTCCTGTCCTGCCAGGAACTGCCTGGGGGAACGAGATTCCCAGAGAAGCTGCGGCTGCCCCATTCCTGGAAGTGTCCAGGCCGGGCTGGATGGGGCTTGGAGCAGCCTGGGACAGTGGGAGGTGTCCCTGCCCATGGCTGGGGTGGCGCTGGGTGGGATTCAATCCCTTCCAACCCAAACCATTCCAGGATTCCACGGACTGGACTGATTAAAGGGGATTTTCTGGAACACTCTGGATAGGTTGGTCCATGGCCAGGAGCTGCACTTGGGACTGGGGACAAGGGAGGGACAGGACACAGGGAATGGCTTCCCACTGCCAGAGGGAAGGGGGGGATGGGATATGGGGAAGGAATTGTTCCCTGGGAGGGTGGGCAGGGGCTGGGATGGGACTCCCACAGCAGCTGTGGAAGTGGAAGTGTCCCGGGCTGGATGGGGCTTGGAGCAGCCTGGGATCGTGGAAGGTGTCCCTGCCATGGCTGAGCTCTGAGCTCCCTCCATCCCCCCGTTCCTTCCATCCCTCCATCCCTCCCTATCCCCCCACCCCCCGGGCACACCCACCTGCCAGGATGGCCTTGTGGCCCTTGAACTCCTGGCCGGCCACGCAGAGGCAGCAGTCGGTGAAGCGCGAGTTCTCCCAGAGCCCGCCCAGCTCGTCGGCCAGGCGGCACTCGGGCACCTTCACCATGTTCATGGTGTTCTGGCCCGAGATGTTCACCGAGTCCTGCACCACGCTCACCTGGGGGACAGGGACACTCACACACGGCTCCTGGCCCCGCAGGACCGTTTGGCTCCAGGGCAGGGCGAGGGGAGCGCGGGGCAAACCCCGCTGCTCTCGGTTCGGGCACCACGGGGTTAAAAATTCCCCACTTTTACAGGATCCTTCCAGAGATCCCTGCACCGCGGTGTCCATCCCAAAGCCCAAACCCCACCCGATTTCCCTCCCAGCCCCACGCTGACAGCACGTCCATGAAATTTATCAGAAGGCTTCTGAAGGACATGGAACCGGATTTTTGCTCTTTCCTGATTTTTTCCAGACACCACACCTGACCCAGTTTCTCCTTCCATCAGCACTGAGAAACCTCCCCAATCAATAATGCAACAGCCACCAATCCCAGGGAAACGAGGGATCCACAGAGCTCCCAGAGCCCCATAGAGACCCCACAGGGGCAGGGTCTGACCGCCCCAGTGCCCTCCTGCTCCTCCTTCTGGGAGAGATCAATGTTCTAAAATACAATTAAACCCCACTCCGGACTGAGCTGAACAAATCCCAGTTCATGTCAGATAATCAGGGAGATCTGGAGGAGGCAGGTCCCCAATCCCTGCTCCAAAGGTGAGAAATCTCCTCCAGATGAGCCTCGTTAGGAGCCTGTGCAACACCAACCCCGCGGTTAAACCCAGGTAAATCCCAGCTGCAGCAGGGGCCAATTAACAAAGCTCAGTGACTAATTGTGCCCTGCTGGAATCAGGAATGACAGGGGACTGGCAGGGAAGCAGAGGTGAGGCCATTCCCTGGATTTGCTGTCCAGCCCAAGGTAAATTCCAGTTCTATTCCTGACTAGTGGCCAAGGGACAGCAAGGACAGCAAGGGAAGCACCACAGGGAAAGGAGAAGGGAAACAAGAAGTGAGAGAAAGGAAAAGGAAAAGGATCCCAGCCTTGGATGCCAAACCAGGTAAGGATTTCTTTCTGCCATGCCAGACTCTCCCTTCTCCTCCCATTTTGTGTCCAAGGAAGGGCTCCCTCCATCCCTAAGCATTTCTGCTGCTGATCAAACATCCTTGAGATGTTTGTTCATTTAAACATGTGCATGATTATGATGGCCAAAAACTGAAAAAAAAAAACACCCCAAAAACAAACCAAAAACCCCCAAAAAAATCCCAGCTGTCAAAGGACTTTGAAGCCCCTCTTTAATTCCTGAAAGAAAACACAGCAGAAGAAAAGACTCCCAGAAAAAAACAGTGCAGGAGATGCAAGGAGAGAACAACTTGTTCTGCTCTCTTCTGGCAAAAAAAACAGCTCCAGGAGGGGGTTTGCAGTTAAAAAGACAATGGGAGTGAGGCAGAAGAAGCTCTGAAGACACTAAATTAGAGTTTCTATTTGCTCATTAAGGTTTTTCAACTTAAATCTCTGGGTTTGGAAATAACTGGCTGCATCTCTGCCTGGAATAGCACAAGCGAAATAATAATGATGTTGTACAAAAACACAAACACAATGACCAGAAAATGGTGATTACTGTAAAATCCCCTTTTCTCCCATTTTTCTCTTTGCTGGCTGTGCAGACACATTGGAGGAAAAATAGAGAAGCTCTCCTTTATTGAGCAGGGCAGCTCCCAGTGCAGACCCAGGCTGTGATTATCCCAAGCGAGCCCCAAATCAAGGAGCACAAACAGAGGGATGGGAACACCGAAGCACCGGTGAAGCAATCATCAAACCTGCCCAATTCCCATCCCCATTCCAGGGAAAAGCCGAGCAGGAAGCAGCCAAAAACCAGAGGGATGAATCAGGCAGGGAAAAAGGCACAGACAGAGCAGTGAAAGCCCGGGGTGAGAACATCCAGCCGCGCTCCCGGCCCCGCAGGAGCCGGGTGAGGGAAGGGCCAGCCCTGCCCGGGCTGCTGGAGCTGCGTGGGGCTGGCAGCTGCGCTCACCTCGCAGAACAGCGTCAGCTTGTCGTCCGGCAGGAGCCCGTTGGCCTCGTCCAGCAGGAAATCCCTCCTGATGAACTTCTTGAAGCCCCAGTCCTTGCCTTGCACGAAGCGATAGGCGCGCTGGCTCTCTGCGGGATAGGCTCGGCTTAACCGGGGCCAGGGCCAGGGCAAGCCCAAACCCTGGCCCAGCTCACCCCAGGAGGGGTTTCACACATCCAGAGGGGGGTTTCCTTCACCCAGAGGGATTTCCCTTCCCCAGGAGGGGTCTCACCCACCCCAGGAGGGGTTTCACACATCCACAGAGGGGTTTCCCTCCCCCAGGAGGGGTCTCACCCACCCCAGGAGGGGTTTCACACATCCACAGAGGGGTTTCCCTCCNTTCTCTCACCTCAGGAGGGGTTTCACACATCCACAGAGGGGTTTCCCTCCCCCAGGAGGGGTCTCACCCACCATGAAGGCTCTCACTCACCCATGGCCTTGNCACCCAGAGGGGTCTCACTCACCCCAGAGGGGTTTCACACATCCACAGAGGGGTTTCCTTCACCCAGAGGAGTCTCACTCACCCCAGAGGGGTATCCCTCCCCCAGGAGGGGTCTCACCCACCCCAGGAGGGGTTTCACACATCCACAGAGGGGTTTTCTTCACCCAGAGGGGTCTCACTCACCCCAGAGGGGTTTCCCTCCCCCAGGAGGGGTCTCACTTACACCAGGAGGGTTTCACCCACCATGAGGGCTCTCACTCACCCATGGCCTTGGTCTCCTCTCCCTTGGCGTTGAGGATGGAGAACTTGAACTTGGCCCTGACCTCGCTCTTGGGGCAGCTCACCAGCAGCAGGTACAGGGACAGGTAATCCTTGCTCTCCTCATCCAGGCCCTTGGGGTTCACACGTAAACACCTGGAAAAGGGGGATTGGGAATGTGGGCAGGGCCTGGCAGGCCAGGGCTGCCCTCAAAGGGAGGGCACTGAGGGATTGTCACATTTGTACAGCAAACAGGGGCTGATAACAACCCTCGAGCCCCAGGGGAGCACAGGGAGTGAGAGGAGCTGAGCTGGGGTGCAGCTGATCCTCACACTGAGAAAGACACCCAGGAATTATGGGCAACCCAACAAACCCCCAGGGAAAAGAGCAGGGAGAAGGGCTGGAACCACTGAGAAGACCCCTGGATATCAATCCTCACAAAAGGAAAGTGAAAGAAATAAAACGGAGGGAATGGATTTGAGGAAGTGCAACAAATGCAGAGAAATGGTTGATAAAATTCCACAAGAGGCAACTGCAAGGAACAAGGGATTTCTGGAAGGCTGGAGGTTCTTAAAAAAAAAAAATACCAGGGTTAAAAGGAAAAACTCCTCCTGTGTGAAGAAAAGGCAGGAAGAGGCTCTTCCATGACCTGAAACTTAACACAGAATCCACCAAGAACAAAAAGCAGACAGATAATGAACAGCTCCCACACACAAGGACCAAATCCAGAGCTCCAGATGTTCCAGGGAGAGCTGAGAGCAGAGGGGACAAAGGTGACAGGAACAAAGGCAGGCCAAGGAAAGCACAGCTCTGCCACCCGAAGGAGGGAACTCACCCTGTATCTCATGGATACAGCTCATCCAGGGGCTGCTTCCCCAAAATTTGTACTGAAAAGGGAAATTCTGAGCCACTCAGCATCAGGATAAAACCAGGAATCAGAGCCCATGGATGCACCAGAACACAGCTCAGAGCAAAGTCCACCCCGAGTTACTGGAAATGACTGGAGGACTCCGGGAAGATAAGGAAGGGTTTGGAGGAAAGGACAAGGTCCCAAATGAGGTCACCCTGAAGAGGCAGCAGCTCCTGGGCAGGAGCAGTGAGAGGATGCTGGCACTTCCCTCATCCCTGTGTTCTCCACAGCCACAAAAAGCTGCCACTCAGAGAAATCACAGCAATAATGCAGGAAAAATCCACATTTTAAACCGCATGGAGTATGAGGGGCTGGAACTGGGAGGGTGAAATGGGCTGTGCCCCCTCACGGCCTCACCTGGGCTTGTCACATGAATGTTCTCATGATAAATACTGGTTTGTGTGCAAACACTGCCGAGGTATCAAGGCTTTCATGTGCAGGGTGATGATGTTTTCATGGATTCCCTCTGTCCCAGCTCCCAAACCCCACCCCCAGCTGGGATGAACCCCTCTCCCCGGGTCTCACCACTTGAGTTTGTCGTTGGCTCCAGAGGAGAAGGTCGAGCTCTTGATGACCTCCCCCATCTCCTCCCGGCAGAAGCTGAAGTTGTTGATGGTCCACATGTAGGAGAACTTCACCACCTTGATCTGGATGGAGAGAACAGGAGCTTCAGGGGCAGCCCTGCCCATCCCAGAGGGACAAACTGCAGCCCCACAGCTCTGAGCGAGGGACCCGGAACACCGGGAACGGCACCGGGGGCTCTGCAGGGCCCAGCCACGGGCACGGGGAGCACTGGCTGTTGCTGTGGTGACAACTGCAGCGTGGGACTGTTGGAACTGCTGTGTAACTGCTGTAATTCCTGTGTGTAACTGCTGTGTAACTGCGCTGTGTGTAACAGCTCTGTGTGTAACTGCCATAACGGCCGTGCATGTAATCGCAAGAGTGTAACTGCCCTGTGTGTAACTGCCCTGGGTGTGATTGTTGTAACTCCCCCGTGTAAATGCCCTGTGTGTGCCACTGCTCCATGTGTAACTGCCCTGTAACGGCTGTAATTCCTGTGTGTAAGTTCCGTGTAACTGCAGCGATTGCTGTGTAACTGCCCTGCGTGTAACTGCCATAACTGCCCTGTGTAATTCCCCGTGTGTACAACTGCTTCGTGTGTAACTGCAGTGTGTAATTCCTGTGTGTAACTGCANAGCTCTCGGCCACGGGCCCGCTGGACATCTCTGCCGGAGGGGGGGGACTCGGCACCCTGGACATCGCCAGCTTGGAATCGGGCAGGGGGCACAGGCAGCAGGAAACGGAGCTCGGCAGCACCTGCGGGGGAAAGAGGGAGAGAGAAACCATCCAAGTCAACAACCAGCACGGAAATGGGCTGCCCTGGGTGTAACTGCCCTGTGTGTGATTGCTGTAACTCCCCCGTGTAAATGCCCTGTGTGTGCCACTGCTCCATGTGTAACTGCCCTGTAACGGCTGTAATTCCTGTGTGTAAGTTCTGTGTAACTGCAGTGATTGCTGTGCAACTGCCCTGTGTGTAACTGCCCTGTGTAATTCCCCGTGTGTACAACTGCTTCGTGTGTAACTGCAGTGTGACTGCTACGTGTAACTCCCTGCGTGTGATTGCTGTGTGTAACTCCCTGTGTAACTGCAGTGTGTGATTGCTGTGCGTAACTGCAGTGTGTAATTCCTGTGTGTAACTGCCCTGTGTGTAGCTACAGTGTGAGCTGGCNATCATCAAAATCAACAGCCAGCACAGAAATGGGGAGCTGAGGTACACCTGTGGGTAGAGGAACCATCAAAATCAACAATCAGCATGGAAATGGGGAGCTGAGGTACACCTGTGGGTAGAGGAACCATCAAAATCAACAATCAGCATGGAAATGGGGAGCTGAGGTACACCTGTGGGTAGAGGAACCATCAAAATCAACAATCAGCATGGAAATGGGGAGCTGAGGTACACCTGTGGGTAGAGGAACCATCAAAATCAACAATCAGCATGGAAATGGGGAGCTGAGGTACACCTGTGGGTAGAGGAACCATCAAAATCAACAATCAGCATGGAAATGGGGAGCTGAGGTACACCTGTGGGTAGAGGAACCATCAAAATCAACAATCAGCATGGAAATGGGGAGCTGAGGTACACCTGTGGGTAGAGGAACCATCAAAATCAACAATCAGCATGGAAATGGGGAGCTGAGCTACACCTGGGGGGCAAAGAGAGAGAGAAAAAACATCAAAATCAACAACCAGCACGGAAATGGGGAGCTGAGCTTCACCCTGTGTGGGGCCACAGAGACAGAAACCATCAGAACTGAGGACAAACCAAACCAGCTCGAGGAGTTCAATCTCCCAGGACACGAATTTCTCTCTCCCCTCCAAGCACCTCCAAGACGTGAGGCTACATTGAAACATTTCCCTGAAACATTTCCACGAAACGTTTCCACCAACACAAAGCACCCCAGAGCCCGGCCCCGAGCCCAGGGCCCAGGGGCTGATTTGGCAGAGGGAAGAGCCCGGGCTGAGCCTCCTGCTCACGGCTTTGTGTCCCGCAGCACCTCACGCACAACAGGGACACGGATTCCTCCAGCAGGAGCAGCAGCCAGGGAAAGCAGGCGGGATTTTGGGATTGGCCACCTGTCTGCACGCTGAGCAACAAGATGGTCAGGGATGGAAAGGCTTCAGCAGGAGGAAACGCAGGGGATGAATAAATAAACCACGGGAGCAGGCTGTGAAACTGGATTTTGTTGAAACTGCAGTAAATTTCAGTGATTTAATTTTTAACTAACAGCTTTTTACTCATTGCCACACAAGGTATGCTGATCCCTGAAAATGCAGCTTTTATTTAAGAAGCATTAAAGAGATGGATTAAAAAAAGACATAAAAAAAACTTAAAATAACTTTGGAATCCTCTGAATCGGCCACTCCGTGGCCCCTCCACACATCCCTGGCCAAAAGGTGGGAATGAAACCTCCAGCCACAGCCAGCTCCTGGTCTTCTCCCTGACAGGGACTTCTCCACTATCTGGGTTTGTGTGCCCAGGACACTTCAGATGTCACCAGGTGTCACCTCCCCAGCAGCGCTGGCACCTCTGCACTGGAGTGGATGGAAAAGCACTGCAGGAACAGAGATCTGAGGGGAATATTTGGGAAATAATTCAGATATCACAGCTCAGGAGAGGCAGGGACACACGTCAGGCACGGGCAGAAATATCAAAACACAGGAAACAAAACACAAAATATTATTTTATGGCCCCCTGTGTACAGTGAGAGCTTGCTACTCCTCGGCTATAAATAACAAACTCCTGGCTCCGGACAGAGCTGGAATCGCAGCTCAGACCAGAGCGATTCTCACCCCATTCCCAAGCACTTCCAGATGGAGACATTCGACCCGGGGGGCAGAGCCGAGCAGCCCGGGGAGGCACAGGAAATGTTCCCTTGTCACCCTGCCCTGCCAAAATCCCCTCCGGCTCCATCTCCAGCGGGGAAACCCCTGGGAGAGCCGAGACCTCACCTGGTGGGCACAGAAACTCCACAAAGAATCCTAGGAAAGTCCTCAAAATGACCGGACTTTTGCCCCAAAATCTGTTGTTTTCTGCTTCTCGGGATAAACCAACTCCCTGTTCAGGAGCCCCGCAGAAATTCCCGGGTATTTTCACTGCCAGCCAGGTTTATTCACGGAAAGGTAACTCAGGGGAGGCTGCGAAGGAAGGAGGTTTTTAATTGAGGGTTTCAAAAGCTGAGTGGCTGCTCCTGGGGCCAGCAAAGCATCAAAAAGCGCCCAGAACAGCGCAGGGAGAGGGAGCAGGACGGGATAATTGGAGCAGGAAAACAAGGGATGAGGCAGGAAAAGCTCATTTATCCCCCTGCAACCTTCAAAGCCTCGGGAAGGACAGCGGAAGGTTGGGTTTGGAATGGGAAAAAGGGGAAAAGGGCAGGGAATGAGAGAGCAGAGCTGAGGGGATGGGATGGGGCAGAGGAGGAGGAGTGACCCCGTGGAGCTGGGAATGATCCCATGGAGCTGGGAATGACCCCACGGAGCCAGGAGTGACCCCATGGAGCTGGGAGTGACCCCATGGAGCCGGGAGTGTCCCCAGGGAGCCGGG